>JBBDHG010000047.1:8430000-8760000 GCA_037951165.1 Lophius americanus
TGTTCTATTTTGTACTCTACTTTTTTGTGCCAGTCTATGCTTCATGCCAGCTTACATTAAACGACAAATGCTTTGAAAAAGTCCGCAACTTAACCCTGGGATTTGCCCAAGCATAAAACTGAACTAATTATTTAGGAATCAGTGTGACTCAGTGTAACCTCTCAGCTTTGTCACTTTACAAGACTTAAAGGTACATATACATATTTTAGGGGCCAAAAATATTTTCTCAGATTTGACACCAATTTCATCTCCATAGTATCCATTTGATGATTTATTGATCGTGTGACAAAAATCCTTTATACAAGTTAAACTAAATCTTGGATATATGCTACATGACTTTCCCTTACACTTAGGACATGTTACGTTGATATTTGTAATCCCAGGACTAAAGCACAAATATAATGGTTCGCCACAGCTTTGGTCCCGATTTTTTAGTTTGAGTGACTTTAAATAAACCAGCTTGGTTAGTAAGTGTATTTTTGGAAAAACCTTTGAATTGAACCACGTGTGGCCATATGTTACATAGATTGTGTTTCCACTGCTCTCACTTTTACTGCCAAGCTTTTGTGCCTCTTAAGAAATCTAACAAGTCGTGTGTAGTTCTTCTTTTACCCAACCCTGTTGGAACAAGAGAGCAGTTCTAAAAAATGTGCTTTTGTCTTCTAATGTACATTTGTTTGGTGTTGCTGAGTTAAGATTTTACACTTGCAAAATGGCTGCCTTAGCTTGAAGCTTTTCGCATGATAAGAATAACCCTTAGCTTGGCCCACACAAAATGTTATTGTTTTCTCAGACTGATGATCAGTACCCTTAACAAAAGACAAATCTGCTGTAGTGGGCCCAATGCTGCTCTCTACGTGTACGTTTTAATGGTTGTATGTGGGTAGAGAGTTTTTTTTACTAGATTTTAATAACAATTTGGCTCATCCAGGTGAAAGATGGCAAATTGCTAGATGAAATGGCAGTCAGCATGACTGGGCTGGCAACCAAGGTAAGATGGGCAGACCTCTGCCACGTTATACAGACACAAAACCAGTCTCCTCCAATGGTAGAAAAAATGAAACATAACCATAACCTCAACAGCAACGAGCAGCCGCTCTGATCAGATTCACCAAAAACTACATATGCAGTTTGCCCATAGTCCTCACAGGAGACTAGTTTTGTCGTGATAATGAATGTTTGAACAATACTAATTTAATGTAATCTCTCATTTTTCTTGCTGCCAATTTTAATCTGGTGGTAAGTACTCAGTAGTCGAACATTGTGAAGGAAAGTGGTAGAAAACATGATTAAATTACTTCTAATACTGCAGCTAAAATTAAAATTATAGCTTATAGTTTGTAAAAATGTGTTTAGTAGCACAGATTGTTTTAAGTATTTAAGGGCTTTAAACTATCTATCACATTTAGTTTTTGCTTTGCATTCAGTTTATTGTTAGAGTATCAGCTTGTCTTAAAAATTTGTTTCTGACAAAATAATGTTTTAACAGATGAATAACTGCATAAAAAGGTTGTCAGTTCAAGTTGCTTCTGTTTTTTCAGGTACAGGGAGCTGGTGCGAAATTGACAAATCTATTCACGGGACAGCAGGGAGATAAGTAATGAACAACTTCATACAATATAAGTTTTCCATGTACAAAATCGTTTGTTTTGTTCTTTAATGCTATTCAACAGAAACTTTTCAAACCTTTTTTTTTATGTTCTGACTTTGTTCAGTTCTGCCGGGGAGAGCTACCAGAACATGGATGCCAGTGAGGGATATCAGGCCAGTTCTGGCCCTCCCGTCTCAAAGGATTTCTGGGAAACCTTTGGCAGCAACAACTCTTTAAAGGCCAAGAAATCTCCAAGCAGTGACAGCTGGACCATGGCTGATAACTCCGCAAAGAAGAGCTCTGACAGTTGGGACAATTGGGGCTCCGAAGCTGCATCCAACAACAAACAAAGCACAGAGGAGAGCTGGGAGGCCTGGGATAACAATTGGGAGAATATGGATGGTAAGACGAAGAAGAGTCCCTCAAAACCGGCTGAGGAAACCTGGGAGAATGCAGACTGGCAGTGAACTCACATCCATACATCTCCTGACCATTTACCCCACGCTGGCCTTTTCCATGCCGTTTCCCTCTCTGTTCATCTCACTGTCAAGTTCATGGAAAGAGCTGCGTCAGCTTAATTGCTGTCAACCCTTTCAAAAATATATTTATCATATCACCAAGAAACAATAAATGAAACCCAAGGTTAACATGATGTCCACATTCTCAGTATCTCAGTACAACAATATAATTATTGTAAATTACCATCATCACAATTAATGAAATGAGTAAATATCCAGTGAAATCAATTTAAAAACAAATCTGTTTGGATATGTACATTTTAAATGAATATAATGTAAGTGGCTTGGATAAATAGCCATTTCGATATTATTTTAAAAATATAATTTTGTTAAAATTTACAAATAGTCGAGAGATGTGAAAGCAAGGAGCTTCAGATACAAAATTATCGTGTTTCAAGACCGGAAAGTAATTCAAGAAAATGCTTATAGGATGAATTTGTTATGTCCTAAACTTAAGTTAATCCAAATTTGCCAATCTAGACTTAAAACATAACATAAAGCGTTTCCATAAATGGAGGGATTCAATTAAAATTAAACAGCTGTTGTGTTACAATATTGTGATTTGACTTCCTCTCCAATGTTGGGTGACAGCAGCAGCTCAAGTCTGTGATTCCTGTTCAACTCTGCGTTTCAAAGAACTTGGATGATATCCACACCATTAATTAAGGGTTATATTTTTCATGCAACTCCTCATGTATTATTGCACCTACATCAACTGGATATGGTTTTAACAACGTGATCTAACTCGAAGCAATGCTTGTCAGTCAGTAATAAATGTGCTGCAGCATGTTTCAGAAGCGTAAGTGTTTCGTCTGTTTGATGGAAGCTGTGTCAACTTGCTCCGACTGATGAGGTGCAGATTTTTGATTTTATACAATTTCATTACAGACACAAAAAACTTTGTAACCTTAAATGACCAAATCAACAAAAAAAAGTCAACAGGCAGGTCAAGGCACAGTCCTCTGTGTTTGAAATACCCCGGGGTATCAATCTGTACAGAGGACCTACTACTTACTAGGAAAGGGCATTATTGTGGTAGAATTCTCTTTTTCTTGAATTAAAGCCTGACAACGCTACTCAATTTGAAATCTATTTTGGGCCAGCTTTCAAATCATACATTCTCACACAGTGAGAAGAAGCTGTAATCTCTTGTAAAACCTGGGTTTATGTTGAGATAGGCTCTTTGATACAGTTATGATCATTTTCTGCACGACATTTGTTGGACAGCAGCAGTTGTTTAATCCCAGAATTAGCGGTTCTGTTTTTTTGATGTTACATTTGGTCAGTTTAAAGAGCTGTTGTATAAAGGTTATATGTACAGATTATTCCAGATAGACAACACTTTCTGCATGGTGAAATGCTGTGTGTACTGTATGAGTGTGGCGGTGTTAGAATAACTGGACTGAGGACTGTAGACATGCTGTTGCGTCTGAGCCTGTAAGTCATGACCTCAGCTGAACCATATATTTAATCATGTAGAAAGCAACTGAGCTGTTCATGTGTAAGTTGTTGCACATTGGTCACTATGATTTGATGTTCCTGATATCATGTCTATAATTGGTGGTTGAGTATACTCAGTAAGTGCTGGCTGTTTATCTCGATCATCCTAGCACTTTTTATAAATTGACTGACATAAACTTGCTCAGTCCCCCAGCCAGATGAAATAGCAGCTGCAACAATATTGTTGGTTATAGATGGAAAAGCATCATGAAAAGCTCATTGTTTTAATAAATAGAAATATGATTGTGTCAAATGGGTGTTTTACAAGCCTAATACTTCGGTAATCTTGAATTCTAAAAAGCTGTAGGGTTTCAGAACTAAGTTCGTTTAGAAGTTCATGATTTCCTTTTTGTGGCCTTCAGTTCAATCATAATGAGTGTAAATTTGACTTATTTTTACATGTGATAACCTAGGAATCCTCAGTCCACATACATAATGCCAACCTTTCAACGTTAAACAACACTTTAACCAATCCCAACTCTAGGATTGGGTTTGATTTGTCGTAATCAGTATAAAATCTTACAAGACGATAAGATTAATGACAAATGTCTGAACACATCAGAAGATATTTGGTTTGCATTGGATTCTTAAAGCTTGCGGTCTATGACCATGACGTTCCCAGTGAGCAGTAGACCAATTGAATATAGCTGCTGGATGGTTATTTATGATGGGAGTGTTATAACACTACGGTACCTCTTTAGGCACTGCTCACTTGGCCTGATGCATGTTAGAATTTAATATTTACGTAGAAGTTGTTACAGCAGACTCAGTTTTCTGTGGCTCATATTGTCTTGACTGAAAAAAGTATTTTAAAGTTGGCTCCGCAGGCTCGGTGCATTGTCAGTGGCGATGCAATGAATTAAAAAAAAAAAAGTTCACTCCAGGAACATCTCACTGAACCTCTGCAGTTATGTGCTCGTTCGTTGTTATGCCAGTCAGTTTACTCGTGTTTCTGATGCTGTGTGATGTGGGTGTCAGTAAATCACCATCAAATATAAGTTGAAATGATACAACCAAATCCATACCTTTCTGAAAAGGGGAAATATGTGAGCAACCATTTGTCTGAAGTATGCCTTATAGTTCTGACATATCTTTTGTATTGATGAATGTCCTGTTGAAGCTACCGGCACACTTGAATCTTGAATAAACAGCATAATGTGTCATTGAGTGAAACACATCCGGTAGGTCTGGTCTTGATATTATGTGAAGATTTCTTTCAATAAACATAATGTAATCTAAAAATCTGTAATTTAACAGAACAGCAGTTGGTCTCGTGTCTGTGCCTGCCAAACTTTTGAGATATGTCTGTGTTTACTAATGAAAAAAGGTATGTCAGTGATACAATTTTTGATGTCATGCATGAGCTCCAGCTCCAGCTGTTTATAAAATTCCAAGTTGTTTCCTTATTGATTTGAAGTGCATTTATCTGCTTGCCCCTTCAAGTCTCACCAGCAGCCATTCCTGGATGTGGGCCAGTTTTACCTGTTCAGTTGAGGCTGTGGATGTTTTTCCTGCACACAGTTTCTGTGCTAAATAAAGATATATTGTCCTGTCATTGTGTTGGTATTCTAATAGTGTTTGTGGTACAGTCAAGATATTTCCCCTCTATTATTATTATTATTTTATGTTGAGAGTGGATTTGTGCTACCTTGATGTACTGTGTGTTTGTTAGAGTTTGTAACCAAAATGCAGTGATTGGGAAAATATAATCAGTCTCCCCAACAGTTTGGCCATGATTGCCTCTTCAGATAATTGCTAATGTTATTATTGCTATACGGAATTTGAATGGAACATACATTTATTTATTCAAGTTATTTTTATGAGTTCTTTACTTTTATACAAAACCTTAGACGATTTTACAAACCAAATATTAGAGAGCTTCTTATTTTTACGAATCACTAATTTTAGCTGAAAAATTCTATGAGGATCTACTTTGATAAATGATTCATACAAAACGTTTCATATTTTCATCTTCATAAATGAGAGTTTGTTGTGTTTCTTATAAATCTGTTGGATGTTTTGAAGATATTGTATGTATATGAGCATCTAGCAGTATAAGTAGCTACACACACAGGCACCAAGGTTGTTGGTTCGAGTTTCGGTCAGAACAAGCATCCCTGAGATTCCGAGAGTCCAGCCCAGTGCTCGATTATCAAAAGAAGAACTGGACTTCTTCTGGACTAAATTGACTGGGAGGTACCAAAGGCAGACAGGGGAAATAATGTGTTTAATGTTTTGAAGCAAAGAGATGTAGAAAATCACACCCAATTTCAAACTTATCTTAAAGACCTTATTTATCAATGACTGCACCCATTTAAATTAGAGCATGTCAAATCATGGTGGCACGAGTCCACGCATTTTAAACTACGGATTTTTAACAAAATTCTTATTTTCAGCATTATTTAGTCTATTCATTTTTAAGAAAATCCAATGTGTTCCATATGTATCATGCTTAGATGATACAGATAAGGACTCTGTCTCTTTTACAGACGCTGACATTAACAGCGTGTCCCGCCCACGAGGCGTGGGATTGTGTCTCTTCTCCGAAGTACTTTAGTGGGGAGGGAGAGAGTCAGGCACTGGATGCATCATCGATGGCCCAGCTTTGGGGTAAGTAACACGGATGATCGACATTACAAGCTGATGTTCTTCTGTTTAGGCCATCAGATTATTAGAGAGGACCGTGGGGGTCCTGATCGAGAGATGGAGGTTGACTAACATTAGCAGCCTGTTGGGGAACAGTGCCGTTGCTGTGTGTCCTGGTGGGTGACTGGGATTTCCACTTTCACATGCAGCGGAGTTAGTGCTGCCGCTCATGTCGCTCTTTATTATCACCGTAATATTGACGCTATTCTCTGAGGCGGTTGCAGATGCCGCAGCTGCTGCATCAGACTCATACGCCTCGGGTAACCATAGCTTCAACTCAGCCTGGCAGATCACCTGTAACGTTAAAAAGGCCTTAAAGCATCCAGCTCTGTTATTCTAATTCAATAAACCCGTGCTTCCCTTAACGATGGCTGTGACGTCATAGCTGCGCCGACCACTCCGACAAGCGGTCATCCTCCAAACACACGCGCGGCTGATTGTAAAAGACTCCAGATTTTGTCCTAATTACACAATATTTGGTGGTGATTTACTCTAATCGTAGCCTACTGGGCGTCGTATAACCGGAGGGGGCGCTGCTCCAACCGGCCGGGTAACTAGCTGCAGTAAAAGTTGAGGCTTCACATGTGTGAATGTTTTAGTCGAGCCAGTCTCCACATGAGAAAAAAACCCCATCAGTAAGATGGCGTCACAGACGTGTGTGGTGGGCCGAAGAAGATGTGCAGTGAAAGGCTTGGAACACACTGTGGAATTCCTCTAAGGACGGAGCTCCTCCTTTGCTGCTCTTGTTGCTATGCTACGACGACGACTACCGCCGCTCGCGAGGCTGCCTGCTGCTGCCGAGTCTCCAACTTCGAGCTCTCAGTTCAGGGCCACCACCCTCTCTCATGGACCGATCAAGTGACGGGACGACTGGAAACAGAAATAACTTAAGATTTAAGAAAGGGCAACTTGTGTTTGTTATGTCTCTATAGACGGATCAGCCCAGTATTATAACCACTGACAGGTTAAGTTGGTGTAACACTGATTATCAGTCATCAGTTGGTAGGATTCATTAGGCAGTAAGTGAGCATTTTTGTCCTTAAATTGATGTATCGAAAGCAGGAAAAATAGGAAAGCATAAGAATTTGGGAGACCCTGACAAGGGACTAAACCCGAGGACAGGCTCAATGCATCCCTAAAGATGCAGGACTTGTCTGTTCCTGGACTGCAGATGTTAATAACCATCAAAGTCGACCACAAATGACCAATATGTGAACCGGAGTCATTGTCATGGGCTCCCAAGTTATATACATGCATGTGTGGAGTTTCAAAAGTTAGCCTGTGTTGTTCAATCCCTACACAAATTACAGAAAGTATTCATGTTGGTTCTGGTGTCAGTACACACAGCGCATTGTTGGACACATTTGGCATCAAAAAGGAAATCTACACAATATTAAGCATCAAAAAAAGAACCGGGTGCTGGTTCCAGGCTGGTGCTAGAGCCGGTTTCTCAGTTGGTTTAACGTAATAAACAATCCTCTTTTATTGTTTTTGTCACCTTTCAGTTTTTGCTTCTTTTTTTTTGGGACACAAGATCGAGAAATTACTTTTTATTTCCCCACTGAATAAATGATCTTCATTTTTATTGACTGTTATTTGGAAATTCTCTCATCTGTATCTAATTGTTTTTCACCGTATGCTGTGCATCTTATGTATCTGCCCTATTTTACAAAAAAAGCAGAAGAACCTTTTCTAACTTTTACACGGCTGTATGATTATGCTATATTTGCATGCTTAATGAAATAGTTCACTTCTTGGGGAATAAGCAGTTAGAGTCGTCAAAGGATGATGATGTAATTCTCCAGTCAAAGGAGAATAAGAGCAACCAGATGACATGATTTATGAGCGGAAATATGACATTTTTGT
Organism: Lophius americanus; assembly: GCA_037951165.1. Lineage (NCBI taxonomy): Eukaryota > Metazoa > Chordata > Actinopteri > Lophiiformes > Lophiidae > Lophius > Lophius americanus. Next base: position 8,438,122 of record JBBDHG010000047.1, read on the forward strand.
TCCAGCCAGTTATTTTCATACAGAATAATGATTATACAATATGACTGGAGTCAACTCAAATAAATGCGATCAGATGATGTCATGTCGATATTGTGACAGCAAACTGACATTGTGTTTTTATAATCAGATGGTTTAATTCAATTGATTTTTACGTTTGTGATTACAGCAGCAGAACACAGTTTGAGTTTGTTATCTGAAACACACGGTATGTTTCTGCTAATCGAATACAAACCATGGATTTCACTGCTCCTACATGCCTACATAGCTAAAACACTGCTGTTAATTTGATGTGAGCCAGAGTCTGTTTGAAGATGTTGTGATGGTGCACTTTCCTGTGGCCGATGGATTGTAATTTGCCCCCATGCCCTCTGTCCCCATGGTTCAGAGTTTTTGAGTTTAAAATACTGATCCTTGTTAATTATTAAAGAGAGTGAAGAAAGACAAGGTAAATATCCCTTTTATAAAATACGCCGTTTTATGAGTGATCAAAGTCAACAGAATGGGGAAAAGCATCGTGTAGCAGTGGATATTGATAACTGTCTTCTTGTATTTTTTCAAAAGCTTGCAGAATTACTGAACTGGTTTCCATAAACCTTTGTAAAGAGTGGGAGTTGAATCAGGCATTAGCCCATTTCATTTTCAGGGCAGATCTCATTTTAGAAATAACATTGCATCATTGGATTATATTCCATGTCTTTCCTACAATGGAAACAATTACAGATCGGATTTTTAGGACATGAAGTCAAATGGTTTGTTCAAATATATTTGGCATATTTATTTGCTATGATAAATGTCAATGGCAACAGAACACATAAGTGTATGTGCTGGGTGGGCTGTTTTTTGAAAGTTGTCACAGCTATTGATCCATTTATTGAGACTCAGCGCAGAGGAGAGAAAATACAGAAATAGAGAAAAGTTTGAGCTTCTTTAGTGTTTGAAGTATATTTGAAGTAAATTAAGTTTTGCAGTGGTGTGAAGACTGGGTTTCTGTGTTCACAGAGGAGTCCTCACAGTGTTCTATACAGCAGAGCTGCCAGAGTGATTGACCCCCTCAACACATCTCAGTAGGTGATGCATTTTAGTTCATATTATTTTGAATTGAATCATCATATTGAAAATCATAAACTGGCATTTTACTCCCATATGGTATTAACATTTAGACAGACTGCTGAATTGAGAATGCTAATAATAAAACATATCACATTGGAATAGAGGAGTTATCAATCATCTCATCATTTTTAATTATACTTGGTCTTAGGCTTATATTTAACTGTGATGGATCATGATTTTAACTATGAAATGAAAGCGTTGTTTTTTCTGCAACAGGGTGCTACAATAAAAAAAAGCCATGCCGCCACCAGCCGACATCGTGAAGGTGGCTATTGAATGGCCTGGTGCTAACGCTCAGCTCATAGAAATGGACCAGGTCTGTTGTTGTGTCAAGTGTGACATTAAATGCATCTCCTGTTTGCCTCTGATGACTTTAACCTCCACTAGCTGCTATTGGCCAAACTTTCCAGGGTTATTTTATTTTTGAATTATGCACCTTTAATTAGTTTTTTGAGTGAGAGAGGAATACTTTATGCTGAGCTGAGTTTTAGCTGTTCGTATATATGGTTGTCATAATGAATAACATAAAAATAGTCAGTCACTAATACAAACCGGGCCATTAAGGGTATGAATATAAAGTCGTTAATTTGATAAAATGGATGTAGGAGGGCTAGGACGGTGTATTAGGGAAGGGGTGAGGGATGAGGGATTGATGGAGGTTGTGTCGTGTTGGCTTGGTGTCGAATGAAGGGAACCAGGGAATCACGGTGAACCATGTCTTAGTTTTGTTTTATTTTTGCCCCATAATATCCTGCATTGACAGAGAGGGGAGACAGTAAATAAGAAAGGGGACTTTGAGATGTTAGAACTTAGTCAAAGATGTATGAAATGGATCAGGGGAGCATGAACAGAGTCAGGGTAGTAATAGGATGTTCATGAGGCGTCTTTCCTATTTCCTATTGAAACTTCATTCGATTGCAGAAATGTAATTAAAGTATACGGTCATTCCACAATCGATGATGGTAGTGTGAATGTTGAATGTGTGTCACATCAGTCAGTCCATGTTCAAACTGCAATTAATGACACTTAATGTTTGCCATTTGTTCTGTTTGCAGAAAAGACCTCTGTCATCAATAATACGAGAAGTATGTGATGGGTAAGTAAGACTAAAAAAAGGTTTTTCAAACCACCGATCTTGGATTGGGGGATCCCGGCTTGATCCACTGAGCTACAGATTTACTCAGATATAAATTACATAGTCATCTTCAGAAAAAAACACACATGGATAACATTTGACTGTTGACACTTTACGTAACCACTTCATAAAACAACTTTTTTCATTTTATTACCACCACTTTTGGGTTTCACTGTCAAAAGATGAGATAAGACAACATCTGAAAAGGAAACTATAGTGGTTGTGATTTTATATTTCGTACTTTAATGTTTCATGTTACAAATTTCATCCCGTCCATTCATCTCATCGTGGCATCGATTCACTCATGTCTGACTTGAAACAAGCTTTTCTGTCTTTTCTGACTCACGGTTATTTAAGAATCCTGCAGAAAACATTCCCAAAATGATCTCCATGTCGCTTCGCTCCTATCGTAGGTAACGCATTCTTGTCTCTCTATTGCAGCTGGTCTCTGTCGGGCTCTGAGCAGTTTGCGCTGCGTTATGCTGATGGACCTCAGCTTTACATCACCGAGCAGGTGAATTTCCTTCTGGGCTCTTGTTGCTGCTTGCGTTGAAAATCAGTGTTGAATGTGTGAAACATTTCTCGTCTATTATCTTCTAGAGCCGCGTCGAAATCAAGAATGGGACCATCCTTCGATTAGCCATCTCACCTGTGAGTTTCAAATTTTTATGACATAAACATCTTTTCTTAAGTTTTCTTTCTACTTTCATGCATGCCAGTGTCACAAACATTTAGTGTTTCGCAGCTGTCCTTTTAAGATGAGCTCCTCTGTACTTTAAAGGAGAGCTCTGCTTTTAAAGACATGAAAGGAGTTGATTTTCCACAGTTGATTCTAACAGACCTTTTAAAAATACAAAAATAATCTATGATAATATATTCTAATCCTACCATGTCTCCAAGCATCCCGTGGTTACTTCTCACGCCTCCAGGACAAAAATGATATACTTGCTACTCAATGTACTGTTGTAAACAAATATTCACCGTTTACTGACTTCCTTGTTCAACTGGTTATTTATGCTTTATACCTTATTTCTTTCAATTTGTAGTTTTTTTTTATTAGTTTCTGTTTTACTCGTCTATTTTTACTTGTCTACTTTAGCTAAATCAGTGCTGATAGAGGATGCTAATTTTATTTCTCTAATCCCCATGACCAAAGAAACGAATCACAGAGCAAATCGTATCATCTTTAACAAATGGTCCATAAGTCTATGGATACCATCTTATTCATTTCACAATAGTAATCACCATTCTAATCACAAAGATTAAAACATAATGTCGGAATCTAAATTCAATGCTGGCCTACTGGTTGCTTTAGATATGGATTTTAACCTTATAGGAGAACATATTGAAATATATCCAGGTTATCAGATCAGCAGAGGTCTTAATCCTTTTTTAATCGCTGTATGAGAAAGTAGATAATGCAAAGGTGGAGCCACGTTTAGGATCTTAACAATCTCCACTTGAAGAAGATTATAGAGCTCTGCCCATTTACACATAGCAGAGCTGATTAAAGCTTTTCAATGGTGGAGGAGAAGATGCACTAAACACGCAATGGATTTGCCAAAATGTAATATTTTATAAGTAACAAGTGCATCACGGTGATGATAATGTCCAGATTTCCTGTCCAGAACCTTCAAGGCTAATAATCTATCCACCGAGTGAAGAAGTAAAATGTGAACCATTCAGCCCTCATTTGCCTGCCAAGTGGAAGTTAAACTGATACTTTCAATCTTCCTGTCATAACACAAATCATGTTTATCAATCAAATGAAATGAATGAATTCAGAACTTGTATATCAACAAAGCTTCCAGAAGCACTTTTACATGAGACTTATTCATCATTTTTGATGAGGGTAAACTTGACTGAATTTTTCTTTTTCATGACTGACAGGCTCGTGCTGCCCGTCAGCTCCTTGAGAGAATCCAGTCCCACATAATTGATGCCCGTCTAGAGGCTCTAAAAGAGCTTGCCAAGCTGTCCGCAGACCCAACCTTTGCCACAGAGTTCATTAATATGGAGGGCATTGGGACACTTGCGCGTCTGGTCGAGAGTGGCACCCAGTGAGTGCGACTTGAGTTTTTCTATAGCAGCGTTATCAAATCGAAGTCTGTGTTGTACCCTGTGACGTTGAACACGTCACTGAGGCCGGGGTTTAATCCATGAAGTATGAGGGCCCTCACTAACTGCACTCTTCCTCCTCTCCAGCTTTGGGGAAATGCTTGCCTTCACTCTCACTGCCTTCCTGGAACTAATGGATCATGGCATTGTGTCCTGGGATCTTATCTCCCTCTCTTTCATCAAACAGGTACCTCCTTCTATAAAAAGAGAATTCATCTAACAAGGTCTAGTTTCACAGTGAGCCCACTGGACTAACTCCGTTTTATCTTTTTGTTCCTCTTCAGCGATATACTTCTGTTGACTTACTTTACATTTTTGTCTTCCTACATGCTGAAACAGATCGGGAGCTGTTGCCTAGCTACCGTATACAGAGCTCTTTCAATCTGTATCTCATTAATACTTTTGGGTGGCCTTGACTGTAAATCAGGAAGAAACTTTCCGAGCTCCTGAATCTTCTACAGATAGATTTAATCTTTTATTAGGAAGCGGTCAATAAAAATTTCTGGGTCCAATTATAGTATCTTAGAAACACACGGTTTACATTTGTAGTTATCTGCATGTTTCCCTTGTCCTCAGATCGCAGGCTACGTGAACCAGCCCAATGTGGACGTGTCCATCCTGCAGCGCTCCCTTGCCATCCTGGAGAGCATGGTCCTCAACAGCCACAGCCTCTACCATCGTGTGGCACAGGAGATCACTGTGGGACAACTCATCGGGCACCTGCAAGTGTGAGCACACACACATGCACAGGGGCTTCATGCACTCTGATTCGACGACTGTCTAGTGAATATGAGTAACTGAAATATGGAATATTAGAAGTCAGAATGTGTCTTTTAGTAATATTTAAAGGGCGAGTGAGGCTTAGATGAACTCAACCAAAAATGAATGCAAGTGCTATTCTATGTTTTTCCTATGTTTGCAAATTAACAAAAAAAATAGGAACCAACAATGCATTAATCCATCTCTCAATACATTACGACCTCTATTCAATTCGTGGCTTTCAGCCCAAAACCTCCTATTCAAGATATAAGTCATAAGAAAAGGTCGCAAACGTAATTTTTAATTCCTTCCTTCAACAGCGAATTATTGAAAAGTGTAGAACAAGTTACTTAAATAAAAGTAAATAGTGCTCTTGTTTGGATTTCTTTCAGCATTTTTGGTTTAGTATGTATTTACAGCAAGCAAGACAGCGTTTATATGGAATTTTTTATATGGAATGTAATAGCAGAATATAGAAACCAGCTGAGGGACTTGTACCATCAATTAATTGTTTGTTCTTATCCTTTTATGTTCATGATGATATTGCCAATATACTTTTGGCTTCTGAAGATCCTGCACCCAAGTATTAGTGTTGATAGTGATGAAAAGGGAAATGAATGGCTGTGGTTTAGTCGTTTGCCTGTAGTTTAATCTCTGTTGGAGGACATGTGGAACATGATACTTCTAACTGGTTGTTGCGCTGATTGATATTCCTTCAGGTCAAACCAGGAGATCCAAACCTACGCCATTGCCCTCATCAATGCTCTTTTCCTGAAAGCCCCAGAGGACAGACGGCAGGTTAGTGCAAAACATCTACAGCAAAGGCCTGAATTACAAATAGGATGTTACTAGATTAACAGTATAATAGCTTTCCCTCCTCACATTACACTGGACAGAAGACAACCCCTACATAATAGCCTGACATGTTCTACAGATTTTGCCTCACCCTGCCTCCGAACGTTGGCAGCAGCAGGTTACCTATTGACGCTAATCTCTTGAATACTGTAGATGTCAGCTGCCAGCAGTCATGTTGGGGATTCAGTCATCACTGTAGTGACACACTCACTCCAAATGGTTCTCATTTCCCCTCAAGGTTTGGGCTTAAGTTATGCTGCAGTTATTTCTAAATAGCTCAGAGAGGCAGTCCAGTCATCGAGCTATACCTGAGAGATTAACTGCTAATTACTCTATCTACGAGAAGTGCAATACAAGTGCAAACATAAAGTAACCAAATGCACAAAAACTGAAGGAGTGAGTGTTTCTTTGGATGTCTGTTCAGGGTTTTACTCATCACGGTCATATTTTCCCATTTGCTATTCGTCCAAACTCACATAGTGCCCTAACGTACTCTTCCATCCTGTTTCACATGCTGTCCTGTTGTGTGTGTCCCGTTTATAATGAGGGTTCTACTGTACTTTGATTCAACAGTTAAAAAAGCAAAAGTTAAATATTTTTTTAATTTTTATGAATTCAGGTTTTTAGCAGAGTAAAACTGAACACTTCAAAGAGAGGATACTCTGTACCAGACCTAAAAAGTACGACCCCACATATTAAACCCATTAGTAGAAACCCACACTCACACCCACACAACCCAGTCACACCACAAAGTCAAATCACAGGCACAACAATAAAAAAACATTGCAACTTGTAGCATCTATGTTAGCATAATTATATGGATATATGGTACATAATTCATTTTCATTATCTTGTTTTATAAATCAGAATCTTGCGTTGAGGTTTTTTTTAAACAAAAACAAAAAATAGACACCCTGTTTTTGTTGGAAAGGTCTCCCCACTCTGCTCCTGCATTTATCAAATGTTCACCCTAGGAGATTAAAAGTCTAGAATGTGTTAATCGGCCTTCTAGGTTTTAAATATGACAAACAAAGTCTCAAATCTATAAATAATAATTTATTCCTTTGACACTGCCTCTTTAATTGTTTCCCATTAGCTTCAAAATGATTATTTGAATCACACCATTTCACTATTGTTTTCACGCAGGTCTACTATTCAATTTATATTTTCCAATAAAAAATGCAGAAAACCCTGTTATCATATATGAAAGGCGGTTCCAACATTTTGAATACCAGCAGTTTAATTACCTAATAAAATGAATGAATACATAGAATTTATAGAAATGAATAGAAGAAATCTGTTTGCAAAAAATAGTACAGAGGTAAATACTTCCTTTTTAAAATATTAAACTGTTAGCAACCTGAATCCTGTATTTATTAGTGTTTCTTTGTTCAATAATTAGTATAAGAACTTGGAATGAATATCTTCTTCGACTAATTAAATTTGACTTTATGATGCAATTTTGTCACATGTCTTCTAGTAATGTCGCAGATTAAGAAAGCTTCAAAAGGCTGAGAAAGATGTGTTTTCTTCAGATAATCTTCAGTCATAATTGTAAATCTATCAACACACCATTGTGTTGTTTAACACAAATGGAGACAAAAATCTTTTTTTGAAAACTCCCCAATCAAAGTTTCTCAAAATGTGAATTCTTTTTTTAAGTTGTCATGAGAAGAGAGTGGGCACAGAGGCCGCGTTAGATGGAATCATTAGAAAAAGAGGGGAAGTGGTAGCCTGAATGTTTGTGTGGGTTTCAGCATTCCCTCTGCTGTTTTGTTTTGTTTTGTTTTTTTGGGGGGTCAAATGAGGCTTGGATGTTTGGAGAGTTGTGTTTGAACATGTATTCATCTCCAGCTGCTCTTCTTCACCACTGGAAGGAAAAGTGAGTTATTTCCTTCTCGACAAACACAGTACAGGGACATACGGCAACCAGTGTTCTGTTGAACTACAGACTCACAATACTCTTTCAGACTTTGAAGTCTTTTCAAAATATTATTTGTACCGTCATACATATATTTCAATTAAGTTCTGACAACAGCGTAGCAGGGCAGCAATGATTCAACACATCGTAGTTAGTTACTTATGTGTGTTCACTCTGTGCCTCTCATCACTGAACAGGAATTACAGATTAGAGTGTTTTCTCTACAGATCAACAGAAATGATAGGGCAGCTACCAGGAGACCACAGTGATTTCCATTTACACATGGTGGTTTGAAAATCACCTTCTTCTCAGTGGGTTGGGGTTATTTTGCATTTTTTGTAGGTTTGTGAGATCGATTCAAACAGTCAATGAATGTCTGTCAGATGCGTAAATGGCGCGTGAGATTTCCAAACAGCTACTGTATATGTTGTGACTACTATAAGTCCCTATTTGATACTGTGTTGTTACATGTTTTTTATTCCATTGCATGCAGTTGTATTCCTGTATCTTATTGTCCGTATGTGCACTTTTTGTTTCAATTGCTGTTACACCCACATCCCTCCTCCCTCCCTTCAACCCATAGGAGGATTATACTAACCCAATGGAGCAGCACCTCACTGTGAGTACGCATCCCTCACCATCTCATGCCATCCTTTTCACCCCAAAACCCCTCTCTACTGTCACTCTCTTAATCTTCCTGTACCACGCTAAACCAATGCATACTCCATGCAAACTAAGGAGGAAACATGGCGCGCTGCAGCAGCAGACAGACTGTGTTTGACAGATTGGAGTTCGACTGTGTCCTCATGTTAGTCAGAGGGTGTGAATGGCATAAAATCCCATCTAAACCAAGTATTAAAATGTAGCTAACAATTGCTGTTGCATTGCAGAATGAAATGAAAACTCACCCCTTTTTAATCTAGCAAATAATCTTCCTTTCATCCACTCATGTTAGTTGAATTGATGTATTTTATTATTTCTCCTTAGGAAATGGCAAGCACATTGGCTCAGAAACATCTACGATCCATCATCCTCAATGTAAGTTTCTCACACACACACACATACATACACACACACATACATACACACACACACATGCACATATACATATGGAACATGACACATAAAGACTTGTATTGTTAACCGTTGAGAGGCAAATTGTGATTTAGAGCCAGCCTTATGAGGACTATTCTTCTTCCTTCAATTTATGCTAAAAAAACCCTCTGAGAGATCGACGGCCCACCTGCCTGAGACCCTGTTCTTGCCCTCGCTAATTTTTAGACTTTAGATTTGCTGTCAAGTAGAACAGAACAATTTTAGATAAGATATTTGATTTGTTTTTGTTTCACTGGTATGTTTGTTTTGTTTTCTGTGACTTGATACAGTCCACATGAAGACTTTTTACTTCTTACTCATGGCTCTTCTCTTTCAGCATGTCATAAGAGGAAATCGACCAATCAAAGCAGAAATGGCACATCAGCTTTATGTACTACAGGTTTTGACCTTCAACCTTTTGGAGGAACGAATGATGACAAAAATGGATCCTAATGACCAGGTAGAAGTGTAAATAAATGAATTACCTATTGGGTAGGTCATTATCGTTTGTATTTTCATAATGCCATGATAACTGTTCAGAAACATCCCTGAGTGAAAATTACCATATTCTTTATAAATGTTAAAGTAGATAAAAATGAATCAATAGTAAATTCAAATATCAAACCATCATCTTTTTAAGTTCTAAATAATCGGAGACAACATTCATTCGATTCTAGTTAACAAACTGAAAGATCTGCTTTAAATGAAATTAAATGCTTGTTCTCATCAGCGCTTACAAGTGCATTACACCTGCATACACAAAATGAACAGCAGACCCAAAATCTGTCTCCTACCAACTGCCTCTGAGTCACGCTCCATTTTTGGTGTTTTATGTTTTGCTGTCATTATCGTGCTGTGAAAAATGTCCTCATTGATGCTCATTTTGTCTTGTGGGGTCTCAGGCTCAAAGAGACATCATTTTTGAGCTGCGCAGGATCGCATTTGATGGAGAAAATGATCCAACTAACACAGAAAAGAGAAAGGCCATGTACTCCAAGGATTATAAGATGTTGGGCTTCACGGTGAGGTCCCACCAGTGATTTCAATTCATTAGTGCTGACAGACATGGATTTATTCAAACCAGTTTATTTTGCTTCAATTATGTTTAATATGCAGAATCACGTTAACCCGGCCATGGACTTCACCCAAACTCCCCCCGGGATGCTGGCTTTGGACAACATGCTGTACTTGGCCAAAGTTCACCAGGACACATACATCAGGGTAAGTTCTGCCCTCAGATTTGACTTGGATCCTCTCACAGGGTCAGACCCAACATGTGTTCTCATTCCTGACTCAAAACAGATTGTCCTTGAGAACAGTAGCCGCGAGGACAAGCATGAATGTCCCTTTGGCCGTTGTGCCATCGAACTCACTCGTATGTTGTGCGAGATACTCCAAGTTGGAGAACTACGTAAGTAGTAAAGAGGTGTAGATTTTGAGCTTTTATTAATCCCCAACATATAAATCTCCTTAGAAATGTTTGTAAGGACTCTTTACTCCAGTTCCAATCTGACTGTTTCGTTTTCGCTTATACTGATTTTCTTTTTCTTCCTCTTTCTTTTGTTTAATTTTAAAATTAAAATATTTTCTTTTGTGTAGCTAATGAGGGTTGCAACGACTACCACCCCATGTTCTTCACTCATGACCGGGCTTGGGAGGAGTTCTTCTGCGTCTGCATCCAACTACTCAATAAAACCTGGAAGGAGATGAGAGCCACAGCTGAAGACTTCAATAAGGTCAGAGATCACACAAATTAGTCATCTTTAACACCATCAGGCTTGAATATATACATATATACACTGATCATCCATACAATTAGAACCGCTGATAGGTAAGGTTAGTATACCAATGATTATCTTGTTTGGCACCCGTCAGTGGGCGGGATATATGATGCAGCAAGTTAGCAAGTTAGCGAAGGCCATCCTGCATAATCCCACAGAAGAGCTATTGTCGCTCTGTGGTGGTTCTTATTGAAAGGTGTCAGAACAAACAGTGGCAGAGTATGAGTATGTTGATGGCAAAAGAAGGTCCCACACACAGGTGGTTTTTGAAGTCATTTCTTACTTGTTTGTTTATGATTTGGCTTCCATTGGACACTGGCCTCCTCAAACAGACCACAGAGAAATATATTTTTGTATGTATGTAAAATTTGTATGTATTTTAAAACGACATGGGGTTAATAGTGAGGCAAGACCCATCCCATCATAATTTTTTATTAAAATATGATTATTAATTTTCCATTTAATCCCGTGAAAAACTGTACAGGGGTACAGGGGGGTATCTGAAAACATCAAATGTGACAGCAAGTATATGCCAATCGCCAACAAGTTATGACAAGGCTTTGTTTTTAATGTACCATTCTGCCCTCATTTGTTATGTTTGTGTGTGTGCTTGGTGGTGCTGACCAGGTGATGCAGGTTGTCCGTGAACAGATCACCAGAGCTTTGGCAATGAAGCCACCATCTTTAGACCAGCTGAAGAATAAAATGCGAGGCCTCAACTATTCAGAGATTCTGCGTCTACGGCAGTCGGAGCGAATGAGCCAGGACGACTTCCAGTCTCCACCTATTATGTCAGTCTGTGTCATCACTACGTCTAACCGTGCTGTTTTAGTTGTAACCCAGTCTAACCTTTTACCGTTTGATAAACAAGTGATTCAATTATTTCATGCTTGTGAATTAACCGTAGCGCTGCATGGTTTTTGTCACTGTTGCTCATGCTGTGTTTTTGATGCAGTGAGCTGAGGGAGAGAATTCAGCCGGAGATCTTAGAGCTTATCAAGCAACAGCGTCTCAACCGGCTGTGTGAGGGAAGCTGCTTCCGTAAATTGGGGAACCGGCGAAGGCAAGGTACAGACAGTATCCATACAATCAGTGTTTTTCTCTTAGATCTTTGGCTGTTTATTGTGAGCTAAGCCTTTGGTTCCCTCGTTTTTCTTTTCAGAGAAATTTTGGTTCTGCAGAGTCTCACTAAATCACAAAGTGCTGCACTATGGGGACCTTGAGGAGTCACCCCAGGGTGAAGTACCTTATGAGCTACTCAGTGACAAGAGTAAGGCGCAATAAAACCTTAATATTTTTTGCAGTGAATCCATTTCCCACATCAAAAACATTTTGTGACACATGTTAAGACTCATCAGTAGACCATGATGTAATCTACCTTAAACATTTTTGACATTATTAAGTTGCGTTTACTTTCCTCTTAGTCCCAGTCTCTGATTTCAAGTCTGTGGTGACGGGGAAGGACTGTCCTCATATGAAAGAAAAAAATGCTCTTAAACAAAACAAGGTGAAATGAGTTTCATTTATTTTGTTGTTGTCATTCCTGTTGCACAGTGATTCTTTCACTGTTAAGTGTCTCTTAGTGAAATAACACTGTTTCGTTTCTACCATGTATTTCTCCCAGGAGGTGCTGGAGTTGGCCTTCTCTGTCCTTTATGATCCTGATGAGACGCTCAATTTTGTTGCGCCCAACAAGTATGAGGTGAGCGAAGAATAAAGCGGCTTTTTGAAATACTATTTTACAAACTATGACTCAAATTTGTGAAGAAAGACTTAATTGTAGTGACGATTTCAATGGTTACCATCAGCTCGTTGTTTTCATTTACGTGTTCATATTATTTATATTGTTTTGGTTCTTTGTAAGAATCATTCATCAGATATGCTTTCAGAAGCAGCAGGCATTGAAATGGCAGTGAGCCAAATCTATTCCACCTGCCCAAGACCAAAATACAGACCCGCTGTCAGCCACTACCCAAAGTGGAGCGTTTAGCTGCTAAGGAGCCAGATATTTCCATTGGTAGTTGGTGGAAACTAAAACTGAGCTAAAAGGAGAATAAATATTTGAACAGTTGGCCATTAAAAGTTTAAAGTCCTTTTGTTCCAAATTGATTGGTAATTTAATAACAATTACTATTTTATACTGCACTGTGTCAGGGTTTCTGATTTGGTTTGTTGTGTCGAGTGCTGATTTAACCGGAAGAGTTTGTATTTGGTATTATTTATGTAACCAAAAAAATAACAAAGTTAGTAAAAAAAAAAAGCATAATAAATGTGTTTAAATCATGTAACTCACCTGCAAAATGATTGTTATTTTTCTTTTTCAGGATGATGTGGCTACATATGTAACTGATTCTATAAATGACTTATATTTTGACTACTGTGTGTGTGTGTGTGTGTGCGTGTGCGTGTGTGTGTTTTCTATGGAGCAGTACTGCATCTGGACTGATGGGCTCTGTGCGCTGCTAGGCAGAGAAATGGCCAGTGACCTAGCGAGAAGTGACATGGATACTCTCATCAGCATGGAGATGAAGCTCCGCCTCCTTGACCTTGAGAACATCACAATCCCAGAAGCACCGCCCCCTGTCCCGAAGGAGCCTAGCTCATATAACTTCACCTATAACTACAGTTGAGGTGTTAGTATGAGTGTGTGTGTGTGTGTGTTTGTAAAGAATGAGTAGTCTTGTTCATTTGATGAATGATTTGCAGAAATCTGCACCAGAATAGGTTCCTTTGGATTTTATTTTCTCCACGTATTGGAGACTTTTTCAGTGTTTTGGATGCTGAATGGCTTGCCTTACTGAGAAAATGTGTTTATACCTCAACTTGGAATTCAGACATCAGGGTCAATTTCGGAGCAATACTCCTGCCACAGATTCAGCGAATTAATTTAATTTTTCAATTTTTGAGCCTTGCCTTGATTTATTTTCCCATTTATTTGTTATTTAAAGCTAGAAAAGCAGTTTGTAAATGTAGGGAATACGGTGTTCCTTATGTTAATTTAGTTTCATAGCTGAACCGTCCGTGTATTTTTTGGTATTTTGTATTTCGTTTCAGAAACGATTATTGAAAAAATTAAAAATGATTTTTAATTTAACTTTTGTTTTGAGATACGAGGATTAAAACTGGAAAAACAAGACAGGTTTCCTTTTCAGGACCAAATAGGGATGAACGGAGTTTGAAAAAATCGCTTGATTTTCATTTTCAAAAAAAAAATAGAATAACAAAGAGACAGAAACGAAGAAATGGTTTGTTTTTTAGTTTTCTGATGCTGGATGTCGTCATTTATGAGGGAGTGACTGTGGCGTATTGAGTGCTGTCATTCATCACTTTATTCCTTAACAGCAGTGGTGTATTTCCAATTAATATGATGAAGTCACATTGGTTTTTTCAACAAATCGCATTTGTTTTTGCTTTACTTGGGGAAAGAAAAGCCTAAAAACATCTACTTGCAGTTTTCATGACTGGTTAGTCGGCAGATTATTTTATTTATAAATTAATTATTTTTCAATTTTGAGATATAGGAAGTTAGTGATAAGTACTCATCGAATATTCCCATAAATTAATATTAAAGTAGCTTGTTCAAAATCCCAAAGAATTTCAGTTTGCTTTGATGGATTAAACTGTCATTAAACTGAGTATCCATATTTGAGATGCTGGAACCAGGGGATCGTTACGTAAAACAAATTAAGATTAAAAGATTATTTTTGCTTACGAAAAGTTTGTCTATTAATCAATGAGTTTTTCTATGAATCCTTTCAGATTGATATTAGTGGAGCTGACAGAATACGTCCATATGGTGTCACTTATTAGGTACTCTAGTCATTATGCTCATTTCTCTGCTCTAAGATGCCTTTAAATATGCCTCTTGAACCGTGTTAGTAAATAGACATTAAACAGTAAAAAGGACATTTAAATCAACTGATTTACACATCTGTCTTAATGCTGGTTTAATAACAGCAACAAATAATTATCAAATAATCATGTCTTAATTATGTAACAATTTATTATTTTTGCATTTTTGCAATTGTTTTTAAGCTTTTCTTACGTAGTTGCATGAACCGCATACATTGTGCAGCCGGATTTAAAGTATATAAAATTAAAATAATAAATGTTCCTTTATCACACGTTTACACAGAACATACATACAGTACAACGACGTGAAATGTATCTCCGCATTTAACCCCCTGAGGGAGTACTGGGGGGCCCTTGAGAAACGCTGAGGTTGAAGGGTCTTGCTCAAGGACCCACGTCTTGTTGCGTCAGGTCTGGGCTCAAACCCTGGTCTCCCAGTTGAGGGACGACTGCTCTACCCATTGAGCTAAAGCCGCCCCCATTATGTGAATCTTAACTATGTAAAATGTTTGATTAGAACTATTTTATGTAATATATGTTTTTCAAACATTAATTTCTTGTATGATAGACCATTTATAAATGCTTCAGAGTATAAGTCACATTTGTTTACATTTATTTGAACACAAGATTACCTCATATCTGCCACACCTACATCACAGTGTGCTACATACCATCATTACTGTGCTTCACTGGGATGAAATAGTGTCATTAACTGTGGGCTTTTACAGTTCAGCTACATTCCTTAAAACATACTAGACTGTCATTCTGAGAGTGTTTGATGCCCCTGATGTTTGATTTATCAGCAGTTTGAGGTTCTGCTTTGTTTTTATCACAATTAGAAGACAAACAACACAGAAGAGCAGCACAGTTGGCCAGTTTTACTGTACTTAATGTGCCAGAAGCGCGACCCAAACGTGTGGAGGACGTTCACAATCAGCCGAACGACATTGCTGCGGGCATCAGGAACACCTAGTACTGCTCATGAAACGTGTGTACATACAGTATTGTGGGTTTTGTATAGTGATACAGTAATATTTCTTGATGTCATCTTCCTATAAAGATTATGTAATTTGTTTTAAAGTTTTAATGTATTTTATTCATTTCATGTTCTGTTTATCTGCAAAACCAGTAATTATCACTGTTGTTATTTGTTGAATAGAACTATATTTTTGTAAATGAGGTGCAATCGTTTCTGTGAAGACAGTGGGTATTAGCTAACTATTTCCCTTTGCATTGCTCTGTACACTGAAGGACAAGTTGTTTATTTTGGCTTTTGCATTTTTTAAGGTTACAAAACACTTTTCGTAGCACCTCATATTATTAGGATTGGCTCCCAATATGGCACCAAATGATGATGTCAGTGTTGACGTATCCTGCACTGTTAATGGGAATAATAATATTGCAATTACTTTACGCTGTTTGTGAAAAGGAATCTCTTTCGATTTTTGTTTTTCAGTTTATAACTGATGTTGGAGATTTTAAGTTTCCCTGTGGATTTTTTCTTTTTTTCTCTTGTTGAAAAGTTCTCTTCTGTTTGCCTCGTGCCCATGCATGAGGGTGCACATGCATATGTCCATAAGTGACGCACATATACGTACATATTCTAGCTAATGGTTTGCCACTGAACAACAGGTGAGAGCGAGTCACAAAGATAGACCGCAATGTCACAAACATGGATGTTAACAATTTTAAATACTTTGGCTTGGCAAATGTAGTGAATGTAAAGATACATGGAAACTCCACAGGAGACTTAATGCACACAGAGATAATTTAACATTTCCAGTGAGTCAGTAAAGCCTTCAACTGTTCCAAGTTGCTGCAAAAATGATTTAGTAACAGAGAGTAAAGAATTGTTGCGATGGGTGTACTAACACTCTTCACATGATTTGCTAAACTAACTTCACTTGGTACAACATGTAACAACATAAAATCTAAATATGCTATACATATAAATCATTTTCTGTATATACTGTATCGTGTTGCCTTATTGAAGAAACTGTAATATCTTTGTGTCAAGAAATAAAAGAAAAATTCTAACTACTGACAAAAGTCAAGTCTTTACTGACTAATGCTTTTCATCGTATACTTTTTTCATTTAAGACCCAACCTGAATTTATAAAATAAAGGTTACCTAAATTATATCAAAATACAGTTTATGGTTGAGGAGGAAAGCGTGTTTTGTAAGAGAGAAAAATTGATGGGGTGCATCAGGTGTCCCTTAAACTCCTGGTGCTCATAGAAGAGAACAGCAACAAAGAAGTTTACAAGAAATGTGACCCACAAATAGCATAAATAAATCCAGGTTTCTTTGAAAAGTAATAGGTATTTAATTTAGTGGTATAGTGTAGAAAAGTTATAGCCAATTGGATAAAGGCCTTCTACTTTCAAACTACCTTCATTGCCTGGCTCTAAATTGTGGTTTGTTTTCCTACAAATTAAAGAATTACTTTAAAAAAAATCAGCTCTACAAATGATTTGTTATCAATCAATCAATCTTTATTTATATAGCGCCAACTCACAACAACAGTTGTCTAAAGGTGCTTTCCAGAAAGAGCAGGTCTAGACCAAACTCTTTATATAATTATCTACAGGACCCAACAAATTCCTCCTTGAGCAAACACTTGGCGACAGTGGCGAGAAAAAACTGCCCTTTAATGGGCAGAAACCTCCAGCAGATCCAAGACTGGACGGCCTACTGCCATGACCGGCCGGGTTTGAAAAAAAAAGAGAGGGGCCGCGGCAGCAGCAGGGATCCCAGGTTGATAATAACATTAATATTAATGTAACATATAGTGATAGCTTATGGGGAAATACTATACAATAATAATAATAATGATAACAACAATAATCATCATCATGAGCACCTTGTGATCATTGGACATCAAGCAGGTCCACAGCAGCAGAACCAGTCACCAACCATGTGACCTTACAGGGCGAGAAAGCACAAAGACTCCAGGGAAGAAGCCAAGTTAGTAACATGCATTCAATCCATTAAAATGCATTAATCCATTTAACATGCATTAAACCATTTAACATGCATTAATCCATTTAACATGCATTAATCCATTAAAATGCATTAATCCATTTAACATACATTAATCCAGTAACATGCATTAATCCAGTAACATGCATTAAAGTGAGAGGCATGTATAAAGAGGGACAGTGAGAGAGGAAGAAAGAAAAGCTCAGTGCATCATGGGAGATCCCCTAGTCTAAACCTATAGCAGCATAGCTAATAGCTAGCTTATGCCAGACTTAATCATAAACTTTATCATAAAGGAAAGTTTTAAGCTTACTTTTAAATGTAGGGAGGGTCTCTGCCCCCCGAACCAAGATTGGAAGATGTTTCCACAGGAGAGGAGCCTGATAGCTGAAAGCTCTGGCTCCCATTCTACTTCTGGAGGCTCTAGGGACTAGAAGTAACCCTACATGCTGGGAGCTCAGAGTTCTGATTGGACAATATGGAACTATGAGCTCCTTCAGATACGTTGGTGCCTGACCGTTAAGGGCTTTGTAAGTGAGCAGAAGGATTGTGAATTTGATTCTAGATTTAATACAGGAGAGATATGTTCTCTTAACCTGGTTCTGGTCAGCACAGGTGCAGCAGCGTTCTGGATCAGCTGGAGGGGCTTCAGAGACTTATTGGGACTACCTGTTAGTAGGGCAATACAGTAATCCAGCCTGGAAGTAACAAATGCATGAACTAACCTTTCTGCATCTTTTTGCGACAGAATGTGTCGTATTTTAGAAATATTACGCAGATGAAAAAAGGCAGTCTGAGAAATCTGTTTTATGTTGGAGTCAAAGGTCATATCCTGATCAAAGATAACTCCCAGGTTCCTCACAGGGGTGCTGGAGGCCAAGGTCATACATCCAGAGTAGATATATTATCAGATCAATTGTTTCTAAGGTGTTTGGGTCCCAGCACAATAACTTCAGTTTTATCTGAATTTAATGGTAAAAAGTTGCAGCTTGCCAAGTCTTAATGTAAACATTCACCTGGTTTCATTGATAAGTAAGTTTATGAGGTCAAAGTCTACACCGTGTTTTTTGAGTTAATGCAATTACCTTTAGTTGATTCACTGAAAAGCTAACCTTTAAAAGTAGTCATAAACCCTATTTTCAAGATGCCTCATAGAAATCATGTTTGTTGATTTCATTTTCTATTCCACGTAAAATCTGAATACATGGAAATGAAGGTAGGCGGCGTAGCTCCCTTTAAAATGTTTTAAGTAGTTGTATTTCAATCATGAACTTAACTTCAGTTCTTGAGTAAGTGCAGTTACTTAGCTGCTTGACCCTTGAAAATAAAATGTCATTGCTCAGCCCAGAGTATATAGAGTATCTATGTATTTTGAGGATGAGAGAAGGAATAATTACAGTGAACAATATTAAAAAATAGTTATGAGGTACTGTATAAAGACAATTAAAAGACTGAACCGGTCCTTGAACGAACCTTCCCCTCAGTACCAGGATTTGTCCAGCAGGGGGCGCACTCAGCTATTATCATACTCGTTCCTCCTGTGCATTACTGTGCATGCAGATTAACAGATTTGCAGATCTGTTGTGCCACACATACAGAACTGTCTTTGGATTTATCACTTTCTACACCGTGTCATCTAATTTCTGTGTACTTGAAATAAACAGTAAAATTTTGCAAATTAAAAAGATTTTATAGTATAATAGTTGAAAATAGACTTTAGCACAATCACTTTTATGCTGAAAGACGATGTTAGGCAGAGAATCTGTACATGTTCAGCAAGATGGACAACCCAGTTCAAAATACTGAAAGCTAAGAAAAGAAGCTGATTATATGGATGCAGAGATTTTGCTCAATGTCATTCTCAAGTTTCATCTGCTGTGAAAAGGTATGGCACAGTCTGTGGAACATGGAAAGAGGAAATATGACAAATTCCCTGCTGTGATGTGATTGTCCTCAATGATTTCCGTGGTTAGGGTTTAAGCATTCTTTACTATACACTTCAACACATAAACAATGCCAATATATACTTTATGCCATATATAAAATAAATACAAATCTCTTCTCTACAGGACTCTGATCTTTTGTATCTGAAATGTGTGTGGCTGTGCGTGTGTGAGTTTTTCTTTTCAATTGATCAGAGCCTGGTTCAATTGACCAGGCTCTGATCAATTGATGATCAGAGCCTGGGGACTTTTGATTTTCTGCAGAAGGGTGATGCGGTGCTTTCTTGCCCCCACACAGGGCTCAGACTCCCTGCCATCGGCTGCCAACAACATCAGTATAAGCATGAGGAGCAGTAGTTTCACTGCTGCGGAGGTCAGATTTGGACTTAGTTGCAGGCTTGGCTGAGGCTCTGGGACATCCTTTGTCATGAATGAAACACACTGAGTCTTTTTGCTTTCTCTTGATCTCCTGCTGGAATGCTTGTTCCTCTCACTAACCCGATCCCTTCCAGAGAGTTGGAAGGAAAGATAATCTCTATACTATTCATTCTTTTGACACTTTGAAATTTTTTGATATTGATTTGATTTGATAGTTCTTTGACATTTTGGTAGAATTACTTCCCTGATGGCTATAAATTCGATAAATGATCGGATTTAAATCCGTAATAAAAAGGTCCTGTTATTTTTTAAGGAGTCTACACAAAAAAGGACCCTTTTTCAAAGGGTGAGTAACTACCCTTCAGAGTCACATTCTTAAAATGATAACTTCAATTCAAAAAACATTTCATTTGTTGCCATGGTGTTGATTGTCTGATTCCAAAACATCTCCCTCTGGGCCGGTCTCTTAAGAACATCACCTGGTGATGGTAGGCACCAGAGGAGGTTAGCATGCCTGATGATTTCAGATTAAAATTTTTTTTAAATTGAGGTTATCATTTAAGAATGTAAGCCTTTAATAGTTAATAACGGCCATTTTGTATGTAATGAGGTTATCTGTAATTGGTCTTTGAATCTGGGAACCTTGGAAAAGGAAAGCGATTGGATCCTGAGTAATATGGTCCAAACCCCAGCTGTGTGCGTCTCTTTCCTTGTATGTATATTACTAAAGTTAACCTGTACACGAGATGAGCTACCTTTTTTAATTGTTTTTACTGATATTCAATATTTTCAAATTTAAAAAGAATTCCAAGCAAATAGTTTTCACAATTTATTCCAATTGATTTGAGAATGCAACTTTAAATTCTTGAAACTATAGAGTTTTAATTGATCCTGAATTGATAATTTTCAGTACCAATTATATAATAATAATATATCACTTAGTAATCACAGTTATTAATGCAGTTATACTAGGTAAAATATAATGATATTATTTATCTGCATTTGAAGAGCCCGGGAAGTATATTGGATTCAGGGCCTTGCTCAAGGACCATACAACAGAGTTGCTGAGGATTGAACGGGCTACCTTTCAATCTTCCGATTGGGAGATGGAAGCTCTACCTTCTGAGTTACAGCTGCCCCATCATTTGCAAAAAATCAGGGAAGAGAAAGGTTACTCACACTCGACATTTGGAAGTTAATAGTTCTAATTCTAAACACATTTCAAGTTTCTTGACTCATTCGAATGAATCAGTTTGCAGAAAGAAGCTATTGACATTTAACTCCATGTAATATAAATGATCACTTCTTACCTCCAGAGGCTCTTTTCACTCTTCTAACAGCTTTGCCCTTCCGTCTTAGTCTCATCTATCATCTTTTCATAGGCATCCAACTCAATAATAGATTCATCATTTAAATTTGATGCCTCCCATTTTCAGCTCTCAAAAGTTTCAGTTTTCAAAACAGACTTTCAGTTTCGTCTTCTTGCAAATTGACTTATGCCATATAATTCTATATTTCTTTTAACAATTAAGTGTGGAATCTATTGTGTAATGGAAGGCTAACGGTTTTTGATTAACATTTTTTTCAAAGTCAGTTGACTATACGACCCAGATGTTAAGTGGCTAATAAAAACAGCATGAGATAGTAGTGTATTATATCTGTGTTATTCACTAAATGAAGCGTTAAAAAAGCCCATGGGGTGTGCATCCCGTTGATTGTCCTTCGTAAACGCTTCCGTTGTCTTGTGGCTTTTGCAGACCGTTTTTCTTAATGTGTTGTGTTTGGGTTTTTGCAGGTCTCATGAGATGTCAAATTAATGAATATTGATATTCATGGCAATGGAGTTTCACACTTTGCAGAGTTCCCGTCCCACTTTTCGGCCACATATGTCCCTCTGTCATGGGTATGGATAGACTACATACAGGAGATATCATTAGAGCTTTTTTTTTGTTGTTAAAAATAGTTAATTCAGGTTGAGATGTATTGCCTTCTATCTCCTGCTGCTAGGTCATTCGTCACCCTCCATGTATCAAGATAGACAAAGACATCCTATCACCTCTGTGGTACTGCTATAGAATCAATCCTAATGGTGCACAACAGTCAATCCTGCTGAAAGAACTGTATGTTCACTGCATAAATGTATGTGCTGCTTTACTCTACCATTACATCATCCATGGGGTGACATCACATGTCTGGGACATCTACAGGAGACATGGAAATTCAAGTCACACCTGGTAACAGCACATATTTTGCAATGTGACTGTGTGTGTCTCGTATTTCAAATGATATAATCCCGGCAGCAATGCCTATGAGGCAAATGGTTGTTTTCTGTCTCAGTAACAACGGGTCATAAGTTGCATGCACTGGTATTAGCAGTAATTTGAGTCTTTGCTATAATGCTTGTGTCTAAACAGAAATAATATCTATGTTTTGAATGTATTCCATTTATCAGGGAAACTGTGCATGAATGCAAGCATGCTCACACTGTCAGCAGCAAAAAGTCAGCCCTGCAACGCATAGCATATCATATATCAGCAGATGCTGCTGCTGTCTGTACACTAACATGTTGAAAATGGTGGCATAACAACCCATCTCTGTCACAGCAATTGAATAATTTTCAAAGGCGGACTGTGATTCAGCTGGTCCTGGCAATACTCAAGGACTCAAGGACAATCCTCCAACATCACAGCCTAATGTGAATGTGAGCAAACCTAGTGTGGATCCACCTGGAGACATGGCAGAGACAAAATGATTGAAAATGTGCTGCCATGGTGACAAGCACAGTAGTGGGGGTGGGGTGGGTGGGGGTGGGGTGGGGGGGGTGGGGGGGGGGGGGGGGGGTGAACTAAACAGTGAGTGCTATAGTCTCATTTTGCACTATATTGATTTTTCTGCAGAGACTGACATCATCTCTCTCTCTCTTTCTCTCTCTCTCTCTCTCTCTCTCTCTCTCTCTCTATGAATGAATGAATCTATGAATCCTAATGACCACGGTTTATTAACAACCCAGACATTTCAGCTACGTAGTGCAACCAGCTGTTTTTTGATTCAAGTTTCTGTCACAACAACAGTGATGGAGGTTTGCGGACATTTATTTCCACACATCCACATTGCCTTCTCATCACTGAACTGCTGAGTCACAAACTCAAGGAAAGGTCTACAAACCACTTTACATTGCTGAATGACACATCATAGTTCACTTCATTGCACATTCATAACTCATATCAAACCATGTTTGAGGGTGATAAGGCACTGGGGCAGAGAATGTAAGGACCACTGCGTAAACATCAGTATCAGACTACTTACATAATATTAACAAGAAGGAGCTTTCTGTAGAGTGCACACCCAAGCAAGACCCAACTGTACATTTTAATGAAATTAACTTCTACTCCAAAATCCAATTAACATAATTTGTAATTTTCATGTATTTCATGTATAAAATCTAAACCTTTATTTATGTATTTATATTACTTTTGCTTAACCAAAAAGTCTCCTTAGGATTAAAGATTTCTCGGATGAGAGACCTGGTCAAGGTAACCAATCACACCACAAATACAATATGTTATACAATATTCCTCAGTATAAAAACCAGAACGTTTCATCCATCGTGCCCTCGAGAAAAAACAGCACATGTCTTCATCTCCATGCTCTTTATGATGTCTGTTAACGTATCAACTCATATAAACGAGTCAAATCTAATCTATTTGTTAATCGTTCCATGTCCTAATAAGCCCCAAATCCTGAAACAACCATAAAAAATTTAAAGGATAATATAATGAATTAAATACAAATTTTGATTTTGTCCTTTTTGGATTTGGATCCACCTCAAGATTTGATGGTTTCTTTTTTTGCCCCACCCTTCTCCCTGTTTCATGGTAATCCCATGGTAAGTTTAATGGGCCCCTGCTTGCAACACGAGCGAGTCCTGAACCAAGTTCATCAAAATTCTTCAGATGATATGCGTAATAGGTTGAAATCCTGAAAAAAAGTCTTCTATCGTGATGTTTATTGAAAAACGGCTTGTTTTCTCTCACCAATTCTTTGGGGAAATGTTAAAGAAATTATCTGTTCAGAAACTTATTCAAAATAGTGCCATATGCACTTTTGGTTAACAACAATCACCTTGAAAATATCATTATCAAAAGTCAACTGAAGGTTATCAGTAAGTTTTTCCAATCCAATTTGACATTAGTCTTGACCAAGCAAATAATCCAATATTTATTTGAGTTTTGCCGAGTTATCAACCTACATCAAACATGTTACAGATATGGGAAGGGTCTCAAGAGTATAAAGGAGTCCGCTGGATCTCAGATCGTCCTACAGAGGCACAATGGGTAAACTACTTGTCTTCGTCGGTAAGCTGAATACCTCATTCATAGAAACTTTTTAAACTTTGTTTCTACACACTTTGAATGTATTTCATCTCTTGCACCATGCAGATTGATCATAATTGACTGTAATTCTTTCTCTTCTCTCTTTAGGTTTGGCTCTCCTGCTGCATGTGCAGCTCGGTAATTATATCCTTTACCTATTCATTGTTACTGTGATAGTTGTTAAAATAATTTAGTTGGTCTCATAATGATCTTATTGTTTCACATATTACAGGATCATCCTACATCCTCTCCTGTTATTTCACTAACTGGGGACAGTACCGTCCAGGGGCAGGCAAGTATTTCCCTACCAACGTTGACCCATGTCTCTGTGACCACCTCATATACGCTTTTGCTGGAATGGACAACAACATGATCAAAACCTACGAGTGGGACGATGAGAAACTTTACGGACAGTTCCAGGCCCTGAAGAACCAGTTAGTATACACATATTTATACATGTAAGCATGCACACACATTAATTATGAGAGGTTAAATCGGACGTTACTGCTTTTCACAGGAACAGCAACCTGAAGACTTTGTTGGCTATTGGAGGATGGAACTTTGGTACTGCTAAGTAAGTTATAATAGGATGAAGGGATGATCCATACTTTAACCATGAGGTCAAATCACACTTATGGACTTCCTGTTTATAGGTTCACAGCCATGGTTTCCTCAGCTGCCAATCGTCAGACCTTCATTAACAGCGTGATTCAGTTCCTTCGCCAGAATCAATTCGATGGTTTGGATATTGACTGGGAGTACCCGGGCTCTCGTGGCTCCCCAGCTGAGGATAAGCAGCGCTTCACTGTCTTTCTCCAAGTACGTAACCCAGTTCATGCCTATTGATGAATCCAGGTTTTAGGTGTAGGAAAAGCTGCCACTGCTGTGGCGCTGCCTCACTTGCAAACACACATATATTCTTTACTGATTTGTTAATCAAACATTTTGGCCAAAAATCTGCCCATCAGATACCAGAACTAGTTTATCTATACTCATCAAGATAAGATAAGATAAACCCACATATATTCTTTACTGACCAAGTAAAGAATATTTGGACCGAGATGCATCATGGTCCAAAAACAAATGTTTTTTTCTTGTCTGTAGGAAATGATGAGCGCCTTTGAGGAAGAGGGTAAGAAGACCAATCAACCTCGCCTGATGCTGACGGCTGCTGTTTCAGCTGGAAAGGGAACCATTGACTCTGGATACCAGATTGCCCAGATTGGAGCGTTAGTACAGAAGCAGGCAAATTCTGAAATCAGACTCCTTTATATTTGTTGCCATTACTGAACATAAATCCTCATATCTGTTTGCTAGCGTGCTGGACTACATCCACGTCATGACCTATGACTTCCATGGTTCTTGGGAGCACAATGTGGGAGAGAACAGCCCTCTATACAAGGGCCCTGCTGACCAGGGATCTTTGATCTACTTCAATGTGGTGAGTGACGGCTCCTGCTGTAATACACATTTTATTACAAGACAAACACTCATCCTGGCCTTTTCTCCTCCACATGTGTAGGACTATGCCATGAACTACTGGAAGAGCAATGGCGCTCCAATTGAGAAGCTACTGGTTGGTTTCGCCACCTATGGCCACACCTTCCGCCTGACTTCCTCCAACACAAATGTGGGAGCTACTGCCAGTGGACCCGGAGCTGCTGGACCTTTCACCCGACAGGCCGGCTTCTTGGCCTACTATGAGGTTTGTGCTTCTTTCGAGAGTTAGACAGATAGACAGATACAAAAATATTTCTACAAACGTTTTTTGTAAAGTCTGACTGCAGTAGGGACAAAAAAACCTGCCTAGCGCTCTGTCTTGGTGTGTAGGTGTCGCAGTCTATTGCTGAAGGAGCTCCTCAGAGCTCTTACAGTCTCATGTGGTAGGTGGTGAGAGATGTTGTCCAACACGGATGTCAGCTTGATTAAAAGCCTCCTCTCACCCACCTCCTCCTCAGAGTCCAGGAGACAGTCCATGACAGAGCTGGACCTCCTGACCAGCCCGTTGGGTCTCTTCCTCTCCCTGTCTGTGCTTCTTCCTTACCAGCAGAACACAGCATAGACGATTGCAGATGCTACCAGTGTCATAGAAGGTCTTTAACAGAGTCCTGCATTGCCCGAAGGACCTCAGTCTTCTCAACATGTGGAGACGACCTTGGCCCTTCTTGTACAGGACATCTATGTTGTCTGACCAGTCCAGTTTATTGTTGAGGTGAACATCCAGGTATTTGTATGAGTTCACTTGCTCAATGTCCAAGCCCTGGATGTTCACCGGTGGGTTCTGTGAGGACCTCCTACGGAGGTCAATCACCAGTTCCTTCCTTTTGCCGGTGTTGAACCAAAGGTGATTGACCTCACACCAGTCCACAGAGTGTTTAACGGTGTTCCGGTACTCCAAATCTTTCCCTTCTGATATGTATCCGATGATGGCTGAGTTATGGGAGAATTTCTGAAAATGGCAGTGAGAGAACTGTCCCCTGTGGAGCTCTCGTGCTGCAGGCAGCCACACCAGACACAATTCTTAAGCTACCATGGATAGCTGGTCTGCACAAACTCTGAGCATCTAATCTGTGTTTATGCTTCTTTCATGTAGGACAAGATTACATAATGTGTAAATATATCAATCTTATACCTCTCCCTTCTTTCTCAGATTTGCACCTTCTTGAAGCAAGGAGCCACTCAGGCGTGGGATAGCCCCCAGCAAGTGCCTTATGCCTACAACCAGGGAACCTGGGTTGGATATGACAATGTTAATAGCTTCCAGATTAAGGTGTGTGATGTTGTATGCCATTACTCATCTTCCTGTCATTGATGCTTAAAGAGTAATTAACATTTGGTGTCTCCTCTCATTATATCTATAGATTCAATGGTTGAAGCAGAGTGGATTTGGTGGGGCCATGGTGTGGAGTTTGGATCTTGATGATTTCAGTGGCACTTTCTGTGGCCAGGGAAGATACCCCCTCGTCAACACTATCAAGAGTGGACTGGGAACTGGGGGCACTTGTATGTATTAAATACACACCCTCTGGTATATATTAAGAATATCGCCGTCTTTTAAATTTTGTAATTTATCTCCTCAGCCTGCAAAGCCCCTCCTCAACCAGTGGCTCCAGCCACGCCAGCATCACGGGCGCAGCCAGTCAACCCAGATGTCCACACAGGGTCTAGCTTCTGTGGTGGGAAGGCTAATGGACTCTATCCTGACCCAAGTGACAAGAACCACTTCTATGAATGCAGCGAAGGAAATACATATCTCCAGCACTGTGCTGCCGGGCTAGTTTTTGATGAAAGCTGCAAATGCTGCAACTGGGCTTAAATCTATGGCTTCATTTTATTCTGGTTCTCCTCTTAGGGGATGCGCATTATCAACTGTCATATAACATAAAACCATTATACAAGATCCCATTTGAGAACAGCTTTATAACGCGTATCAATGATGGAACCTAAATAAATTAAGCATTCTGAAACTTCATATCACTCATGGTTTTGTGTGCTCCATCTGTGTTATAAAAACACTCATAAAACAGTTCATTGGAGCAAAATTAGTTTATTGATGATAGAATAGCTTTAAGCATCTTCAATTCCCTCTTCTTATGTACTTAAAATTTTACATTTTGCAATTTTTTCCATCTGCTGTATGAATAAAAAGAAAATGATCCAATTACTACAGAAGTGAAAAATCCTATTCTAACATATTGTGACGACCCCACCACTACTGGTTGATGGGCTGGCTCTTTGTGTGTTCCACGTACTAGTGGTTCTGGCCAGGTCAGCAGATATTGAGAAAGAGAAGTTCATGCTTGCATACCTTCCAATGTGGCTTCACTACAGCAGCCCTGAAAAGAAGAGAAGGCAAAAATCTCACCTCAACGATATCAGAATCTAATCTCACACTGTGGTCGTATACGCTTCTACAGACTCGCAAATACTGGTTGTCAAGTTGTGGTTCCTAAGCACATACGGTGGCGTCTAACGATGAGAAAAGTTTGGACACAGTGTTTGGGGGTGAAAGAGGAACTTGAATTGTTCAACATGACCCTCACTTCTTTGGCCTTACAAGTTGCATAATTACGAATGACATGCTTGGCCTATGTGGGAGATGTTTCTTTCACCTGAAGGAACTTAATCTCAGAATGCAGGGTTTCTCAGCGACAGCACCCACCCAGTGTTGGAGGATGGGTTGCCCCCCTCCTCTCTGCCTCACTGATTACACCGTCACCAAAGGTTTTTCACATTGACTCTGATTTCGGGGTGGTGCTGCGCAAGCTCTATAGCTAGGTCAAGGTCTGTCGATGGCCGACTAACAATGTGAGCATTTAATCATTGATTTTGTTGGCTCATTGCCAAAGCCCCAATATGAGTATGAGTTTCGTTGCAATGTTGTGCCAGGTAATGCAATTTCCTGCAACTCAGTTTATTGTCATAATTAGATTTAGACGGATCATTCAGAGTGACCCAGGGTCAGACTTTTACTTCTTAGGCAACTACAAACATCGTCAAGTATCTGTTTATGGTGCAAAAAATAAATATGGAACACTTAAACTATTTGACAGCATATAGCACGGAAACGGAAAGCGACCATTAGAAAGATGTACTATGGTAACTGTTAGCTGCCAGTAGGGGGATCAGGAGTATTATAAATTAAATATATTATTATTACTATTATTATACTGGGTTCCCTTCCAATGCCTAAACTTTGGTAGTAAGTTACGTGGGTCTTTGGTAATTCTAAACAGTCAAATAATCAAGCAATGAACAACTTACATCATGAAGCTGCATTTCCAATCAGGTTGGAGAGGTTAACCCTAGAAAAAAGGACTTCGAGCAGGTGGTTCCTAAGAACACAGATGTGGAAGCCAGTTGTTAATCACAACCTTGTTATTATACTCTATGTTGTTTGAACGAACACAAAAGTCATGACCTGCGTGTAAAACTTAGTTTAGTATTTGGTTTGGCCGTTCCAGCTTAATGACTGACACAATCAGGATCAACACCATTTTTGATTAATTTACAGTGTAAAGCAAATCCTGAGGCTTGTATACTCATCTGTAGCCCGGTTAAAAACAATTAGCATTGAATAGTTAATTCATCATTAAAAACAAATACCATTAAAGAGTGTTTAAAGGGTTAAAAGGATGCTTTTGCTGTGGAATTAACTTAAGTGCATGAATACGCTAGGGGTGAAAAACAAAACTTAGAGAATGTGAAAGTACGAGATACAAATCCAACACAGCAGTAAGGTTATTGTTGACTCCTTACTTCAGATTAAACATTACAATGTTGGTTGCGTTTTTCAGTCATTTTCAAGCTAATTCATAAACTGAAAAACAGGTAAGATGAAATGGGAATGAATCAAAGCATTACACAATGCTGTGTAAATTATTTACAATCCTGGATTTAGATTACTTAAACTAATATTATTGCCCGTACTCATGGTAAACTCATTATCTGTTTTACTGCTATTTCTTTTGCCATGCTTACTTGCCCAAAATTGAAACATTTCAAAAAAATGAATACTAAAATATGACTGGGTACATCACAGAGTATCATAATCCTGAGTTTTATACATTCATTTATTGTAGCATTTTTTTTCTTATTGACCTCCAAACCTTAATTCCATTACTGAAAAGGCAAACAAAAGTACTGCTTTCACTGCTTTTTCCATGTCTAGATCACATTAGACCAAGTCCAAATCAAAAACCATATACTTAGACCTTCAAAACAGTACTAGTCCATATCGGAGAGTCATTTACTCGTCGCAACTTTGACAGAGCTTAAATATAGTTGGTTGGTTAGATGGACAAAAAGTCACTACTGCGCATTGTCGTATTCTTCTTCTGGGCGCTTGTTGGCGGTTGGCACCCATCTCATAGTATTATTATTGCCACCTTTTGAACGGGAGAGTGGATCATCTGCCCATGTCAGAAAGCTGTTTCCGATACATGTGGATCATGTAAACACCGGGTCTGAAAAGATCACAGGACCTGTAAACATCCAACTGACATTGCAATTCGGAAAGGTTTAATTTGGATGGTAGAAAAGTGTCCTATGTGAACCCACTTTTAGTGAAGGCGTTCAAGGAGTTTCAACGGCAGCAATCACAATCTGAGTCTGACGAGGAGGTTGAGGCTGGTGGCGAGGGGACAGACATGCACAGTGGGCTCAGTGATGCTCAAAACAGCACATCTGAACTCATCAAAAATGTGCAGCCCACACAGTAAATTTATTGTAAACAATGAGGTAGACATATGGCTAGTATCTAATTCGGAATCTAGGGATGTGTATCGTAGTGCTAGCGGCAAATTTTCAGCCCAGTGGACATTGGCCGCTCCTCAGTCTGAGTTGCGATAACCTAAAAAGAGGTCAGTCATACAAAGCTGATCGTTCCCACAGTAACTCGTGGAACTCATTCTCTGACGCCCACCTCTGCTCATGGCTTCAGATTAACTGCCTGACATCCTTTTCACTGACTTGTGCTCACCCTAAAGCGAAACTGTCTCGGGGATGGGCGCTTTCAGCGGCTTCT
Source organism: Lophius americanus (assembly GCA_037951165.1). Lineage (NCBI taxonomy): Eukaryota > Metazoa > Chordata > Actinopteri > Lophiiformes > Lophiidae > Lophius > Lophius americanus. Next base: position 8,468,951 of record JBBDHG010000047.1, read on the forward strand.
CACGTTGCGTTTTAACAACTACTTTAGTGGTATGGAGTAGTTTTGTAGAGCCTTAGGTGAAGGTACAGGCTAAATGCCTTCAATAGTTTTATCATCAGCCTTTCTCTTGCTGTATAATTTCCTCAGTAGTAGTAATAATAATAATACATTTTATAATGCATATTTATCCCTTGTTTTGCTAAGGTTTTTTTTATGTTCAATCTCTTTTTCTTTTTTTTTAGTCTAAGCTTAACCAACAAAATGATAGACTTTGTACATATTTAATGTTGCACAGCATACGTTCTTTGTAAAGTTTCCATTTGGGACTGAAATCATACATATTTTGTAATGAGTCATTGACTGTATTGTTCTCACGCTCTTTTTGTTACTATTTCAGGGCATGATATAGGCCTGGGTGTTAAAATACGGGTCTACAAAATATGCCCTTTGTGGTGGCTGTTAAGGCCTAAACCTCAAAAGCACTTTTATTTTCACTCTTAAAATAGTATAAGCTATGCACATGTTTAGCTTAGTCTGAAATTTTTGTAAAGTCTTCATGTAGAACTGAAACTTAATAATAATGCATCATTATTTGTTAACATCAGTATTTGTAAAATGCATTAGTATTTGTTTGTGTTGTTTCATGATCTCTTTATTACTATTATTTCTTGACAGGATATAGGCCTAGGTGTTAAAATACTGGTTTGGAAAATATGCCCTTTCTGATGACTTTTTAGACCTTATCGCTGAAGTGCACGTTTATTAAAATAATATAATTTATGCACGTGTAATATAGCAGATTTTTAACATAACTTATAACATAATGATTCACTAGTATTTGTTTGGGTTTGTCCCATGCTGCTATTTTGGGAAAGGAAAATTCCCCCTTCTATTGGCTGTTTAGTACAAATCCTCAACTATCCAGGTACATTCAATAGAATAAATATTTTAATCAAATTCATATATTAAGGTATACATGGCATACATTAAATAGAGAGGAAAATATAGACATCAAACCTAAAAGGCTGAATACAATAACCTCACAATAACTAACGAAAAATCCCTGGGAGTCATTGCATCATCTGTGCCTGTCGTCAGAGGAGTTTGTCAAAAGTAGTCCAGAAGAGAAGTGTAATAAAAGCCAATCTCCCCAAAAGGAAATATTTTGTTTCTGAATAAAAATCTCTTACTTTGTGGTTGTTACAAGGAGAATGGGGGTACAAAAGGGGGCCTCAGTCGGCTTAAAGGGGGCCATTAGCTTTCCATAAAAAATGTTGACAGATTATGTTGTTGACAGTTAATTTGTGATGCTATTATGGAAGTTCACAATGCATGTTTCTACGATCATTTTGACTAGATTTATACAACAATGCACTTTTCATTTTCTTCTATTATGTTATCTTTTATTTATTTGTAAACTTTTGCTGGTCTCCAAAATTATATGTGTATATTTAGTTTGCGATTGCACTTTATTTAAGCAATAAATAACCTTTCCTATACACAAATAAAATAAAATATTGTTATTTACCTTTACCTTTTAAAACTCAGTTTAATTATAAAAGTTTCGTATCGGCATGGATTTCGGCAATAATGGGCTTTTAGTTTTTTTATCGTACTGAAACCAAAGTTTGTGGTATCCAACATCCCCGCTGTCCATGGACCAAGGCCAAAGGACTGCTAGAAGTCATTGGACTGTCACAGTTCTCTGAAGAAACAGACACTTTGTCTATTTTTGCTGTTGCTCTAATGGAGTGAAGTTACCACTAATTTATGGTCAATATGACCCTGAGCACCGATTCAGGCGAGCACCGAGTTTCATTTTGATAGACCTTAAGTGTGCCGGCTTAGAGACTAAATCATTAACATGTTCACTGTGAACATTTGGATATTTGAAACAGTAAGGAACTGTTAAACAGTGTTGGCACTGTAAGGTGTTTTTGTTTTGCTAAAAGAAGTACACAAAAAAAAGAAGCTTTGAAACCATTTATTTGACTAATGTAATTAAATGGGGAATATTATAAGCTCAATCTGTTTTTCAGTTTAATCATATAATAAATTAGCAAGAATCCTTTGCTAATTCATTTTTGTTTCCAGTAACTCAAATTTGCTAATACGGTGGCGGATTAAAGCTGCTTTTCAGACCCAAAGTCTGAAAGTTTGATAATTAGCAGATGAGAGTTCAACAAACTCAAGGCTGGATGAATATATGAAGGATACACGGGAGAAATGAATTAGAAGTTTCCTTTACATTTGAATATAATTTGTTGAGGCTGCTCTTCTTTCCTGACAGCGCTCTTCTGAGTATCGTTCTCCTCGATGAACATCCAGGTATGGGTGCCATTCCTCAGTGGGAGAACACAAAGACTTCAGCCGCTGTAGAAAATATGGGACCGTCAGGATCACAGTTAATTATCATGAGCACACACTGAAAGGATAATCCTGCCTGAAAGTTGCCGAAAAAAATTCAATCTTTTAAAGGCTTCCTTTGTGACACAAGAATATGTACAAACCCTCCAGAGACCTCCCTCTGCTCTCATCAGATTATACACAGCAACAACAGGGATCCAGATGATGATGAACGCAATCATGCAGAAGCCCAGAGATTTGCCCCAAGCTGGATATTGGATGCCTCCATAGGTGGGTGGCACAAAGGATATGACAGACCAGACCAGGATCAACTACACAAAAAATGTGAAGGACATGATTTCCCATCATACATACAGGCATTCTGCTCCATACAACCCAAAACATCATGTCAAAGTTATTTGCTTCAGCGACTCCCTCATTTATTCTAGCCTTGCCTTTATGACCCAAACCACGATCTAACTATTACCTCTACTGCTTCAGTCTAACCTTTGAATCATTACTTAAACCCTTTGATTACAGGTTATTGTAAATAAACTAACTTAATGAACTTCAAAATATTTAAAATTGACAATTCCCTGTTACATACAAACAGACAAAGGGAACAGACTGATCACAGCCGGTTTATATTCCCTCTTTGGCGGGGGAATAACAATTACAAGAATTGGACAGTACAAAATAAAGGATGATAACAAAAGGGAGGATTCTCTCACCACCACGATGCAGGGACTGATGACGTACCAGCATGCTCTCCACCATAGCCAAAAGTAAAAGCTCTTTTTTCCAGTCATCATCTCAATGTCTTCTACAAAACATCCTCCACCTATAATGCATGAGAAGAACATTTATATGTAAACAGCTCTATTGGAAAGAATTCCATCTCACTTTTGGTACTAATGTCTAAGTCATTCAAGCACCGGGTTCCGAGGAAGGCTGTAATATTTTCATTAGCCATTGAGAATCACTGCAAATTTGATCTATGGGGAAATCGGTCTACAATTAATTGTAACATAATATACCACACTGAACCACATAAAAAATGAGTGACACCACCAAAAATCAGGGAAATATTAATTCAGGATCAATCCAATTACTTAATTGATCAATTTAGTTAGTCGAATATCTGAAACTCGTAAATCTTCTCACATTCACTCAATTTTCTCATCACATCTTTCAATCTATATACATCCCTATGGCAAAGAGCAGGTCTTCCTGGTGGTCTGGAACCAGTTGCTTGGGGATCCGACATCCTGCATTTGGCAAACATGTCAAAGGCAGCGAAAGTGTCTCTTGCTGCTAATAGCCCATCTCTTCAACTGTTGGCATCGGTCTGTTAAAACATCCCCTGAAGTAGACCCAGGTGTGACCTTAATGAAGCTCGCCCAAAGGCTTTCTTCATACTCTCATACATGGAATAGATGTTGCCAGAGTCAGTGAGCGGTGGATATTCCTACATAAGTTGAGCCAGTAGTCACTAGCGTAATGACAAGCTGTTCTTTGGGTTACACTTCTAGCCTTCCTGAGTGCGGTGAGTATTTTGTCTGAAGTCTTCGTCAGTCTTTGACAACATCCTAAATGATGTCAGTAAAATGCCCACACAAAGCTGGGATGGATGTCCTGGCTGTTCTTATAGATAGTAGTCCTTCCTGCTTTGAATAGTGGGTTTTTTTAAGCTGGAGGCGCATCTCGCTGCCAACCAGAGGGTGGTCACTATTATAGTGACACTATGGTAGTGGCAAGTAACTAAGACGTAGTCAAGTGAGGATCTTCGGGTGTTTGGCCTTGCTGGAGAAGAACATGTTGGTTATACAGAGATCATGGTAAGAACATAACTCCAACAGTCTCTGCTTGCTCTCATTCAACTTGACAACTGCCTGAGCGCAAGCAGTTCATAGGGAAGATTTGGCATCAGATTAGCTGCAGGAGCTGGAATGGTGCCATTCAGCTGCCTTTGAGGCACCAATCTGGATTTTTTGGTCCGGATTTACTCCAATAGCCTTTCCTTCTCCCAAAGAAATCCTGAATGCAGTCCCTTGTCATTGGCTGCCTAATGCAGCAGATTTGCCCAGTGGTGCAGTGTAGACACCACCCCATCACATTGGGTAGCCCAACAGCTGAAGCGGTGAGGTGTGGTGCTTGGAGCCAGCATGTTGGAGATTTTGGGGTTGCTGGCCCACAAAGTAGTATCCTTATCCAGAGCCCCCAACACCCCTCAGCAATAACAATAATTGTGGTTACAGTAAAAGAACTCGCTTAGGAATATACTCCAATGACAATAATACAAATCAAATAATAATAATATTTGTTGGATGAATGTTTGCTTAATGGGGAATGTTAGCATTTAACTTGCTAAAATAAATGAGTGACAATATAAAATATGTATGCTTAACGCCAGTATTTTATTACCGTCTTTAGAATTGTAGCATTCTGATGCCAGAAAAACATTGCTTTGCCAATAAAAGCTCACACGGCTGTTTGACATGAAATATGAGAATACTTTATCGTCAACAACTTAACCTCTCCACAAAATTTGATTGGAATTTGGGCCAAATGTCACTTTTAAATATCATTAAGACTGTTTTTATTTACCATAAATGTAGATGAAGCCAACAACCTCCATGAGAGCCAGTAAAAGGAGCACCCAACCGGCAAAAAACTGGTCGATTAGATTTACCCAGTATATTCCTGCCTACACTCAGGCAAAAACACAGACACACAGACAGACACATACTGCAGGTAAGCGGGGTAAAATTATAGTATATTGTTAATAAAGTCAGTGTCAGGAGATTCAAATTACCTTTGTCACCAATGGGAGGCCCAGTAAGAAGACTGCCAAACATATCATTATGGTCAAAAAAGCACGTTTCGGTTGTAAGATTCTTGGGAAGGCATCACACAGACAGGTGACGATCACCTCTAATGTTAAGAAAGATGACAGTCAGTGAGCCTCACGGGTGGATTAAAACAGTTTAGGGTGAAATCTACATGTATGCCAATAAGTTAGGCATGGCAGAGTCATTTGTTAACGGTAGTCTTACCTATTTGTGTAAACTGAGTGTCCAGGCCAACTAAAAATATCATTAAAAAAAATAGGATTGACCAGAAAGGGGCGATGGGAAGCTGTGATAAAGCATCTGGATACGCAATAAATGCTAGACCAAATCCTGCACAAAGGTATAGAAATAAAACATAAGAGATTAGTTAGCAACATTTGGACATTCTTAAACAGTATTAGTATACATATCTGACCTTCCTTCACCACTGCTTCAACAGGATTTCCAGATACGTAAGCCATATGACCCAGAACTGAAAAGATGGCAATGCCTGCAAAAACACTTGTACCTATGGGAAAAGGACAAAAGTCACATAGACTATTTACAATTGATATTCTCTTTTCACACACACACACACACAGGAGATTTATGTATGCCACTTCAGGTAGTCAAGATGAAGCCACTCAAATACACACAAACCAACAGGTTATCTCTAGAGTAGATACAGACAGAAAAACAACAGTAATGGATGACTCTATTCAAGGGACCCACAGATTAAGTGGCACTTTTGATATTACAATTTGGGGGCAACCAAGTTTGAATTGTACAAAATTAAAAATATATTCTAAATGAATTACTTTCAAAATTATATTTATATCCACTAAGTTCATATAAAGATTGCTGACAATACAGCTCCAAGTTCAAAAGTGAAGCCAAACTATCTTGATGGCTCTCTGGTGCCTGGTTGTATAAAGGTCATAAATTGCAACCCTTTTAATTACACCAATCAGCAAAAACATTTTATAAGCGGACAGGTGAAGCACCACATTGTGATAGCGTCACAAATGGGTCAGACCATGTCTAAAACTGCAGTTCATATTGGGTATCAGCAATAATATATCCCACCACATAGCAAAAATAATTAAGGAATGGTTTATGGAGCACGCCGGTGAGTTCAAAGTGTGTACTTGGCTCCCAAATATTCCATTTCTCAATCCAATCCAGCATTGGTGGGATGAGACGGGCAAATAAATCAGATCCAAAGTGGCCCCACTTGGCATTTATAGGACTTGAGCCATCTGCCGCTAATATTGTTGTGCAGCTACCACGGTTCACCTCATGGGGTCTTGTGACCATGTTTCTGCTGGTCAGAGGTTTTGTGGCGGAGCTTAACAATATTACATAGACAGATGGTTATAATGTTGTGGGTTAAGTTTTTATTTGTAATGTACTTTATTTATTTCCAACCTTGATTTCTTTCTCATTAGTGGAAGAGAATAAACAAATTAACTTATTTTGAAGTGGTGCTTTATCCGAAACGGTGTTTTCCTACCGTGATTAATGACGGATACAAGAACTGAGTCCAGGAGTACGTTGTTGTGGAAGTTGCTGTAGGATGAAAGAGTCATAACTCCACCAGTTCCAACAGCAAGAGAAAAAAAAGTCTGAGTTGCTGCATCCTTCCAGACCTAAAATGCATCGGCACATTTTTAAAGACAGTTATAGTTCAAAATTTTCAAACTTTAGTTACTATTTTTGGTCATGCTAGTGGTGTGACTTTGGGAGTAGCAATGTTGGGAGCAGTTATGGCTCCCAGATGACAAATCCCTCTTTATCTAGACCTTGACTTTTTCTCTATCGCTAGCATGAGATTCACATTTTTGATGAGATTTACTTCAGGGAAGTGTAGCTGAAATTATTGAAAATTTCATTTGTTCTTATAAATTTTTTTCCTATAATTTTTTTTTACAAAATATCTGAAAAATTAAGCAATTTCATCATGAGTAAATTTTTTCTATATAATTGGAGCACACCCTCCAGTCCCACATTTTAAAAAGTAGAAACACCAACCTATCTGCCACTCCGAAGTTACCCTGCCCATCCACCAAGCAACATTGAGTTGCCAGGGATATTGAAGAGCCTCATTTGAGTGTCCAACACATTCTGCCGCAGATCTGATTGCAGGACCACAAAGTCGGTCATTGACCTTTGGTCTATTGTGGACTAGTACCAGGTTCACTTATGAATCACCGTATGATCGGACATACAGTGATTTGTTAAGGCCAATCCATGACTAGGACAGAGGTCCCTTCATAAAACATGACTCTAATTTAGATCAAGAAGGCCGCGCCTCACAATCATGTCCCCTCCAAGCTTCTCTGAAATGAACCAGAGGGCACTGAAGTCCCTGAAATGTCCCCATAGGTGGTGTGACTCCAAAAGGCTCTTTTGGTTTGCCAAGCCCCTTTAACAAAGGCATGGCCACCAGACACTCACCAGTGACCTCCCCTCCCATATATGGCTACAAAAGGTTGCCCCTTTGTCCAGAGACAAGGAGAAAGAAAGGTTTGAGAAAGTTGTCATAACTCCCTGAAAGACTGCTAATTTATCTCAAATAAATTATCCTACTATCTTAACTTTGGTGCAAACTCTTCCCTCTGGGATTTTGCATTTGTTAAAGCTTTATGTGTTCTCAGTGCTATTAGTCCTTTTTACCTCTCTATCATTATGTCCCCGTAAAGTCTGGGATAGCATAGAATCGTCATCACCGCTTCCACTGCCACATGCCTCATGTTACAAGATTACTCAAAAACTTTTTCATGGATCACTTTCAAAACGCATAAATTCATAGACCTTTATGCGAATCAGATTGATTTCAGGAAAGATTGTATATTTTTAAGACTAAGGGGAACTTCAACTCCGAAATTTTTCAAGCAAGAATTCATCAACCGTTAAATCAAATTTAGTCCATATTTGGTCCGTAAGAGATCTCACTGGCATAAATATTATTTCACTGTAGTAGTTCATATTTTACTTACTAAGGGTAGCTTTTTAAAAAAACAAAACAAAAAAAAACATCTTTGGATTTTTTGGGAGATGACCTTACAAAACCCTCCTGTTCCAGCATCAGAAGACAGATCATTCCTATGAGTCCTGCTTGTTATGATGCTAGTCAATCAGGGATTTTTATTGCATTTTGGCAATAATATTCTTATGTTTTGATTGGTTTTGTTTTTATTACTCACACTTGCATCACTATAGTATTATTAGTAATAGAAATGCAGCTGTAACGGGTAAACCCTTATCAAAATCATATTTTTAAAAAGTATTCAAGTTAATCAAAATCATATTTTAAAAAATATTCAAGTTAAACAATCTGAAAGCTCTAAGTTAGAATGAAGGCACATGAAACAAAAAGAAACTCCACTGTTCATCTTGTCACATTGTTGTAAACTGGAAGTTTTCAGGGAATTGCAGATGTCCTATTTCAAGTAGTTTCATGTTTCAACTTACCTTGTTCAAATACACGGTCTGAATAGGACTATACTTTATTTTGTTGCACTACAAAGAAGGAAAGTTTGGTTCCTACCTCTCCCTCAATTAGTTTAGTCAGATTAGATCGGGAACCAATGAAGAACTCTATCCCATCACGAGCTCCCTCTAGTGTTACACCTCGGATTAGCAGGATAAAGATCACCACATAAGGAAGTGTGGCTGTGATATACACGACCTAGATAGAAAAACAACAACGCATTAATACATCAAGTGTGTCAGCTCACTGAGCAATGCAAGTACTTTGATGTGAAGGACATTAAAAGTCGAATGGGTATGAGAAAATAAAATATGCCATATTACCATTCCTTTTCTAAATCCCTGTATGGGACGTGACAAAACGCTTCTGAACAGTCACAAGTTATTTTCTTATTTACTGAAGTAAGAAGTTAGTGCTCCCTTATTGTAAGGACAGTTTGATATAAGGGGGGTACTGACTTACTTTTCCTGAGGACTTGATGCCTTTGATGAGTACTGCAGCAACAAATATGGAGCTCAGCAGGAGACAGAGGGCTAAGTGCCAGACTATCGGACCTGTGTCATCAAGACCCGTGGATCTCTGCAGAACCACACGACTGAGGAGGAGACACATCTAAATGTATATCTACAGGACTTTGACCAACCATTGCATCGTTGCTTTTTTTGCATTGTATGAGTGATTCTTACTCCCAATATTGCTCACTGGGGCGTTGCACGGGATCTCTGATGATGTTGGTTGACGGACATGTGTTGTTTTCCTGGCTCCAGTTGGCCACTAAAACACCACTGACATTGCAATATTCTAGAAAAGAAGGGATGACCAGTAAATAGCTTCCATTAGATGTAAGTCTTTGTGAGGATTGTATACAAAAAGGAGGTGACACAGTGGTTACATCGGTGCTATTGTAATCGGATGCAAAGATCCCTTAGGATCATTGACAGTTTTCTGGGGAGATGCAACAAAACAGAAAATAATTTATTTGTACTATAATTTTATGCAAAAGTAACAAAACAATGGATTAGATGATAGTTAGGTAGTCATGGGTTTGATACGGTTAAAACAATAAAACATTAAAAAACTAATTTATATCAGATGGACAGCCTTAAAGGCAAAGTCTCTGGGGTTTGTCATCAGTTTAAGGTCAAAGTTAGGGTACAACTGCTTCACATTACAATGTTCTGTGTTGCTTCATATAAATATAATGCACCGAACTTTCCACCTTAATTTTTTTGGTACTAAAAGATTTTTACTTAAACTGATATTGGACCTTTACGTTCAGGAACGACATATCATCGACATTTCGATTAGCATGTCTTCACATGTAAAGTCTATGAGTGTAAAAGTACCTCTAGGTGTGATGCTGCAGTTACTGTCAGACCAGCTAAAGCAGTTGGACCACGGCAGAGGAGACTGGAAAGAGGCGAACACGTAGTACAGGCTGTAGGCGATGATCACGTTATAGTAGATGGACACCAATATGTTCACCATGACCACAGAAAAGCCAACACCTGGAAAATATTTTATATAGTAATGCATTATAATAAGTTATATGACATTTTATGTTAGTAATATAAAGTATTGCACTATGGATTCCACAACAAAATCTGCCATTTCCTCTCTTGGCTTTTTCTAAAAAGTTATACTAACTTTTTAACAGCAGTAAAGTTCCTTCAAATGAAATATCTTTGTCTTCTTCTCATATCCTTTCAGGCTTACCCTGCAGTAGTGGCACTGCGTTCCATACTTGGAATTCGCTCTGGCTGCAAAACTGACCAATGGCGCTTTCCAGGAAGAAAAGTGGAGTTCCACATAAAAGCAACATCAGGAAATAGGGAATGAGGAAGGCACCTGCTCACAGGGGTAAAAGTATATTTGTGTGATATTGATAAAACTTCAGATAGTGTAATCAGTGTCATCATCTCTTCATTGATCTAAAATAATTACCGCCTCCATTTTTGTAGGCTAGATATGGAAATCTCCAGACATTGCCCAGTCCAATAGCATAACCAATCATTGAGAGCAGGTGCTCTCTCTTGTTGGTCCAGTTTCCACGCTCAGGATTCTCATCACCATCAGCCACCTGCGATTCCTTGTAATTGCAATGTTTAAAAATTATTTTTGAATTAATAGATAGCAATATGTCGGTGTTGCTCATTTCAGTGTAAAAGAAGAAATCTTAAATTATTAAATTTTAAACATGGTGTAAAGAAACCTAATAAATACAGAAACTATCCCTGTAGGTTCCTAAATCTTTATAGTATATACATTTGTGTAAGTTGTCAAACATGACCAGTTTTACACTGTAGGCATGGAGCATAGTTTCAATGTGCATAGCAGTTAGCCCATTATTACTGGTCTACTGCCATTCAGTTACCTTTGAGGCATGATCACAAAACAAATACTAAAGATATTATGAATGATATCAGTAATCCTATTGTGATAGAACAAGCACGCTTGTCTAGCTATCCTATTTGAATGTTTGGTAAAAGTAAAAGACAGACAGATTTAGTTTTATTTTATCGGTTCCCAAAAACGTATTAATTCTGCAGAGGCTACATAATCACAATTAAATACTGGTAAAAAAAACAAACATATTTTTTTAGTTTTTTTTTTTTATCCCAACTGCTGGGTAAGTACTCAGTTACCAGTGTGTGCTCTATATCAATTTCAATTGTGGAGGATCAGCATCATCAAATACAAACTCTACTGAGACTAACATTAGCCAAATTAACTATTAAACTGCAGTATCAGTCAATTCAATATAGCCATTTCTCTATTGGAATAATGCAAACATAGTTTTTCTCTCTTGTTCAAAGTCAATATAGCTCACTATATATAGCTCACTATATTGACTCAAACAAAATGATAAAAGTAGGAAGCTTGATTTGAATCCTGTGACGATTACTTTGTTTTCTTTAAACTATATACTTAATAAATTCTGTTTTCGAAATTATTATTTGCTTTGACTTTTTTTGTTAATTTTAATTGTGAAATGCATATAACACAAAATGATAAGAGTTTAATGACTGGAGTCATATCTAACTACTATAGATACATGCAAGGCGTGAATTTAACCCCACAAAGACATTCTGAGAATGGTCATGATATATGATGCTATAGTTCATAAAGATTACTATTTCTGTATAAATCTTTCTCTATATTTTACATTTGTTTCAGTAGGACTGCTGTACGGCAGCAATAGTATTAGAGAGTTTAACACTTGTTCATATTTGTATAACACATCTTCTACACAGCAGAAACTCAAGAATGATTATAATGACAATAAAATGAAATAAATGACTGTACAATCATTAGAAAACACTGTCAGACAGTTCTAACAGTGAAAACTTGATCTATTTATGACCCAGTGAATGGTTCTATCTCCATCATCACTATCATTGTGTAGAATAACAGCAGAGTAGTTCTCGGGATTAAGTAAATACGAAAGTTTCAACTCCATCTCAAGAAACAAAAATGTCCACAAACATTTAGCCTAGTTGTTATTCACAATAAGGTCTATTTTTCCACGCATTAAAAAAAAATTGGATTCAAACTTTTTATTTTATTTACTTAGATAAATATTGTTAATTATATCAATTTAGAATTCTCCATAGTAGTGGGTATGTGTCCAGCCCTACCTGTTCAGCGAGGACTGCTGGACTCTTGGAAATGCTGGAGTTTTTGGACATCTTGTTGTATCACCTGCTGTTGGTCAGTCAAAGAAATTTGGAAGGGTCTATGTGACGCCAGTGACACAAAATGAGCTTTGATCCTGCCAGCGAAACAGGTTCAGCTTGAAGTGAAGTTACACGTCTGTCCCTCAATTTAAGGTCACAAATTTTAAAGGCAGAGTCTGTCAAATGACGTGCACTTACCTCTTCAGTTATTTCAACAGTTCAGCTTTACTAAAAATTGCCAAATGTATTTAATTAAACCGATGAATGAAATCTGAAATGTTGCTGACCTTAACTAATGAATGAATGAAATAATTTTCTGTCTTTCTCCATTTAACAATTACTTAATTTGACTTAACAACAATCGGCATAGTTTACATATAGAGCGAAGGCGGGACTAGGTTTTGAGTGCAATGCCAGGATAAGTGCATGAGAAAAGGACACTTTAGCAAGTTCAATTATTATTGTTTGTCAACCTTTGACAGTTTCATTCAGAGCCCCGTCAGTCCACTAATGGTTTCTTTTTAACGTGAGTACACAAGTTATTGCCTGTATTGTGGGAACAATAGATGATGATTATGTTATAACATATTCACATCTGTTGATAACTTGTGCACAAAGGACTAACAATTTGCAAGAAGCACATTATTTTCTTTTTCCACAGGATAATTACTTGTGAATCCAAACCAAATTAAAAAAAAAAAAAAGTATGGCACTGTAAGGCCTCCATACTCTGAAACTAGTTTAACTGAAACAAGAACGAATTATATTGTTCTGTGAAAGGTGGTTGATTATAATACTTTGAGATGTCATTCCAAAAACATTTTGAATGGTGCGTTTTATGTCCAATAACAGGTAGTTTTTTATTACAAGAATCATGTGATGGTATATTGATCAAATAATTTTTAGTAAGTGTCTTATTATTATTAGATCTTAAAATTGATCGATTTCAGGCAGAGGAAGAGTGAAGATGAACTGCTGACTGAGCTATATTGACTTTGAACAAGAGAGAAAACTATGTTTGCATTATTTCAAAGCTGTATTTAGTCATATCAAGTCAGACAGGGATTTTTAATCTCTATTTCTTGTATTCGCTATGTTGTTTCCAAAGTTATTTTAATTTCAACAGGAAACACATTAGCATAATGTACAGTGCTGCCAATAAGTAATAGTCCCTTTCTTAGTTTCTTCTCTGTTAAGATAGCACTGAAATTTGATATTCAAACAAAATTTTAACATAAAATACTGCTGTCATGAATACAAAATGCAGCTTTTATATTGATAATTAGATTTATTAAGAATAGGTTATCCGAGAACAACTAGGCTTAAACTAAAAGTAACTGGTTTCAGCTGGAGTAACTCGTCTACTACCTTGTAGTCTCGACTAAAACGCTACCAGTCCTGTAAAGTCAAATATTGGCTTAAATAGACCATTTTCTTAGGAATGATGTTGGCTTGTAGGTCTCCCCAATATCACACTATTCCAAAAAAAAAAAAAAACATTCCAGAAGAGAGGAAGAAGGTGACTGAGCAGTATGTGTTACAGAGCTATTACTAAGAAGGCTATGGGACTCCATGGAGACACAAATTATCTTTTAATTTAAAAGGAATAGTAAAGTCTGCTCACTTCTAAAACTTCACCAAATAGTCATGTGTCAGAAAATACCCAAATGTATTTTCTATTACCAGAACTTATCTGTAGATTGTTGGATTTGTACTGGAAAAGTAAGGCAGTAGTCACCAATGGCCACTCCATTGCCAAATGCATTTGCAACTTTTGACATTCAATTAATTTTGAAAGGGACCATTGAGGCCAACACAGCAGATCCATCTAGATCTTATGTCCAATGTTGCCTGACATACAATAATTTCACTTTCTGTCCGACGTACAGGTCAATAAGGCCAAATATCCCCACCATACTATAATTTGACCATTTAATGGCATTTACATTTATGGTTAAGTTATCTCATTGTCATTTAGTTGCTAATGCATGCTAAATATAGAGCAAGCGGCTGTGTTTACAGCAGGTCCCGCTCCAGGCTCTCACAACTGATCACCATGTCATCCAGGAATATAATAGTCCATGGAGACTCCTATCTATCAGCCTGTCTATTGTCATAGCAAAGAAGAAGGGGCTCAGAGTCGATCCTTGATGCAGTCCCACCTACACTCTGAACCCATCTGTAACTCCTATTGCACATTGAATTCTCATCTGTAAACATTATATTGAAACAATGAACGGATTCAACTCCATAAAAGGTCTACTGTGCGAAAAACCTAAAAATTTAAATCTTCAACTAACAAACAACTGATGTCATATAAATGACCATACCCATAACGGCGCCCAAACGTTAACGCCGATGACGAAACTTCTGATGACGTAGTTACCTGAGCCCGCTCACTCAGTGAGCCAGGAGGCTGATTAGCCTGCTGTTGAATATTTCATATAATGCACCAAACCAGCAATACGCTTAACCTTAAATACATAAAACAACCCGATAAAAACACAAGCCTGATAAAGTAACCACCGGACAGTCACGTGACTGCAGCAACGCACCGCTTCTCCTTTTTTACCAAAGCTAATGCTAGTTTCACTGGTTTACAGCTAACTTTACTTATAATAATAATAATAATACATTTAATATATAATGTACTTAACATTTGGATCAAATCTCAAAGTGCTACAAAGTAAAAGCAGATAAAAGCATCAATAAAAAATAAAATAATAACTATATAAAAACCTGACCAAAAAGCAGCAATGTTAATTAAAGTTATAGGTTCCGCTAAAAAGGAAAGTTTTAAGTCCTTTTTTAAATGTGTCATAGCACCTTAGCACCGAGCCAGGCTATTAAGATAGACGATGCCATCACAGCAATATATTGGTACTGTTCATACAGCAAATCATCATTGATACCGATTTTGTCTTTAGTATTCCACTACTACATTTTCTAAACTTACTGCAGACCTGGAACGGGTGACATTGTTCTAACAGTAATGGCGCCTGCTGACAAGTTGCAGAAGTAAATATTGTCATAATATATCAAATCATGTCAGATAATTGATTTACGTTGATACATTGATTCGAGGCATAAACTTTATATTACATACTGTATATGACTAAGAATAGGCAATATTAGAATGCATCCCAGTCATCCTATACTTACTGAGTAGAGCGAGTAATGGCGTTGCAGATCATTCTCCTCCTCCTTCAAATGTACACACAATATTATACAGTTTGGCTTCAGATGAAAGAATCATGTAAAAAGTACACAAGAAGTTCATTTTATTGCATGTTTTTTTTAATTGTGTGGAAAGCATAGTACCTAGAGTCCCACTGCACCACTGTGTCCCCCTATCACACTGACGTATGATCAAATACTCATTGGTATTAGTTATTTTGTGTATATCAAAATTGGATGAGGTGAC
Organism: Lophius americanus; assembly: GCA_037951165.1. Taxonomy (NCBI): domain Eukaryota; kingdom Metazoa; phylum Chordata; class Actinopteri; order Lophiiformes; family Lophiidae; genus Lophius; species Lophius americanus. The sequence continues at coordinate 8,484,701 of JBBDHG010000047.1, forward strand.
ATGAATGACAGCTGAGCCCGGCTCATCACTGAATCTGTATAGGAGACATATCCATCCTGCAACTCCACATTACTACTATTCAGAGGCCCTTTTTACACAGAGACTGTGGAACACGATGGCCCTTCTCAATCGGACAGTTCTTTTTTTTACAGTGAACCAAGTGATCCTCCTGTGTTTACATATGTTTCAAGCATGACTGTGTAACACCTCCTGTTGTTGATCTCTATTCGGACGGCGGGGAGAATAATTCAAGAGATTTTTGGTTGATATTGTTTTCATGTATTAGCTTTGGCTTCTACCAGCTGCTTTTTGGGTCTTCTGGATCTCCTATCCTACCATCGGGTGTGCTAATTTTGCACAATAAGTAATTTGTAGTTGACTAATCCGAAACATTTCTTGGATATACTGTAAATTACTGTTTTTCTATATGCCTATCCTCATTGTTTATAGAAATAAATGTTAATTTTCACATTTATAATTGATGTTACAGTGTTATTAAATGCTGATGTCATTGTTAATAAGTAGTAGATATAAATTGCCAGCAGGTGTCACTGTTGTTACATGAGAATTGTCTGCCACAGTGAAGTCTCCTGACAAGAAGCCCGATTATGCTGCTGGAGGACACAATTGTGTGCGTGTTGGAAGTAATATACAGTACTAAAGATAAGATAAAAACAAAAATTGAGGACACCAGGGCTGTTAACGTACTGCTAACTACACTATTTCAAACCACCGCACAGGTCTTAGTCACCTCCAAACAATTAAAGCAACTTGTGTTGTTAGGACAGAAAACTTAAAGTGGTGTTATAACCGCCTCTGTGCTTGGCAAACGTACTAAAGCATTTGCAGTCGTTTTATTTGGAACGAGGATCATTTTCAAAAATATGTTGTTTGAGATTTTTTAAAGGATAGGAAAAATGTTTGAACTGACCTGACACAAGAAGACCGAGAAAGGTGAGACATTGAAGGTGCAGTTCAGCAATTTAACCAAAAATACATCATGTATACATGTTAACAGTGTCAATATGGTGACGGTGGAATAAATATCCATAAATAGGGAAAACAGATTTGGCGCAAATGTAATACAAAAATAGAAAGGGACTAATCTGAAATCTGAAGATGAAGTACAAATCAAAGCACAGGCAGTTGACACAAACCATTACACTGATTGTTCTACTAAAATTAAATGTGATTAATTAATAAGCCATATTGACTTAACCATTTTCTATGAAGATCTGGGAAAGAATAGTGGTGGCTAAGTTAGGAAAAGAGGTGACCATTGGTGAGCAGCAATATTGTTTCATACCAAAAAAAAGTACTCAGATGCAATGTTTGCTTTGAGAGTGCTGATGGAGAAGAACAGAAATGGCCAGAATTATTCTATTGTGTTTTTTTTGGATTTAGTGTACAACAGAGTGTAGATGGAGGAATTGTGGTATTGCATAAGGAGGTCTGGAGTGACAAAGATCTATGATAGAGTGGAACAGGATATGTATAGGAGCAGTATGACAGCTGGAGGTGTGCAGTAGGAGTGACGGATGGGTTCATGGTGGGGTTGGGACAACAATGATCAGCTCTGATGCCCTTCTTGTTTGCTATGATAATGGGTAAGCTGACATATAAGGTCAGGCAGGAGTCTCCGTGGACTATGTTATTCGTGGATGACATTGTGAACTGTACTGAGAGCACGGAATAGGTGGAGGAAAACCTGGGGAGGTGGAGGTATACGTTGGAGAGAAGACGAATGAAAGCCAGTCACAGAAAGACAGAATACATGTGAGTGAATGAAAAGAAGACAAGTAGAACAGTGCAAGTAGAAGAGTTTTAAAGAGGACATTTAGTCAGTTGTTTTAAGAGAGGAAGATGCAGAGGACAGGGCAAGATGGAAACAGAACAGGGGACAGCCGAAAGAAAAATAATAATTAGAAAGGCTGATCATCGGGGAGAAATTGAATTGGCTATGGTAAAAAGAAGTCTTTTTCCTCCAGTAATAATATAGTCTGTGTACCGTGCAAAGCCCCTCCAGTAGTGAGTGAAAACAACAGTAGGATTTCATTGTCACCAGTGGTACTAATTAGACCCAATGAAACTAAAAATGGGGATGACAAAAATACTATCAATCACTGGACAGCAGCATTTCAAAGAATTGCTTCAGCCAAGTCTTATGACTGAAGAGAGATAGGGTAACCCAACAGTAACATCAGTGCAACAATTCACTCTATGCAATAAAGCAACTGTTCTGTTCTGCTGCCCCTCGTCTGTGGAATGCCCTCCATGACCATCTGAGGGTTCCACAGACGACTGACACATTTAAAAAAGGACATAAAACTTTCTTTTTTAGCAGAGCCTATAACTTTAGTTAACATTGGTTCGTTTTGGTGATGTTTTTATATAGTTATTATTATATTTTTTATTGAAGCTTTTATCTGCTTTCACTTTGTAGCACTTTGAGATTTGAACCAAATTTAAAGTGCTTTATTAATTAAATGTATTATTATTATTATTATTATTATTATTATTATTATTATTATTATTATTATATGATAGGTGTATACACAAATTAAAGGCAAAACACAGTGATTACATCAGGGATTTTCAAAGTTGGCTTGACTAGGGTCTTATGCTTCCCTTTTGATTCAGATTGTATAATGAGGTCAGAAGCAAGTTAAGATGAGGTAACCGTAAACTTTGCAGTTGGAATTATAATTCAGTATATCAGCTCAGTTCTGTTTTATTTGAAAGTACAATTTCAATAAACAGAGACAAAGAAGCCTTCACCAAACAACAGATACGTTCATGAGGTGAAAGGGGAAAAGTACCTCTAGGTGTGATGCTGCAGATACTGTCAGCCCAGCTAAAGCAGCTGGACCACGGCAGAAAGGACTGGAAAGAGGCGAACATGTGGTACAAGCTGTAGGCCATGATGACGTTAAAGTTCAGTAACACCAAAATGCTCGGCATGATCATAGAAAAGCCAACACCTGGAAAAACACATAGATGAGTTAAATGCCAAAGTATGGCAAATGTTGAAGAGAGTTTTTTTCTTTACTAACAGAAACGATAAGTCACTATCTTCCTCTCATGGATTACCTCCAATCCTTTCAGGCTTACCCTGCAGTAGTGGCACTGCTCTCCATACTTGGATTAAGCTTTGACTGCAAAACTGACCAATGGCGCTTTCCAGGAAGAAAAGTGGAGTTCCACATAAAACCAACATCAGGAGGGAGGGAATGAGGAAGGCACCTGCTCACAGGGGTAAAAGTAAGGTTTTGTTATATTCTTAGCGTATCAGAATCAGATAGTGTTATCAGTGGGATAACTCCTCATTATTGATCTAAAATACTGTAATTACCTCCTCCATTGTTGTAAGCTAGATATGGAACTCTCCAGATGTTTCCCAGGCCGATACCATAACCAATCATTGAGAGCAGGTACTCACTCTTATTGGTTCACTTTCCAGGCTCAGGATTTTCATCACCATAAGCCACCTGCAATTCCTTCTAATTACAATGTTTAAAAATTATTTTGTATTAACAAATAGCAATATGTGTGTGTAGATTGTCATTCATCCAGGTCATGGTAATCCTTGTGAGTTGAATCCAAAGCAACCAGACTTCTGTTTAGGCTTGAAGTCATATCACCTCTCATCAGAGGGGCTTTTTCAGTTCTTGGGGAATCACGGTCTTTAAACCTCAAGTAAAAAATGGACATCTACTTGAGGTTTAAATCTGAGAGGCTGAAGAAACCTCTCCGATGAGAGGTGGAAACGTTTTCAAGCTGAAGTTGCTTTGGATTCAACCAATAAGGAATAGATAACAACCAACAATTTTTTTAATTAACTTAAAAAATTCACAACACCATATAAAGAATTTAAAAAAATAACTGACCATTTTACTAATACAGTATAAAAAATATTTCCCTATTTTTGTCAACCATCCAGCCAGTAGTGTCATACTACAACCGATAAGCATAATTTCAGTGTGCACAGCGTGTACGGCCTGCACTACAGTGTGCATGTTGTAGCTGCCGTGTGTTGTTGCACACACTCCCAAGCGTTGTTAGTTAGGCTTACTTATTTGCAGGTTTCGATAAAGGCATGGGAAAAATCCCATCATATTTGAATAATTCTACCCAGGTTATATAATATACCTTTGATAAAATGTTTTAAAAGTATAGTATGCCCGGTTGTGCTGTGAGGCAGCTGTGAGGCAACGGCTTCAACCGCAGCGCTAACCACTGCGCCTCTATGTCCGTTATATTTTTCTTAATTAAAAAAGACTGCCTAGAGTAAAACATGAACTATTGAGAAAAAGTATCCTTGAGTCAATTCATATGCCCAAGATTTGGATTAAATTGGACCAACCTTTGAGAAATTATGGCCCGAGAACTTTTGGAGGTAAAGCTCCCGCTTGTGTCAGAAAAACTCAATCAATCTATGATCCATTAAATAGGTTTTGAGTTCTGTCCAGAACTAAATCGGACCAAAAGTTTTCACGCTAACGGGAAGGATCTGTGGTAGACGCAGTTGCAACATTTACGATCCCATAATATCGTCGACTTTAAAGGATAAAATAATGAAGTGCAGAAATATTGACATTCATTGAACTCTGACTCCTCAGCTGCTTTCCACTTTCTCCTTCCCCCTCTTGTCTGTTCCCTGTAATATCTACTGAAGTGGCAGATGTGCAACTATAACTTCGTGGATCCGTGGATAGACTAGAATCTAACTTTGAAATACTATTAAAAACACATCTTTAGCTCTGACCATGTGTAGTTAGTTTTGTTATTGTTATTATGTTTCCCTTTTCGCCATCTTCTGTATAAATGGGAATAAATTGACCTTTTCTCTACTGCTATGGTTTTATTTCATCCTTACTGGCGCTTTAAGCACTTGATGTTTCCATCCCGCACATTTGCAGGTCGAGTAATTATACCAATAAAGTCACTCTTGACCCCTAAATGACCCGAGAAAGTTTACATCTTCCAGTATCACCAGGGGATTTGTTCCTACTGTCTTCTCGCAATTTGGGGATTGATGATTGCAGGTTATTTGTTTGATCATATTTCTGATCAGCTGATCGCTTGTAGCTTCATAAAGCAATGGTTTGTAGTTCAAGTGTTTACTCGTCCACCAGAGGCTTCGACTTGCAGTTTAACTTCAAACCAGACAACATCTGCAGACTACAGTCGACCGTGATTCCGATGTCTCGACTCGTATGGTCAGTATATCAACATCAAGACCAGGGGTGGTGAGTATAGAGCGCTAAGTTCTCTATCAACAGATGTTCTCACCTTTTGCATGTGTGTAAATATGTGCAACTTCCTCCGTAGGCAGTATGACGTTAGCTAACACTGCTGCTCAACTAATTTTTCCCTGCTGTAGCGTCTTAACGTCTAACGTTAATGAGCTGCTGTGTGTCTATGGTGCTCTTGCTTAAAACCAGTAATAATTCTGGACATCTGCTTGTGTTTTTGCTGTTCGGATTAGTGACTATATATGCTCTATTGATAGCTGCAGTACGGCTGCTGTTAGCCTCATACAACTAATGTGCTTGTAACCACAACGTACTTGCTCGTGCGTCAGCTATTGGGGGTCGGCTTAACAGAACGTTAGGCTGACATCTCTGTCTTTTGAATGCCCCCCCTCCAAGTGGAGGATGACCATCACCATTGTCCTAGATGTTCTTTCTAACACCTGAGGGAAGCTTTGTCAAATAACCCGTGCATGAACTATAATTTCATGCGTCATGCACTGAGGCTTTTAGATTAGCCACGGAGCTAACAAACCTTGCAGGAGTCGGGTTAAGCTCCTTCAGCCCAGGCCCTTAGCAAGGCCTTTGCATTCATGACCAGGGAGCTGAATAGTTTGTTGTTCACTGTGACTCTGGTGCATCGCCAGGTCTTGTGGGTTCAATTCCCCCTGCAAGGGACATCGGCGGACCCCCTGCTCACTTTTGGTAATTAAAGGCCAGATGTTTGGGCTAGCTGCTCAGCAGGTCCTGGATTGTAGTAAACATGCTGACCAAGCTAGACAGCAGTTTGCCAGACTACTGCGGCCAACTCTGCCTCCTCCTTGATAGGGGAGTAGAACTACGCTATCCAAGAGGTACACACTGAACTGGCTCCAACTGGCTGTCAAAGAATGTGTCGTTCCTTACTTTGGCCGAAAGGGGCAAACGCACTGCAAACATCAATTTGACATCATGCGCATCCCTTAAACACCATTGTGCATACTGACTTCAGCTGTCACCATGGCAACGTTTACACAACGGTCAGAATGTAACATTCAAAATTTATTAAAATGGCTGGTTAAGAGTTTTCAGCAAATACAATCCACCTGTAGCTTTGGGTACTTCGTCACATGACTGCATGACCCAGAAGCTAAGTGAATCTACAACGGCTGATTGTGTTGTGTTGTCTTGTGGCTTTTGCAGCATGCGTGTTTTGTGAAATTGATGAAGATGTTTTCTTTATTTGCTGCGCGCATGTGTGTTGTCAACTTCATGATGAGGTTTTCTCAAACTGTTTTTTGCAGTGCGTTTTCCCCTGTTGGCCACTATAGTTCCTACCTACCATAAAAACAGCAAAACGGGTGTGGGAGCTACATGCTTTGTCAAGAGACAGGCATGTCAGGAGAAACCCAAGCGATTGTCGCCCCATCATGTGAACCAATCCTTTGAGTTGGCTGATTTCAAGGATCAAGGATAACTGTAATAATCTCTGGGTGTCAAATTGTTGTGTAACCAACAGTACATAAGAAAACAACAAAGCAACAAAGTGAACCATAAATTAACATTTACACCTTAGGACGGGAAACAATGCAACAGAGACATCAATAGTGAAAAATAAGCCAGATAAAAGCAGAAGGATAAAAGTAGTTATCCAGGCTATGCGAATAAATAAAATGAAAATATAAAATGCTCTTAAAATGCTGAAAAAAACAATTATGTTGGTATTATTACGATCTCTGTCTCTGGCGTCAGTTACGATTCATAGAACCGTAGTTACGAAGTAACGCTTGATTGTATTTTACTGTATTTTAACACTATATTTTACATTGCTCATCGAGGACATAGAATACAATACTGAATAACAGCATATATGTGTGCAGTCCTACTGTCTCTGCAAGAACAGCAGGATCCTTGGAAATATCCAAGGCAGTACACATCTTATCCATATGCCATACCATGTAAATTCTTGGTATGGCTCAGAAGGTGTGTTCTTGGTCTTTGAAAGGCAGTTTAATTTATGACGTGAGCTTAAATGTGACATACTGTGCGTGTTTAAACTGAAAAAAAAAGGCAACAGGCACTGATTTTACAGGGGAGAAAAGACCTTTATTACATTTTTGTGAGTCAATATGTTAAGGTGAATATTATACATCTGCGTGTGATAAGATGCTGCTTGAAGAATTGTTCAAGGACATTTCTTTATTTTTAAATAAGCAAAAGCTAAAAACAACAAGCTACTGCTCTTGCGGATGTGTAAGGCAAAAAGGTGTGTTTTTTTAAATGTGATTTTTCTCAGGAAGGAATTTCCTCAGAAACCTGGTGAGTCATCCATCACACAGGCTTCTGCACACATGCTACATCAATGTCAGAATTACCGAAAGCAAAGTGTTCTTTCAATAAAGGTGTTCACAGATATCTATGTTTCACAGAACAGGGGGGCGGAATCCATTACAGCCAAGAACTACAGATTACATTTACTTCTGGTTTGAATCTGGGGTTTTTCTTTCGGCGGCAGCTTTCACGTGAGTAGCGTTCTCCTCGATGGATGTCCAGGTAAGGATGCCATTCTACAGCTGGAGAACATAATGTCTTCAGACGCTGTGGAAAGTAAAAGTAAGAGTTGGGTTGTTCTGTGTATGTTTTTTTTTAGCTTTTTTTGTGAAATCATTGACAAAATCCCCAGCTGTGCTTTAAGAAAAGGACTATAGCAGTGATTCCAACTACACACACATGCATACCTCCCTGAGGCTTCCCTCTGCTCTCATCAGCTTATACACAGCGACGACAGGGATCCACAGGAGGATAAACACAGCCATACACCAGCCCAGAACCAAGCCCCAGTCCGGGAACTGGACTCCTCCATAGGAGGGTGGCGTAAAGGTAAGCAGAGACCAGATCAGGATCACCTAGACGAAAATGGTGGACGGTATAATATCATCAAAAATGAATGGAAGTGTATTTGTGATGTGTTATAGCGGCAACTGATTAAACAGAACCATTTGGAGCTGGATCAGTTTTAACAACTTTTTCTGTGCTGAGAAACAGTTAAATCAAGGCCTTCCATGTAATCCTAATATAATTCATTTATATTAAATCAACAGCAGATCTGCTAAAGTTCAAAAACTGAAGACCACAGTCTTTCCATTTCTTCATGTAGCTTTTGAGTTGGCCCCATTACAATAATTCGTAAACCACTTGATGGCATTAACATATGTGTTCAAGTAAAGGCAGCTGCTGAAATGTATTTAATGTAGCATGGCTCCTTTGTTTCAGGATGCATTATGTTATACTGTGCTCACCACTATGATGCAGGGGATGAGGAAAAACCAGCATACTCTCCACCAAAGCCAGAAAGTGAAACTTTTATTTCCAAGCATCATCTCAATGTCTTTAATAAAGCGGTTTCCTCCTTTAAGGAAAGCAGGAGAGGAAAACACCACGTAAACAATCAGATTTTAAGGCTGTATCTTTATAAGCACACATTTGCAATCATCATATTTACCATATATGTAGCAGACACCAGAGATCTCAAAGAGAACCAAAGTGAGCAGCACCCAGCTGGTAACAAATTGGTCAATAAGAGTCACCCAGTAAATCCCTGCCTATTTCAGACATACACACACACACATGGAAACAGAAAAGTTAACAGGGCCCATATCAGACAGCAGTGGCATACAGTTACTTTAAAGGTGCAGTGTGTATAATTTCATCAAAGCATATGTCTTTGAACTAATGGTATTTAATATTCACAGCTGACTGAATGTTTTGTTAACAGTCAGTTGGTCAGCTTAAAATAAGAATAATGTTTTTAATGCTGGATAAGAAAAAGCAATTTGCATCTTGAAAGGGAAACCTATATAAAGAGGAGTTTTTCACGCTTTTAAGCAGGAAGACAAAAACTTTGCCATTAATAACCAACAAAGAAGGCAAACTATTTACACATCTGTGGCAAGGGACAACTGCATGAAGTTGGGGGATCCTTTCGTGGGATCAAAGCCATCCAGCTCTTGGTGGGCTTGGAAAGGATTGAGGGCGAAGGTGGCTTGCAGCTTCGGCAACGAGCCATATAGCGCTGCCCACATACTGTGTACCTTGCTGTTTCTTGCACCTTCTCTCCCCCATTCCTTGGGGAAGGTAGGACAGTCCCCCCTGAGTGACTATCAACGCTACCACATTGCAGAACTCATAATAATATTCCAAATCTTACATGTAAGCTTAGACTTATATTTTTTACTGAGTATCGGTCCTTTTGACTCTTGGAGGCCACCATAGTTTCTTAAATACGGTGGGTGGTTCTGATTGCAACTGCACCACTAGATGCCACTAAATTTGAAACACTGCACCTTTAAGTCAAGCTTACCCTTGTGACACATGGTAGACTCAGAAGGTAGAGGATGGAACATGTGGTTATAGTCAATAAAGCACGTTTGGATTTGAAGATTTTAGGGAAGGTGTCAAGCAGGCAGGTGGTGATGACTTCTAAAGATGAGAAGGGAGATTGATGAATCTTTTGCAATGCCCTTACTGTTACCATGATATGAATACCACCTGAATATCTTACCAATTCCTGCAAACTGAGAATCCAGACCAACTGTAAATAGCATGAAGAAAAACAAAGTACACCACAGCGGGGAAATTGGAAGCTTAGAAAGGGCATCTGGATATGCAATAAATGCCAGTCCAAATCCTGCACAAAGACAGAAAAACAACCATTAGAGGCACCTGGCTATATCTTTAGAAACATATTTTAAACCATGCCCACATTGTTTGTACATCTGACCTTCTTTCACCACTTCTCCTACAGGCATTTTGTAAATGTTAGCCATGTGACCCAAAATTGAAAATATTGCGAACCCTGCAACCACACTGGTACCTGTGAGAATATTAAACATATTAATAACAAAGTTATTTTAATAATGTTGTTGGAATAGCTGTAATCCTACCAGCATTAGTAAGTGATACAACAAAGGCGTCCTTGAACACATTGTTATGGAAGTTGCTATAGGAAGCAAGAGTCATGACACCACCCCAACCAATAGAGAGAGAGTAGAAAGTCTGAGTTGCTGCATCTTTCCACACCTAAAAAGACACAATTTGAATAAATTTCTCACACATGTTTCCGTTCTATGTTGCAGTTAAAAAATAATTTAAAAAAAGAGTACCTGTGCTTCTGTCAATTTGGTAAAATTAGATTGGGAACCGATGTAGAACTCAATCCCATCCCTGGCTCCCTCTAGTGTTAAGCCTCTGATGAGCAGGATCAATATCACCACGTAAGGAAATGTAGCTGTAAAATATACAACCTGATGAGACAAAAGCAAAGGGTTAAAACTGGGTTTGCAGCATATCCTGGAATCATAGCTATCAGAGCGTGTAAGTATAAATAATGTTTGTTTTACAATTTGTGTGTTTATGTTTATTTCCTCTTCTTTTTCATGCAAAATTGGTTGGGAATACTTTTTGGCTGTCTTGTCAATTGGTTCTGTTATATTTTCCTTGTCCAGGATCAGGGAAGGGAAACTGCGCAACTTTAGTTAACACCAAACAGCTACTAAAAAATTTTGTTTGATCATATGATGTTGGTGGTCCCATATATGTAATTATATTACTAGCAGTTTTAATTTTTTAATTTTAATTTTTTATCAAAATCACTTTTGGGGGCGGCTGTGGCTCAGTGGGTAGAGCGGCCGTCTCCCAATCAGAAGATCGGAAGGTAGCCGGTTCGAATCCCACCAGGGTCTACTTGTCGTAGGGTCCTTGAGCAAGACCCTGAATCCTTAGCTCCCCGGGCGCTCCACGAGGGGCTGCCCACTGCTCCCTCAGGGATGGGTCAAATGCAGAGAAGTAATTTCACTATGTTGTACTGCATGACTATGTGACTAATAAAGGATTGTTTCTTTCTGTTTCTTTTGATAAGAAATCTTAAACAAACATTACAAAATCAATCCAGTTGGAAGAAATTGCTGAAAGTTTAATACTCAGCCTGGTCATTTCTTAAACAGCAGGCGACCCAGCTACCAACAGGAAATCAACTCAGTTTGACCAATAGCCTACTTTGGTATATGACTAATAAAACTAAATATGATCTGCATCAGTAGTTAATACCTGCTAAATATCGATATGTTAGCATTGTAGACATTTTAGAATGCTGATTTTAGAATTTTTGCAGTATTTACAAGTTCAGCCTGACACAGCGCCTAACCTTTCAGTTATATACTGTCTTATTGTAAATGTATAAAGTAGGTTTCAACCTTATGATCTAACACCAAAGATGAGGATAGGTTATATCCCAAAAGGTGCAAAACAGTCCTTAAACAGGAAATGAACTTCTGCAGGAAGCACTCGTTTAGTGCAATTATCTTGAAGTTAAACTACGGACAATTTGCAGAGGTGGTGTTTGACTTACTTTTCCGGAAGACTTGATGCCTTTGATCAGTGCTGCAGCAACAAATATGGAGCTCAGCAGCAGACAAAGGGCTAGGTGCCAAACTACTGGACCTGTTTCATTGAGACCACTGGATCTCTGCAGAGCTACACGACTGAGGAGGAGGAGGAGAGACATTTATTTTCACAGCAACAATAGTCTGACTTGTGTGAGCCATTGTGTTTGTTTGCATGTGTGTGATTCTTACTCCCAGTACTGCTCACTGGGGCTCTGCACTGGAACTGTGATGATGCTGGATGAAGGACAAGTGCTGTTTTCCTGGGTCCAGTTTGCCACTAAAACACCACTGACATTGCAATGCACTAGAAATGTATAAAAACTGACAATGACATCTGCTTCCACCAAGCAGCAGCTTTGATCAAAACATTGTCACAGTAACTCAAAACGTAAAAATGACCTTCAGGCATATTGCTGCAGTTACTGTCAGCCCAACTGAGGCAGCTGGACCATGGCAGCGGAGACTGGAAGGAGGCAAACATGTAGTACAGGCTGTAGGCGATGATGACGTTATAGTAAATTGATACTATTAGAGTCAACATAACCATAGCAATGCCGACACCTGCAGAGGTAGAGAGGAAGAGTTAATCAAACCTATGCTTTCACAAAACCCTTTCAAATGTTGCATCTTTGAAATATGGTGAATTATTGTATAAGGCGGCACAGCGGTCAGCGCTGCTGCCTCACAGCAAGAAGGTACCGGGTACGAATCCACCTCTTCCTCTGTGGTTATCTCCCACAGTCCAACATAAAACATGCAATATAGGTGAATCGGTGACACTATAATTGCCCGTAAGTGTGAGTGGTGTGAGTGGTTGTATGTCTCTATGTGTCGGCTCTGCAATGAACTGGCGAGATCGGGAAATTGCCCAATGTCAGCTGGGATAGGCTCCAGCCCCCATGGACCCTCAACAGGATAAGCAGTTGATAATGAATGAATGAATGAACTCTTGTATAATTCCTATAAACAGAAATATTTGTATGAACACAGCTAAATCATTATCCGACAAACGCTTACGGGAGCCTCGTTTTGGTGTGAGGGTTTCTTTTTTCTTTTGGAGTCAATTCAAGTGATTGTACTTTGAATCTCTTTATAGCAGCACCAAACAGTGGTTGAGATATACCGTTTGTAGTTAATATTTTGTCCTCAAAGTTGATGTGTTTTTGAAGAAGGAAACATGAAAAAGACTTGAGCCACCTAGACAAGAGCCAATTTGTCAATTATCCAATCTCGGGAACTGCAGGACTTGTTGGGTGTTCCCGGTCTGCCTTCATATTTTTCCAAGTCAAACTCAAATTTTGGAATTGTTTTTGTTAAAGAATAAGGAAATGAAAGATAAGACTGGAGCTTTGAACACTTCTGAGTGCATTCCAAACCCTAAAGACCTCAAGGCTCAAAATAAGACCTTTTGATGCCACGGTTGACAGCCGCAATGTTACACATCTTTAACTTCAGATGGACCTAATTGATCGTTCCAAAAACTCTAATGTAGTCTTACCCTGCAGTATTGGTACTGCTCTCCATACGTTAATTGGCCCTTGGCTGCAAAACTGACCGAAGGCGCTCTCCAGGAAGAAAAGAGGAATTCCAGTCACGACCAACATCACAAAGTAGGGCACAAGAAAAACTCCTGCTCAGAATGACAGATTGGGCAAACAAAACATTACCAGTGTTGTTATCAAACAGGATTTCTGACAATACTCTACAGATGTATTAGAAAACGTATTGACCCCCTCCATTCTTGTAGGCCAAATATGGAAATCTCCAGATATTCCCCAGTCCAACAGCATAGCCGATAGTAGAGAGGATGTACTCCTTTTTGCTGGCCCAGTTCCCACGCTGAGTGTTCTCGTCACCATCATCCACATGTTGGTCCTGATCAGTGACAAGTTTCAAGTACTATATTATATTACTATATTAATTATCTAAAACATCGTGCATTGTTCTTGGACAATCTTTTTTCCGAATAAAAATCAACTGTGGGGAGAACAGTAAACTCAAAATGATCCCGTACGTTGTTGTTCAATTCTGGATAATAAGATCAGACAAAAAATAAATGGTTGTTTGAGGATGTTGGTCAGCTGAATGCTACAACTATAGTGTTCCTACTGTTGATCATCCTGAATCAGGAGACCTGAGAACCACTGTTTTACTGTCGAGTTGGAGTAAAATGCAGAGAACCTGTAGAAAAACACCGCTAGGTAAGACTCAAAATGCAGTCATTGCACGGTAATCACTAATTTAAGTGTTGTTATTTTTTTTTTTTTAATGCTGTTCAGGATTACAAAACATAATATGTTAAATTGATGGCTGAAAAGTGTACACTACTACGTCACATAAAGTTTGGATGGTGTTTCTTCAATTTAGCCATCAGCTCAGTAAGAACAGAAACAATCTCCTGAAACATTTCAAAAAAATTCACTTCCAATCAATGGATCCTATTTAAAATTACAGCCTATGACAACAATCTCTCAAAATGAAATTCCAAAGCGAGAAAAATGTATTTTTTTTTTTTTGTGTTACTCAGTAGATTTTAATTCAATCTTTTTTAAATCAGATTAATACATCAACACCCGTGACATTTCCACTTATACTACAACAGGTACAAACTCCCACCTGGTCAACAACAGCAGGTTTTCTTAAAATCAAGTCCTTGAAACTGTTCCAGCTGTATTGTCTCATGTCCTTCTTCATGCTTGTTGGTCATCGAATCATTTGGAATGGTCTCACTCAGGTAGATTTTAAAGACCTACTGCTCTCGCTTGTGACTGATAAGGGAGAAAGATTTTCCGGCCAATCCCCTGCATAAACCCTCCCCCAAAATTACTGAGCTGGTTGGGTGTGTAAATCAATTTTATTTAAAAACAGGATTAATATATAGTATTATTCAATTTAGTTTCTATTTGATGATAGTGACTTCCATCAGTCTGCTCGGAGCTGGTTACTGCTGAGTTTTGTCTTTTTCTGAGATTAGTATTTCTGTTCATAATATCCAATCTACTGTGTGTGTGTGTGTGTGTGTGTGTGTGTGTGTTAGTGTGTGTGAGCGTGTGTGTGTGTTAGTGTGTGTGTGTGCGTGTGTGTGTGTGCGTGTGTGTGTGTTAGTGTGTGTGTGTGTGTGTGTGTGTGTGTGTGTGTTTGTGTGTGTGTGTGGGTGTGTGTGCGTGTGTGTGTGTTAGTGTGTGTGTGTGTGTGTCTAGGTGTGTATTTGTGTCGGAGCAATTACTTTATTACTTTTAAGCGTCTCTGAAACCCACAGCCGTGACCAGTGACAGACACGGCTCATTTTGGTCCATGACATCACCTTTGTCTCCCATAATCACAATGTTTTAATGTTACCACGGCCACATTAGTTGACATCACCAGTGACATGAAATATGAAAGGAAATGAACTAACTTCTCCAGCAGGATGAAAAGTTGGATGGATGGATGGATGGATGAATGAATGGTTGGATGGATGGATGGATGGATGAATGGTTGGATGAATGGATTGATGGATGGATGGACAGATGGTTGGATGAATGGTTGGATGGATGACTGAATGAATGAATGGTTGGATGGATGACTGAATGAATGAATGGTTGGATGAATGACTGAATGAATGAATGGATGGATGGATGGATGAATGAATGAAGGGTTGGATGGATGGATGAATGAATGGTTGGATGAATGGATTGATGGATGGATGGATAGATGGTTTGATGAATGGTTGGATGGATAACTGAATGAATGAATGGTTGGATGGATGACTGAATGAATGAATGAGTGGTTGGATGGATGACTGAATGAATGAATGGATGGTTGGATAGATGGATGAATGAATGGATGGTTGGATGGATGGATGAATGAATGGTTGGATGAATGAATAGTTGGAAATATGATTTGATTGTGTGACTTCTTGAACAGAGCTGACTGATGGCTTCATAGCCACAGCTGGGCAGACCTACTTCATTATTAACAGTAGCCAGTCTTCCTGTGACACCTACTATTGTACATGTTTGCTAGAGTGAATCAGTATTATGATGGTTTCCTATACAATAATAATAACTGACCTCTTGGCAGTTGCACAGGCAGGGAGTGGCTGGACAGTATGTCTGTTCACGGTTCTCATTGTATCTGTGCATAATATGCAGGTTTTGGTCTCAGCAATTTTGGTTGGTGACGTGTCGCCACGACCTCACCGCTATAAACCTGTTATAAGCATCAGCTGCAATGACAGTATCTGTTGGTGTGTTAACAGATGACAAAACAAAAATAGCGATAGAGAGAAATATTATGAATATTATTATCCACTCATCAGAGGGTTGGGGGTTTGATTCCAGTCCCCTGCAGTCAATTCGTAATTTTGTTCTTCTTCTATTATTTCATCTGGCTATGCCACCACTTTGCAGCTGAACAGAGTAAGTCAAACACACATGCATAACTGAATCTAAGAAAAAGCTGATTCATCTTACAAGAGATTGCAGTCATGAAGAATGGAAGGCATGGCTAGTTGTCTTGTTTTTTTTTATTATCGCGAGAACATGCAATGAACATTGAATCGATGAAAAGCCAAATTAGTTCACGCAGCTAATATGCCATGTGTCATTCAGATAAATTTAAATGACACATTTAGATGCTGCAAAGACAAATTCTTTCCATTTTTCAAAATTTGCTTTTGTAGCACCGTTGAAATGCTTTTCATTTCTCCTTTACTGCATTGCCAACATTGACCCAAAGCTGCATCTTGTTCAATCTACCAAATTTTACAGCTACATAGACCTGAGTGTGAGGAAGAACCTGGATATTATATAACAGTAATGGGAGCTTGATCCTAAATTTTCGTGCCATAATTTCTCAACCATTGGTCCGTTTTAGTCAAATCTGGTGCATATGAATCGATTCGAGGAGATCTTTCTATTATAGAGTATTAGGGAATTGCTTGTACGTACAACGAAGGGGATTGGGGACCTTTTGCTGATATAAATTTGCTGTGGGTGACGATAGCATAAGTCTAGTTCTGTCTTCCTCTTGTCAGGTCTTTGCACCTCTACATCAGGGAGTAAATGGAGAATATTTTATGGGGAGAAGGTATTATCTCTGAATCCTTTAGACAGAGAGTTTAAAATGTCTTGTATTCTGAATGAATTTGTAGACATTCCTTCAAAAAACATCTTTGATGTTGAGCAGAAACTAACTAACACCATCTCCAAGAATGAGATTAAGATCAGATGTCTTTTAAAAACAGCCACTCAGTCTGTAATTTAAAGGTATGTCTCATAAAATTTCACATATCCTTTCAATTAAACTTTGATTCAACAAGTGCATGTGTGTCTTTATCAGAAACAGAGACTGTCTGAGCAAGCCTTGATTTAATGGGATAGATTTATTGCATCAGTACAGTTTTAACTAAAGCAGAGTCTGTAACGGAGCCAACTATATTACAATGCACCTTTGTTTATGCCAATCCACCGGCGGTAGCTCATAAAATCACTGAATGACACCCATATTACACAGATACCCACAAAGACAGTATAATGTAGTACGCTATAAATTTGTAGGCGAAAAATGTCTATGCCTATAAAAAAAATAAACAAGGTGGTCTTTTTAAAAATCCAACTTTTATTTTGCAATTTGCAGGTATACATATTTATCAATATAATCAATGCGAAAACCATAAACATACACCCCAAAAAACTCTTCTGTATATGTGGAACACTACATTTCATTTAGAGGTATTTTTCTCAGGATCAGCTATATAGATCTCTATCCGTGTTTTCACTGTGAATAGAGGGTCCTCTACAGAAGCAGTCACAACAAAAGATCTATCTGGTCAGAAGATGACTGTCAGAGAAGTGGGGAAAATCTTTGGATGCTTCTGTGATATCTCATGATACTAAATTATGTTTCACATCATGATTTTTTTTCTTTATCATGAATCAGATAAAGCAATGGAAGGCATGCTCTGTTGGTGGGCCAAAGAAAAAAAAACAATAAGAAAAAAACAACTAGAAACAGTGATTACAAGTTCATTAATGCTCACAGGAACATATAAGGGGTTAAGGAAGGGCGCTTTCAGAACACTTTCAGTTTTATAATATACATATGTGTATGACGTACAGCATTTTCTTAGCCTTTAAGCACTGCATTTTGTGGCAGTAGGCTCATTTAACAAGAAATACTTCTTCAGATTTGTTCATGAAACTCATGTTTTGATTTCATATTAATAGAAAATGCCAATTGGATTGTTAAAACACTGAGTATGGCCTCCCTGGAATGGGAATAGTGGATATTACTACACAGGGAGCTGGTTTCATATCATCACCCCTGCTTCAGTTCTGGAATTTCACTCAAACAATGTAATGCAACATTTGGTGCATTCTGTGATCTGGTTTCTGTATCACACTGACAGTTAGATTTCTATTTGGGTAACCAGGCGTAGGCAGAGGGATGACTCTGAAGGGATGTCCTGGCTGCTGATCTCATTCCCATCCAGTCGCAGTGTCCGCAGATTGGAGAAGTTAGTTGTGTCCACAACGCTGCAGAAACTACCCACAGTGAACTCTACAGGGACAGACATGAAAATAGTCAGGAATTAATATATATATTAATAGTCAGGAATTCATATATATATATATATATATATATATATATTAATAGTCAGGAATTCATATATATATATATATATATATATATTGATGAACTGGAGTCCTGGATAAGCCGCCAGTTCATCAAAGGGCCGACACATAGTGACAGACAATCATTCACGCTCACATTCACATCTACAGACAATAGGTGTTTTTGGACTGTGGGAGGAAAGCAGAGTACCCAGAGCAAACCCATTCGAACATGGAGAGAACATGCAAACTCCACACAGAAAGACCCCAGGTTCCAGTTGGACCCAAACCCAGGACCATCTTCTTCTGAGGCAAAAAAAGCTAACCAGTTCCTCACTATGATGTCCAAAACCTGGAATATGCCTAACTGAATATGTAACAATCAAATCTGAAGCAAACACAATCCTTAGTTGACATTTATTAAGAGTTTGACTGAAGATGAAGATTGTAATGTGCATCATTATGAATGGGGTTTTAACTCCATTCATAATAGAGAAATCTGTTTCTTTATCAGATACTCTAATATTTTTCCGTCAAAATTTTTTAATTAAATATTATTCCTAAAAGATTGATGTATGCAAATAATTAATAATATATGTATGCATTTTACCTTTGATCTGGTTGGCTTGCAGATACAGATGTTGTAGTGTGGTGCTGACTGGGGGAATTCGCTCCAGTTTATTGAAGCTCAGGTCAAGTTCCACCAGCCCAGTCACATTGAAGGTGTTGGCAGGGATACCCTTATCGGTTAGCTGATTGTGGGCCATGCGGATGTACTGCAGCTGGGAGAAAGGGCTCAGGAAGCTCTCCGGTAGAGAATCGATAGAGTTGAACTCCATGTAAAGTTGGTGCAGATGTTCAGGGAGGGCCTCTGGGATCTGAGGTTGGATAATGAAGATGTGTGAAGATGGGTGAGCTGAAAGTTATTCAGTCCATTAATGAGACACTTTCAAAAAAGGTCAACACGATTACCTTTGTCAGCTTGTTGCTACTGACGTCCAGCAATGTGAGGGATTTCATTGCCTTGAGTGACGTGCTCAGGTCTGTCACAGCGTTGTCATGGAGATACAGGATAGTAAGGTTATCCATCCCCTCAATGTCTGCAGGTGCTACCTAAGCATCAATCAGTTTACTGTCAAATGTCTCTGGAACTCACACCGCAGCTCTGCATGATTATCAAACTGTGCAACACATTACCTTCTCAATCATGTTGTTGTTTATTCTCAAGTCGCGCAGGCTGCGAGGCAGGTTTGGAGGAATCCTGGTCAAATCGTTGTGCTGCAGGTATAAACGCTCCAGTGCCTCCAATTTCAGAAACGCCTAGAAAAATATAGAGCAGAAAGAGAAGCTCACATTCTCTTCACATGATACTGCCTCTAATTTATATCCACTGGATTTATGATTTATTAAATCCATATTCTAAGCAAAGGCTGAAGTGGAGAAAAAAATGGGTGATTTAAATACCTGTAGAATTTAAACTAAGAATAAAAATGTCCAAATACATAAACCCATCTTTGGTTAGCTAAAATACAAAGTGTAAATCTGGAAACTTATTGCTTCCTCCATTGTAATTACACATTATCTCAACTGCCAGTGGTTTGACAAATGTCCAGCCCTGTCATATAGCACTGGCTACAGACGGCTATTTAAAAACTGTTTTGTTTTATATGCACATGTACTTCAGTGGATGTTAGTGAGTTATTGTAAAAAAAAATCTTTAGTTCAGCAGGGTAGGTATGGAAGGGTGGAGGAAGGAAGTATGGGCAGGGAGGGAGCTGACAGGAGTGAGGAGTAGAAAAGGAAGAGGCTGAGGATTAATCTTCATTATTCAATGGGTGGGGCACATTTTTCTGTATTCATTGAGTCTGAAATTCAAACACCCAACTGAGTGGTCAAGTGATCCAATGATAATATAATGTATATACAATAAAGGAAATGAAGTAAAACAAATGAAGTTTAAAACAAATCCTGCCTAAAGAAGAATAAAAACATTTTAGGGGGGAAACGGAATTTAGGTTGTCAGTGGTGAGCACATCTTTAACCTGGTCAAAATTATAAAACCAAAACAATAAATCAATGACACCCCCTCTGTCTTTACGTACTTAGAAGTGAAAAACATATATGTGATGAAAATATTGCTGTTTTCTTATGAATTTGTGCAAAAAAGGGTTAGACAGATATGACTATATCATGATCTGGGTCCTAGATCCGACTCATACTAATACATGTAGGTTCACCTTCATGCCAATGGTGTCAGACGTCAGCTGGTTGTTGTGCATCATCAGCCACACCAGATCGGTGGCATTGACAAGGGCGGAGTCGGGCACAGCTGTGATGGCGTTGTTTTGGAGGTACAGGTATTGCACACGGGAGGGGACGTTTGGCATGACAGTCAGGCCCCGCCCATCACAGTACATTGCAGCAGGGAAGGAGGGGGGGCAGTCACACTCATCTGGACAGGCCCCACCCGGGCCGTCTGCCAGCAAGGAGCTGGGCCGGCTGTAAAGCCAGGCCAAAGGGTCCAGCTCACGGGAAAGAGAGGGTGGAAACAAGGTGGGCAAGAGGAAGACTATCACTGCACGCATGGTCACACGCAAGTCCTAACTGTAATCTAACAGAGAAAGACAAACAAAAAATCACAATAAACACACAGTAAGTCATCAGGAACTGTCAACATCTTGTTATTTATAGGGCCATATTACCTCATTCTTTTAAACACACTCATATTTTGAAACAAAAAATGTACTCTTCATCACAGTCTGTTAACTCTGGTAATAGTAAACACAATGACTGACTGACTAGAATGAAAATCAAAGTGTTTTGTTTTACTGACCCAATGTAGGGCAGATTCATCTCTTGTGTAATTCTGGGTTACAGGATTTTCGAAAAATGATTGATAAAGTGTTCATAGAGAATTCAAGTAATTAACCTTACATAAACACAACTTCTTCCACACCTTCAGATTGTAAAGCCCATCGAGGCAAATTGTGATTTGTGATTTTGGAGTGTACGAACAAAATTGACTGGACTTGACCTCTAAAGTTGCTAATGTTCATGTTCTTGTATTGTTGATGTTGCAGATACAAACGCTAATGAGCACTCAAATAATCCCTGCTGCTCTGCACTCTGTTCCGGAAATGTGGCTGCCTGCAGAATGCACATTCTTAGGGTTCTTAATCCACAGGGAACCCACAGAGGAAGCCGTGAAAAAAGAAAAAAATCTAGCCATGAAAGCCTGCTTTGTGAGTGGATCTCACTCCATTCCCAAAAAACAGCCGAAAAAAACAAAAACAAATACTCTTTGATTTGTAGAGGGAAAAAAAGTTCTGACAAAAATGTAGGACTCTATCCTCATGTGTTTATTCATATCCTATAAGGTTTCATAGAAAAGTGCCAAGGACACTAACAAACCCATGTTTACACACATGAACACACACAGACTCATATACACACATACGTATAGATATACATACATACATACATACATCCTTACAAACATACACACATATGCACCTACCTTCTCAGAGAGGCCGGCCCTCCTTGTCCCTTCTCTCTCTAAGAGTGCACTCAGAACAGGATTCTTACAAACACTTTTCAAAACAGTTTGGTTCCCTCCCAGCAGTCTTCACCATTTTGCCACCCCCCTCTCCATCCCTCCCTCTGTTCCGTCACTGTTGGTACCTTCCAACCCCTTATTCGTCTGTACGCACCCCATTTTGTTCATTTAGACACGATCCTGTGCACCCTCCCGTCAACTTTGCACGCTCTATCGCCATAAAAGTTATTGATGGAGCTGCAGTGGGTTTGTGAGATTGTTTCCATCTGGGTGCAGCTCATCAGTGATGGTTTAAGCATTTGACTCTGAATCTCGCTGTTATACCTGCCTGACAATGTTACGTGGCAAAACTTTGAAGAGGTGATAGTTTATTTGTTTTAAACACCATTTAAAAACATAAATAATAAAATCTACCTGACTATTATAATTCCGTTCGGCCCATTTAACGACTCACTCTGTTGCAGACGTAAGTCAAAGTTTCTCCATTCCTCTCCAGCAGCCTCGAACACATCTTGAAAAGGGTTGAATGAAAACATGTGTGACAGTCTAGTCCGTAATGATGTCTGTCTGGTTGTCTTCCTCAATATGCCTTCTTCACCTGTTTCATCTTTCATTCCTGCAGTCACAGATTCTCCAGTATAATTACCTCTGCTAAGTCTTCATTGTGTCTGTGTTGGTTGGTTGGTTGATAGGTTGATTTTTCGTTTGTTTGTTGTTTTTTTTTATTAATAAGGATTGTGAGACGCTATTTAGATTAAAGGGAGGATACAGGATTTTTCACATCCTCTAACTTTGCAAGACACGGAGGATGTTTTTGTGTTTTTTTCCATTTCCATTTTCTTTTTTTTCAGTCAGTGTTGTGTCTCTAGCGCTCGCTGTCACTGTACTGAGAACCTGTGCATATTATTTTGGCAAAACATTAGCTAGCGGGCTCTCAGAGAGCTCAGTATGACCACCAAATGAATTTTACAAGCCCTATCATGTTGACATATGACTTGCCCTAGTTGGCCTTCAATCGGCTTACATGATGATATTTTTCGCAAAGCCCCTCACTGAAAGCGCTTCAAGAGAAACATGAGTGTCGTAACAAGACAATCAGAGACAGAGTAGGTTGGGTCATAGTATTGTGGTGGGGTATGATAAGTAAAAAAAGGTCAGATAGGTCTGAAAATCTGATCTCTCACACACACACAAAACCAAACTATAGCATAATAACCATAGACTGCTACGAGTGAATGATGAATACACAAAGAAGGAACAAATGCACCAGAGGGCCTTATTGATGATCTGATGACGTATCTGCAGAATTGTGGCAAGTAATTGCAATATATGGCAAGGAATCTTCTTTTCGAAGTTTGACATGAGGACGAATGAAAACAAAAGCAACAGATGAATAAAGCAATATACTCTCCACTGCTACTCCGCCATCATGTTTTGTCTGCAGGTTACAGACAGAGAAGGATCAGATCAGATCCAAGAAGGACTGTAGTCCCTTCACCATCACAGGAAACATGATCACCTCTTCTGCCATAACTGTTGCTCACCAACATTTACACACAGTTGAAAGAAATATGAAAGACTGAGAAAGAAATATGAAACAAAGAAAATAAGATAAATTGATTCTCTGCTCACATGGACTTCAAAGTAAGTGAACCTGTCGCCACCAACCGTCTCCTGTCTGGATCATGAGCTTCTCTTAGCAGGGATCAGAAGACCAAGCCCTTCCTTCTCAGGCCATGAAGTCATCGTAGGAATGTCAGAGTCCTTTTCAATCAACCGAGTTTCTCCGGTTGCTCTAGAACAGCTGAATAACATCAGCTTAGCTTTAGTATGCATGCATGTCAGTAAGATGTTCTTTCATCTGAAAGCCCACCCTCTTTGGTGTTGATGAATATAAAATAAAGAAATTCTTATGTTTATCTTTAAGTCAGATGTTAGAGATATTGGCAAAAAAGGGGAACTGTTGGTGAGGATGAAGGAGACACAACACGATGCAACGAAGATGCAGCTTATGATGTCATCTGGAGCAGTTTATCTTTTGCTACTCTCTGACTCTCACTCACTCGAATACACATTAAAATACTTGTAACAGGATATTAAATTGACCTACATAAACATATGCAGACAGAAACAACTCTGAACCATAATAATCAATCGCCTATCTCCAACTCACACACTGTCTGAATGCTGTACGTAACTGTTTAACCTTGCGGTAACCGGTTATTGTCTCAACTGTGTGATTTATACGAGTGCCTACAGACCCTTCAGCCAACAATTTGAGGGACCTTTTGAAGTATTTCAAACAGCAATCCTGTTCATGTATTGTATACCTTAGAAACAGATAGACGGTTAGGATGTACATAGCGATATTGATTATGATAACATCACTGGCACAGACGTTATAAAGATGATGCATCTAATGATAACACACACGTAATAGAAATGTGGTTTTAGCATACTCTAGACAATGTGTCTCCTCATGGTAACCTGAACCATGGCACCCCAGGGTCCAACCATGGGATGGAAAGCAGATGTCAATGTACACATCACATACACACAGGCACACAGACACACACACACACACACACACACATAAATCACACACAGATGTTCATAATCCCAGCATGTCCAGGCGTTTCATCTTTTCTCTTACACACACCAGCAACACATTTCTATGCGTGTATATAGTTAGTTTTAAGTCTGGGCCTTATTTTAGTTATGATGACATCTTTCCATAACCTATGATCTGATCTGTGTTAAAGCTCATGTGAGACACCGGAGCACTGGTGGATTCCCCCAGACATTTTAAGAGGCCGGAGGTGTTAAATGCATGTAACTGCACAAATATAACACTGTACCAGCAACCACGTTTAGGATAGCAGCCGTGAAACTTAAATGGCTGTCATCATCACTTAAACACCAAGTTCAGAATATGACTAACCTTATTGATGAAAGTTTAGACTCACATTAAAATGCAGTCTGTAAAATGGATATTCCTGTTTCTCTTTATTAATATATGTCATCTCCGTATATCCTAAGATCTATTGGTAATAATTTGTGGATACTAATATTTCAATAAACATCAACATGGTTGATACCTTAGTTTATTCCCACCTGTAGTGAGCCTGTGGGCTCGTGTCGCTGATTGCATAGATAGATGACGCCATCTAGTGGCGGAGATAGGAACAGTCTGGGTACAAACGAGTCAGGAGATGATCAATCAAATTATAGGGAGAGGAAACACCAATGATGCTTCAGTAAGGCTAGTACCGCACTGCAATATACATATAGTCAAAATAACTGTGATATAAATATACATTTAGATATTCATTTACATTACACTCGTATGATAATGTGTATATCAGGCACCTCAGATGTGACACATTGAGGATTTTTTTATTTATTGAAGCTCATCTTGTTACCATTTCTCCAATCATTCAGTATATTTTTTTGTTTATTTGCACTGTTTTACTGTGATCACAAAAAACAGATGAAACAAATAATAAAGAGATTATAAGATGTTTGACTGACATCATAATTGCATTCATTGGCATTAGTTTGTTTGTTTATCTGACTTTCTGTCTGACTATCTGCACATCTTTTGTTTGTTTTAGTTGGATTCTCTGCAGGATAGGGGAAATAACTAGATTTTTGCTTCTAATTTCATGGATAATGACTACAATGTTTGAACATAAATGACACAACATCATCCCAGGATTTTACAAAACATATGGAAGTACTATCTGAATCCAAGTAATACCAGGATCTCAAGATTGTATACATAAACATCATAAGTCTTTCTTAGAAAAAAAAGCAAATATCTTGAATGCTGCAGCCATCAAACTAATAATGACATCTAGACCTTCCTATAGGGGCATGTTTTCATGCTAAAGGAGTCATATTACGAGGGTCAAAGTATCAGGAAGCTATGGTTTGCCATTATTACTTTTTATTTATTTTATTTTTATATTGCAAGTATTATGTCCACAGTAAGTAGGGAAAATGGACATTAAAAACAATCACCCCTCAGTCCTTTGAGTCACTGTTCAGAAAAATGAAAAGAAAAAAAAACACATCAAAGAAACATTAAGCACATTCATGCCAACATGAATGAGAAGTCCTTGACGTATCTTTAAAACATAACTTAATCCTACCGATGGGCTACTTTTGCGCAAATTCAAAGCTCCCAGTTCTACAGAGAATTTAGGAATGTTTGAGTTCTTTGGTCTAGTTTTGTTGTTTGATGATGTGTGAAGAAGGAATACAGTAAGCAAGCTTTATCTAATCATCTTACAAGGCACACAGCAGTTTAAAAGGCAGAAAATGTGATGATTTTATCGACCTGATGATAAAGATCTTTCTCTTCTCAAGTGCTGTTACGAACATGTCAAAGTCAATGATGGCCTGTGGGATTTACTTCACTCAGAAACACACATCATGTGTATCAATGAGGTTCAATACGATTGTTAAATTCATGTGCTTCACTACAAAAAGCTGGATTATGTAATTTGACTCCAACAACTTTTTACCATCCATGTGTGATTGTTCTAAAGGGACAAGGGTTTTCAAGGATGAGCCTTGGATGCATCATTAACATATCTGCCAGACTGGAGCATCTGCTTTCCATGCAACCTCTCAAACCGGAAATTACTTGAATACAAATTTTAGCATGGGTAATGTCATTTTTCTTGAAAAAGAGGATGACTCATGATCAAGAAAGAGTGTCCATTTCCATTACAATAACAGATATTTGTGCTGTGCTGTAGTTTTTTCTTCTTAAAAGTTACATCAGAATTCGAATCACCTTACCATGTATTAAATAATGTGATGTAATACCTCATCAATGATGGACTTATGTAAAACTGTTACAGTCCCTCTGCTTTGCCACAAAAAACTGTTAAATTGCTACTTGGAGGAATTGTACTTTCTTCCTCTGGCCCCATTAAAAAAAACATGATTGTTTTGTTGCAGGATCCTCCTTAGTTTTGAATTTAGTGTTGTCATCATTGCTACCCTGTGGAGTTTTGTGAGGTGAGAGCCTATCCCAGGGACGAAAAGCACATTTTTTACAGACGGAGACCATGTTGAATCGTATGAAGTAAATGGGTCATCTATTCATCCGTAGAGAAAGTAACGTAATGTTTCACGAAAAGGAGCCGAGGGAACCGAGCCAGCAGATGACGGACAAAGGACTTTTCCATATCCTTCTACTCTTTTATGACATAACCAGACTCAGAGAGAGCGTGAAGAATAGAAGCCACACACAGTGATCCGATTCATGTTTCCACGATCACTCACGAGAACATGAAACTATTGGATAGGAGATGTTACTAACAAAGAACAGGGGGGATGAGGAAAGTTAAAAGTGTAATTTTTAATATTTCATCTACAAGAGGAAGGACTAATATCATATTAATAACAGGTAGATTGTGGTGAAGCTCGGACTCTGGCACCATTGGGTTACCTTTTGAGATTTTTGGTCAAACGTCTAAATATAAATTGCATTGATTTGCATAAAGTCCCGGCAATTATGTGTATGTTGTTCTTAGGCTTTTGCTGTTTTCAGTCATATATAAATCAACTGTTGAATGGACTGGTTATTTAATTGTGGTGAAAATATTCATGTCCCATTTTGGATGATATGTTTTATCATCTGTTCTCATGCTTTCATTTATCACATTATAAAAATCAGTAGCTCTATAGATCTCTCAAAGCCCTTCAGGTTAATCACCATGGCTCTAAACTCAACCTCAGTTTGTCTTGCTTTTAGCGTTAATTAGCCTGGCGGCGCTCTGAGTAAAGACAATGAACATGGTGGTTGTTACACAAGCTCAGCACCAGAATCTTAGCACTCTCCTTTTGAGCATGTGACCCTGTTGACGCTTGAATTAATCTCGAGGCACTTCGTGTTTTGTTGAATCAGTTGTAGAATAATTAAGAATTTTCCTCTGGACAGAAGTTGTAGTTGGTGTGACTGCAACATATTTCTTAAAACACACAATGCTAATCTCTTGATGACTTGCACAACAAAATAAATGCTTCAGTGGGTTAGGAGAGAAAGAAACACATGCACAATTATTACGTAATGTCGTCCTAGAGGGCGGTGTTCTTGTCCTATGATGAGAATTTAATGATTGCTTTTTCCCTCTTGTTCTCTCTCTCTCTTGCTCTCTCTCTTTCCTTCTCCCTCTCTCTCATAGATACACACTCCGGCACACTAGCATATATACACACTTACACAAACACAGAATGGTCTCTTTGGCTCCCCAGGTACTTTGTGGGTTGGATGCCGTCACGGAGATTGAGAGAGCACAGACTACAGAGTGTACACACAACCACACTCCTTTACTCTTTCTCTCCTCTCCACTGCTTTCTTCAGAAGTCATTTTCAGTCTTTTGTGTATTTTTGTGTATCTCCAGGATAAAGATCAAACATGTTTCCTCTACATGATGTGGGCACAGCAGTTAGAGAGAGCTGGGCTTTGAGAATAGAGAAAGAAGATTAGCGGGATGATTTGGGGTCTGGGAGATTCAGTATTTCAGTATTTGAAAAAAAGGAATGTAGCAGAGAGTGTGGCAAAATATTGCTGGTAGCTTCAAAATACACACTCACCCACCCACAAAGACACATGTGTATTTGCACACACGCAGTTTCTTACAGCTCCCAAGGGCTACATTCGGAATTTTAAGACAACTTTTCTCCGTTCTATCTCTTGAGCAAACAAGTAAGTGCCAGTCTGCTGCTGGTACCGTGTCTGCTCCCATTTCCTCTCTCTCTCGGTCAGGTAAAACGTCTACATTGTGCATCTGTTTTATTATTGAGGCATGACTCATAGCTAATCTGTAATGCTGCCATTTGAACATGTGATATTTTTTAAGACTGGACTTTGTTGCAATTATCGTATCCATTTAGTCTTGTGCATTAATTTAATTCTGATTCATAAAGGCATGCCGGCTGTTTCTGACCACATACTAACAACTTTGTGTCTCGATGTTCAGCAGTGAAGGCCTATGTCACTTCTTAAAGCTATACAATCTGAATGTACACACCTGTACTACTGAGGGCACTATTAAACTAGATAGATTAGCAGCTCTAGTGAACTTGTGAGACAATGCTAACATGCTTCACCTGTAGGCGATGTTCACCTTCTTCACCTCAGCTACTCAGTAATGAACATAAAAATGCAGCGTTGGTCTCTCTCTTACATGATGTATTATGTTCAAGCAAAATGATCTCCTCTGTTTTAAATGTATGCATTGTTGTAAGACATAACATATCTCTTACAGATCCACAGATCACAGAGATGTTATGCAACTCTCATAAGCTCATCATATTCTTTCCATTTCTAATGAATTAACTGATATATTAATTAAGACCATGGGCTCAATGTTTCATTTGCAGGATTAAATACAGTATTTGACCAGCTCTCTCTATGGCTCTGCTGAACCGTGTCATGTTGGTGCTCCTGTGTGCCTCTGAGTGGGCTTCAGCCGCGTTCGTAGCCGACATGGACTATGGAGGTGTTCCTCTATGGATTAATCGCCTGCTAGGAGAGCCCAGCGTGCTGAGTCTGCAGGGACGAATGGACTCAGCTTGGTTGCGAGCCAACAACCATCAGACTTGCCCTCAGCAGTGTGACTGCCCCATTCAGTGGCCCACAGCACTTTACTGTGACCACAGAGGGCTGGCAGACATTCCTGCGATCCTTCCAGACAGAGCTGAGTATCTGTTTCTGCAGGTAGGAATAATATTGACATGGGTTACGGCTCGTCTGTTGCCATTACAATGGTCCGTCACCAGACCTCAGTGGTTTTACATTTACTGTTCACACTGAGCTCCTCACACAGTAGCTGACACATACTATATGAGAAAATCCACTAGGCTTTTTCCCCCTCTCTTCCCAGCACAACAACATCTCATCACTCTCCTCCTCTGTCCTGGCCAACATTACGGATCTACGTTGGCTCATTCTGGACCACAATCAGCTGCAGGGTGACAATCTGGACCTACAGAACCAGACCCAATTGCGTTATTTGTTTGCCAACTTCAACAACCTGAAATCAGTCCCCGACAGTCTCCCAGCTGGACTCAAGCAGCTTCGTCTAGCCAACAACGTGATCAGTAGCATCAGACCTGGAGCTTTCCAGTACATGCAGAATCTAACGCTGTTGCTGCTGCAGGGAAACAGACTGCAAACCATCACAGAAGGAGACCTCAAAGGTTTTGTAATGAGTCATATCCTGTCTATACGTTTACATGCAGAATCTACTTTTGCCAGGAAAGGAGTAGAGTTCAGCTTTGGGCTTTCTTCAAAGTTTTAGTAACACACATTTTACACAAATCTTAAAAAAAAGCCTTTTCATCACCAGGAACGGTAGAACATCAGCATGGTTTTCCTTTAATTGTTGGAGATAAGTTTCTATTTTACACCAGTATCTGCTGGAGTAGTTGGAGTCAGGGTTCATGTCTTACAGTAATGCATTGAGATCTGTTGTGTGGGTTGAATCTGGACTTGGACCTGTTCTGAACATCCTGACTACACTTATGAACACTGAATATTACTGATGTTTAACTTACTCTTGATAATCATTCACGAATAGAATATGTCTTTATACATATTATGTGTCCTCTCTTATCTTGCAGGGCTTATCAGTCTAAACATGCTGGACCTCAGTGGGAATTTGTTCTCGTCCGTGCCCAGACATTTACCCCCGGCTGTCCAACAGCTCTATCTGTCCAATAACACTTTTTCTCGGCTGGACGACGACAGTTTTGTGGGATTTTTCGACCTAAAGTACCTTCGTCTAAGCAACTGTGGTCTACAGAGCCATGGGGTCAACCCACAGGTTTTCAACGTTTCCAGTTTGGTAGAATTGGGCCTTTCTTTTAACAAACTTACCAAGATTCCCACAGTGCCAACATCCCTGCAGTACCTTTACCTGGAGGCCAATGAAATACAAGGTGAGGCGAATACAAACGGAGAAACATGCCCCTACACACAGACACAAAGTGGATAAATCTTTCACACGTAGTGAATACTGTATTCGTCCAATGCACTCAGTTCTTGTGATTGCATTGTGCATTGATAGTGAATTACATAGCTAACCATATGGGTAAGTTTTTCACCCAAAGCCTGCTGTGAGGAGGAAGTTGAAATGTGGAAAATGTGAGGAACTGTGAAGTTAGTCACAGCTGCCGCTCATCACGGCATACAAACATGGGAGGAGCTGGGGTTGGACAGCTCTCAGCCAAGGCAAATCTAAGTTGGGAGACAAGAGGGACTAAAAGGAGGGACCCGTATGTGGATAAATGAGAAGAGGATGTATTGAGTGGTTGTATAAAGTGAAAGCAGTTTAGAAAAGAAGAGAGAAGAAAAACATATGTGATGCATTCAGAGGCACGAGCGCCAGATGAGCCAGAAAAACATGCTGTTCCAAATATACTGGTCTGTTTCCCACTGTCCAGTCGTCGTCACTGTGGCTTTTACCTCACCGATAATGTTTGTGTCACAATGCAGCCGATTGTAGCAGGGGGCCATATTTGGACTGACATGACTGTACAAGAGTCATGACCTGGCAGTGCAGGTTTGGCTCCCAAGCTCTGGCAAAATGAAAGAGAACTCCTGTTTCTCATTTCATTATGCAGCTGAGAGTTAGTCTCTGTACCAATGAGATGGACAGACGGCAAACACTTCCTCAAAGACACACATCCCAGTTTGTGTCTTTGAGGATATTGGTAGCTGCAGTTTTGCAGCTACCAATATCCAGAGTTTGGGCTTAGGGGGGCTCCACTATTGAAATAAAGTTAGAGCCCAAATCGGGGGTGTTGTGGTTTTCTCCTTCTTCACATTCACCACAGCACCTGCAAGACATCTGATGAAAAATCTTCCCCATGAGAAGAAGAACATTTGCAGACCTTCTTTGCCATCGCAAATCTCATTACATGATTGGAGCATTTATTCTTAATCATTAACACAGGATGGACACTGTTTCATGATGTCAAATCAAAGATGGTTTAGTTGTTACAATGTTTTTAGAAGACCTCAGTAAACACATGTCAATATCAAGTTAGAGGTTGTCTGTTTTCTCTCTCTTCACCACAGACTTCAACATGACAAGTTTCTGCAGAGAGGTGGGACCGCTGTCCTACTCAAGGATGAAGTTATTACGACTGGACGGAAACAAAATGTCCTATCAACAACTTCCCACTGACTGGGTCTTTTGTCTAAGAATGCTCGAAAGTATCTACATCTGACTCCAACTTTCCAAACATGAAGGAAAAATGGGATTAAGCATAAATGACTCAACATCGGATCGGGCAGAATAGAATGCTGTGTTTAAACGGTGGTGTCTTCTGGGGTGACCGACAGGGGCAAACACACTGCAAACATCAATTTGACAACATGCGCTTGGTGCAAATTAAGAAAAATATCTTCATCAGTTTCACAACTCATGCACGCTACCATTTCCCAAACACAACACATTAAGAAAAACGATCTGCAAAAACCCCTTAACTCTTAACCATCGCACATACTGTCTTCAGTTGTGGCCATGGCAACACGTTTCACGACTGTCAGAATGTCGCATACAAAAGCTATTAAAGCGGGTGGTAAAGATCTTTCTTCGGCAAGTATAATACACTTTGATTACTGTAGCTTTGGGTACTTGCATGTAAGGGTCATTATTAAGTTTATTTGTTTGTTTTTTTCGCGATGTTGATTTAACTTCTATTCTAAGTCACATAAATGCATGACCCGGAAGTTAAGGGAAGCTACAGCTAATCAAAATATCATGACACGTTTGTGTATTATATCGCTTTTATTCACTAAATGAAGCAATAAAAAAAACGTGTCCGGGTATGCATAACTTTTAAGTGTCCTTCATAAACACTTCCGTTGTCTTGTGGCTTTTACAGATCGTTTTTCTTAATGTTTTGTGGCTTTTGGTTGCAGTGCGTTTGCCCTGGCAACTGTATTATTATTATTATTATTAGTCTTCAGAGAATAGAGAAACATGCATGAATGCTGAATACAGCTGCTTCGCCCCGAGAGAATCTGATCGCGTGAGCTGGACAGTCTTTAAAAGCCCCCTCCATTCACACATGCTGCCTCGTTTGATATAATAAACATTCATGCAATATTGTAAAAGATTGTTGGATTAAAACCTGATTCTGAAGCTGAGGTCGATTTGGTTTGCAGAGTAAAATAAAAATAAAAGAACAACTATGCAATACTATGGGCTAAGGTAGTTAAAATCTGAAATACAAGTAAGTTAGCAAACCTAATGTATAAAAGGCGCTGTTGTTATTATGTCAATAAAAATATATAAATATTTCTATAACCAAAAATGTATGATATGGGTCTATATTCAATTAAAAGACAGTCTGATGTATTTCCTTCATTGTTTTTTTAATTAGCATTATCAAAAAGTACTGATAGATCTTTGAGCTGACCTATAACAGAAAGTGTTGTACTGGACAAAGAAGTGTTGGCACAATGGTTTGAAATTGAATGTAGTTTAGAATTGAACTTAATATTTAGAATGGTAGCAAAGCGCATATAAATATATGTGAGACATTAATGAATGGACCGAATGGACATGACATCATAATTAATGACTCACAGCTGAGTTTAAAATTTCTGAGCTCTGAGTCGTTACGTGTGTGTGTGTGTGTGTGTGTGTGTGTGTGTGTGTGTGTGTGTGCGTGTGTGTGTGTGTGTGTGTGCGCGTGTGTGTGTGTGTGCGTCCGTGTGTGTGTGTGTGTGTTTGTTTGTGTACCACTACTAAAGCCACAGCCATATTTTCCAGTTGACATTATGTCTCTGACTTGCTGTAAGTGCGTTAGATAGTCTGATCAGACTTTTGCTATATCTGGAACAACATTCACTAACACTGCATTTTAGGGATGGCTATTAAGCAGAAAAGTCTGTGTGAGGTTGTTCCGATGACATAGGGCTGGCAGTCTACAGGGTAATTATGAAGTCATGATGGAAAGTTTACTGGTTGGTTCCTTGCTGCTACTGAAGGGCTGTAATCACAACCAAAGCAGCCCACCTGCCTAATATGGTTATATCCAAAGAGCAGCTCAAACGTTTCTCATATTTTATATATGTATTATGTGTAATAACGGTGAGTTGAAGTTGTGATTGGTTGCAGTTTGCAGTTATGTCAGCATCCTCACGATAAAGTGTCCTCATGGATTTACTTTTGTGGGAAACATGGTTTTTATGCTTTTTCTCTTTCATTGTAACACAAGAAGAGTGACAGTGCAAAAATATGAAGGTATCAATCGTCTCATCTGCATTTAATTACCTCTGTACTTTTACTGTGCACGATGAAAATAAGTGAATCCGATCTAATTTAAACAGAGGTGACACAAGAACGAATGTAATCAACCTGAGTTAAGAACAATATCCTCCTCAGCTACAGTTTGTGAGGAAACACCTTCTCTTAGTTTGTCACCCCACTGCTACGTTCCTGAGAGGCTGTGTTCCTTGATGCCGACACCATACTCCGTGCCTTTAGACAACGTGGAGATGTAAGAGAGTATATAAACACATTTAAAGCAGAAATGATAGAGTTTAACAATCTTCTGCATGGAAAAGTTTTTATCTTACATTAATTCTTTCTCTGTAAAAGATGCATTGCACAGAACCTGTGAAAAAAAAAACAATAGGATGAAAATAGAATTACCGTTTTTTTTAATTTTATCCATGTGCAGAACGTATGGTGAGGGGAAAACAGCTGTCCCATTCCAGCCAATCCTGTCCACATTCCTAATGCCTACTCTGAGCTGGATGCACATCTGTCAATACCTTTTGATGAAATGGCTGCTATTTGTATTCTTGATTGTTTAAGCGAAAATATAAATGATCGTGCCCTTTATCCAGGTGTACTCCAAAATGAATTGGTCCTTTCTCGGAACCATTCCATTAAACTCTTCCACCAAATTTCAGGGTTATCAATCCAGTACTTTAAGCATAAATTAATTTAAAAAAAAAACTGTTTGTGGCCTCCCACCTTCATCAAGATGCACTCAAAATGTAACGGGTTCTTTCTTCATTGAAGTACATCAATGAAGAAATTGAAGCATTTTTATGGAATTCTGCTGACTGACAGAGAAACAAACCAAACCTAATCCACATCGTGGGAATAAGAATACTAAAGAAAGCAACGCATAATAGAACAAGAACTTCATTAATGAGATTAAATATCATTTATTATAATAATAATTGATTCATGCAAAGATTCAATGCAATAACTGTAGCATGTAATCAGTTTTCTTAGAAGCCATTGTCAGCAGACAAACCTAAAGGAAAGCTATTGGTTGAAGGACCAAAGTCATTCTAATAGGGAATCAGAGAGATTCCCACCCTGCAGCTGTGTGAATTGTCTGTTTTGTTGGTGGGTGGAGAAATCCCCACTTAGTCCAATTGTATGGTATTTGTTTTTTTGTGGTTTGGCCACGACTGAGGAAACTATTTGTTTCATCAAGGGACCCGTTTACAAGAAAAACCAAGACCTCCAGTACCCTCATTAGAGCACAAATACAGATGTTGATTCTGCTTAATGGTATTAACTTACTGGTCTGAAGAATGTCTCTTTTGTTTTTTACCTAGTCATCAACATAAAGCGTGTTAAAAATCCTCATTGCACAAGAGTGAAGGTTCACAGTTCTTTAGTTCTTGCATCAATTTATTTTTGAACACATCTCAGAAAGATTGAAGGCCACTAGCTTCACACGGCTTCAGTAATGTGGCAGGAAGTACATCATCCTGACTAAATCTTCTGCTCTTGAGGCTAGAATCTCAAGCCAAGTCAAGGATCCTGAAAAACATTTAAGGTACAAAAAAATCTAGCATTTACTCTCCAGTCTCTTCGTTATTTTCACAGTAATATTGTTATCTGACATAGCAGATACATGAAGGATTTGACCTGTTTATAATCCAAAAACTAACAGTTTCCTAACATCATGCAGTTCCTGCTCTTTCGACTGCTGAATAACGCTCTCAGGACCACGTGTGCAACTATTGATGCAGTATGAGCAATGCAGATGGGGTTTTCCTACTCTGCAGACAATGAAAGTTTCATTAGCTTGCTGAGTAAACAATAAAACATGTGAAGGTTGGGGTAGGTGTATAGGTTGTAGTATCATATTGGTTTAAAGCGGTAGAATTTGCAGCTGAGAGTTGAAAATGAATGTTGTATGTATGAACCAACTACACATTTATTTGCGGATTTACAATCAGGGGGATTTCATGTAGCTTAGTGTGCTTATGTTAGCACTTTGAGATTTGATCCAAATGTAAAGTGTGTTATAAATTAAATGTATTATTATTATTATTATTATTATTATGTACAACGCAGGGGATTGGGGACTTTTTGGGGCTATACCCTCTGTATCATCAAATAAGCCAAAAATTCCCAAATTATCAATAATTTGACGATTTAATCACGTTAGATTTATGACTTAGTTATATCATTCTGATTTGATTGCCACCACAATCTATTTGTGGAGCCTTTGGGTTGGTTTTCCGGGTCTCGTCACGTGACGTCGAGCCACGTGATGAATGTCATGCGATGAGGGGCGTAATACATCATTTGACAATGAGCATGCAACAGGAGGTTGAGGGTGAGGACTTGTAGTGTGGAGAGGCGAAGAGAGCGATGATATCTGAGTCAAAGGTTGCATCATCACCAAGCTCACAGAAATGAAAGGGGAAGCAACCCTAGGTTAACTGTGTGGCTACAACCTGTTACCGGCTGTGACAATAAATCTTGTATCGTTGCAGCATGCAGATGGTGGCTGCAATAACTGTTCAAAAATATCACACAGAGTCTAAAAACATCAGGACAAAAACAAATCCCTGACCCCAACAAAGAAATCAATAATATAATATGTTATTGAAGTCAATAACATTTTTCAATAAAGAAACACAGAGAATGAAGAAAAGATGGATGATTCATTACAGATGATTGTGATAATTAGTCTGTTAAAAAGTCTTTGGTGCATAGTCTCTTTTGGGAGAATGTGATCATAGGGTGTCTGCCCTGAGAAGCAGCATGGAATACCCCCCTTTTTGTTTTGGATACTCGGTGGAGATGGGTAGGGCACAAGAATCAGCAGCATGAAAGAACTAGGATATGAATTTTAGAAAGTGTGGCTGCATGACTGATGCAGTTGACCGGTGTTCAGGCTACAAGACTTTCAAGACTATGTTATTGATCGGAAGCGCAGCTACAGGCAGATAGGTATCGTGGCTGCATGACTGATTAGGATGATGAACAGTCTGCCAAACTGAGACTCATGCAATTGCTTAACTGAATGAAGCACTGTGACCGACACGATGAAGCCTGCAACGTAAATGATCATTGATCCCAGCTGATTGAGGGTGACAGACAGGGTACACCCTGTACAATTTACTCATTCATCACATAGATATGTGATGAATTAGGGGCAACCATTCATACACAAGCTTTGAATTCAATTCCTATTTCCTTTTCTTTGCGTTGCTGTATGCCAGGTGAGGAAAGAAATTTCACTTTCTCTATTTCCTCAAGTTATACCGCCGCACTGCCGTATGCCAGCTCATGCATGAACTCTCTTTCTCTATTTCCTATTTATTTTTCTATGTGCTAATGAATAATTTTATAATATGGTGATAATAATAATAAATGATGAGATAATACAATATAATTTAAATAATTTTAGCACTTTGAGATTTGACCCAAATGTTAGAAAATAAAATGTATTATAATTATAATGCATCCCAGCGTACGCCTAAGGCCTAAGAGGCCTAAGATTTATTAATTAATTAATTTTTAGCGATTCCCACTTGCTGTTACATTTTCTCCACGATAATGGATGACGAATGACGTAGGTGAAGCATGAGTTTGCTCAATTTCTATTTCTATCCCTCTTTTTCTTTGCCCTGCTGCATGCTTATGATG
Source organism: Lophius americanus (assembly GCA_037951165.1). Classification (NCBI taxonomy): domain Eukaryota; kingdom Metazoa; phylum Chordata; class Actinopteri; order Lophiiformes; family Lophiidae; genus Lophius; species Lophius americanus. The sequence continues at coordinate 8,522,478 of JBBDHG010000047.1, forward strand.
GAGAAAAGAACCAGTGAAGCCGTTGAAGAGAGCAAGCCCCAAATGCCGTACGTGGACATAAATGCAAAAACGGGACACCTGCCACCCCTTAAGGGGAACTGGAACTGCAATTGGCAGTGAAATGATTTGAGACAGTTCGAGTCAACCAATGCAGCACTTGGTGCACTAAGAGGCATGGATGGTCAACATGAGTCTGCAGGCCCGAACCGAGCGGCCACTGGCGTCTGGAGGCAAGGACGTCAAACCCCAGCAACTGGGTCACGACAAAACCGAAACAAGTAATACATGTCAGTAGTGGCATAATGATGAAAATGCAATGTAAAGGAGATTGGTGCAAAAAGTGATGTTTGCCATGACAGATGCAATCACAGACCATCATTTGTGAGATGATCCAGCCTCAAAATAAGATGTTCCCTACCACAGAGATGAATGCCAGATGCAAGCATGTGATAGCATCCTTGCTTAAAACGGAACCTTGGAAGAATGTTAAAGAAGATTAGAATAATATATATGGAAGATTATAAAACTAGAGCTGTGTCTGAATTGCAAGCTTTTTTTATGGGACTTGCATGTGAACAAAAAAAACCTCATAGCACAAACAAGATAGCAGTGCAAGTGGACTAATCTCAGTTACATCTATTTATTTTGGCCATGTCATAACATGTGCTAACATTTTAAGCTAGTGGTTCTTCATCAGAGCACAAAGGGAGACAAGCGATCAGACAGTTTATGGGGTTTATGAGCCCCGTCAGCTTTTAGTTTCTATTGAACGGTACAGTGGCTATGTGAGAGCATATTTGTGAAATGTCCATGTGAGTTGGAATGGTCTGTTAACTTTGTTGTCTTTTATTGTACCGTAGTGACTAACTGGGTGAATTTTCACCTTAAAACCATGTAATTGAAAATTATTGAAATTCATGTGCATAAGAACACTAGGTTTCACCCTATGTTGTATACAAACCAACCTAGGGACAGTTGTACACATTGTGTCTGAAATGAGGAAATAACTTACCGGTTGCAGTGGATATGTATTAGGCTTCATGTGTACAATTGTGCAAATTCAGTCTGAAGGGGATTTTTCTATTTTCTGTAGCATACTCCATCACTCCCCCATAAACTCGGTAAGCCAATGTTTGCTGGTACATAAGAAACGCATCAGTGTTGCAGATCTGCTTGTTATGGCAAAGTAACCATAAACTAGTTACCATAAAGAGTTACAAATGTGTAAAACAAAGAGGCATGTACCTGGAGGTGAAAGGTTTTGTCAGATTGGTATTGGCAAGGACTGGAATATAATGGGTGTTCATTTGTATGAAAAATGTCCTACATTCCAGGTTTAACTATGAACCAAAGCAGAACCCTGTACGTGAAACACATGAACCTTACACACACTGCTGTAATGCAGCATTGCATTTATCATACCAAGAAACACATGTGGACAACATTACATTTTAAAGAATCCATTTGTTTAAAGTCTGAACCCTTTTCTGTCTTTAGATCAGTGTTAAAACACAAACACACACACAAACCCAGAAAATCACAAACGTATGCCACACATTTGGTTGCAATTCATGGTTCTCCATAAGATCAGGAAGAACATGCTGGGGTGAGACCCAACCCTCACCCAAAACAAGTTACTTCAATATTGAAAGGAAATTGAAATAAAGTGAAATTTGAAAAGCTACGATTGAAGGCTAAGGCCTATGATAAATAACTATAAAGAGAAAAGAGCAGTGTTAATGAGCTGAATCAGACATGCTGCATCATGCATTATGGTAAGGCAGTGTACAGAGGGAAAAAGAATGAATAAATAATTAACAGTTATAAAATAACTTAAGTTTGTGCAAGAATAATGGTTTGTACGCATGGTTCGTGCAAAATAATAGATTATCTGGCAGTATCTTTAATATGCAGCTGTTATGGTCATTTCTGTCTATTTAACAGTTAAAATAACACTTCTGATGACTAATCCTGATAAGCGGTAGGAACATTGCTGTTCATTCCGTTTGTAGTAATTCCTTTTATCTTAGTCGTCCGTGTCCAGTTGTATTACTTCAGTTTCATTGGTTTAATCTGTCTTTCCAGTTTTTCCACGCCTTCCTTGAGTTTTTGTTCAAACGGCAGGGTTTTGTGTTGGGCGGCCACTGCTGCAGTGAATGTACATGTTTCATTAAGCTGCATTTGTAACAACTGTGCTCACCAAAACTCGGACCTAAATGCAGGACGCAAAATTTTAGGCAAAGTGTAAAAATAAGAAAGTCTTTACTTATGAGAGATTTGGGCAAAAGCACAAGTCCAAAATCCAAAATCGGAAACAAATAACAGGCTGGGTCAAAATTGGAATAAATACACTGGAAAATACTAGAGTTACACATGGGGGACAGGTTCCGACGACAAAACATCACAAACTGGCAAATGAGACAAGGGGAGGCTGGTTTAAATACATGAGGTGGAGGAGGGTAGACAGGACACAGCTGATGACAATGGAGACAATCACACAGGACAAGCCGGGAGTCTGAAACGAGAGGAGGGATTAGTGTCGAGAAAAAGGATCGGGAAATCAAAGAATATTCAAATAATAAACAAACATCTTATATACATCGTATACAAAAATCGTATACATAACTGACAGGACGAGACCTGTCAGCCTCTGTGGAGCCTTGTTTTGTTTTATGGCATTTTCTATCAGAAGCATTAGGTTCAATTTGAATGGTGGGTGTAATTCAATCCTCAAACCTCATGGGATGTGCCTCTTTCACTTGAAGCCAGAAAGGGATATGACGTGCCAGCACGTTTTTTTTTTTTTACCATAAGTTTGTCTGTCCACTTCATCTTCCTGTGGTGACAGAGGACACCCAAAAAACATCCAGTAATCACCTATTTGGTCCTTCACCTTTTTCTCCTTCCAGGCAGCTCCATGTCCAGCATCCTTCTACCAATTAAACCAGCATTCCTCCTTTTCACGTGTCGAAACCATCTCAATCTGGCTTCTCTAACTTTGTCTCCAGCATGTTTAGGCTGGGCTGTCCCTCTGATGTGCTTATGTCTATGAGACATCAAGCACCTTCCTACCCGTTTCCATTATCACATTTGCTGTACAACAGTCAGCTTCATATACATCTCTTAAAAATATCACAGGTAAAAGGTCAACAACAGACCGAGTTGGCTTAATTTTTCTGGTGACCCCAGTGAGAGTGTCAATACTGGAGTGCCAAAGGACTCAGAGAACTTTCTTGGTCTAAGACATACTGTGTAGCTGACTCCGGAGCAGGGTTGGCAGTGTGCATTAAGGTGCTCAAGGTTGTGTTGGGAAAGAAGCATGAAAATTGTACACATTTCTCAGTGGTGGTTTAATTAAGTGAAGATTTAATTAAACAGGACCGCTATCAATCAGCCATGGTTGTGTCTCAACCAGCTTTACCCAGTCGTTAATGCAAGTTGCCAGATTTTCAGGGTGAGTGAGGTTGCTTTTTCACATGGGCATGGTTGATTTGAAATTGTTTTTCATCAACAAATAAAATCTTTTAAAGGATTTTTGCTTGCACAGGATTTGTGTTATGTTGAATATTTTTTGAAGTTCATTCACAAACAAGCATATCATGGAAATGTGCCCAATCCTCCCTCTGTTTTACAAGCATCCCCATGATTGAACTAAGCAAATACAATGTGAGGTTCTGTCCACAGTATTTTAGTTTGAAAAAAACTCCCCGAAGTGTGAAAAATATGAGGTATTAGTGTTAAATATAATATCTTATAATATCTATAATATCTAAGGTAAAACACAAAACCGTCATGAAATTATTTTTGAGTTATGCTAGCACTAAGGATTTGTGGGGGATACGGACGCAATGATGGTTCTATAATATCCAAAACTTTTCGGTGATGTTAATGAGTTTGAACTGCACAATACATACCAATTTTGCACATATGACCTATAAACATGGTTACCTTCTGTTGAAAAACAAAGAGCATGAAAGGTGTAACAAAATAAGTCCCAGAGATAAAATCCATTATAGAGGGGATGCAAATAAGAAGAAGCAAAATAATAAAATTGTATTAAATACAGAATCTGCCTAAACAAGCTGCCTCTGTTTTTATTTTAGGTTTATTAGGATTGTAAGCACAGGGGGCATTCTACGATGATAAGATATCATCTATAGTGGATATTTAGAAGCCCATTCTTTATAAAGCACCAGTGGACTGGCTGCATGACAGAACATTTAGTGTGTCAGCATGAAGCTCACAACTGCATTAATGATTGTTGCATTCCACTTAGGTGAGGTCCTGCTTGCTGGTTCACTCTCACTTTTGCTGGCAAACTTAAACCACCTAACCTGTCGTTACTGTTAAACAGCCCGTATGAGTTTGTCTTGCTGTGACCAGGAATAATGTCTGCTGTGAAACTGTTCCATTCAACAATCAGAACCATGTTGGGAGGAAACAGTAAGATAAACAAACTGTGCAAGATACCAAACCCAAGGTTGGGGGTTTCATTGGAAAAGCACAGAAGACTTTTTTATACAGTTTAAGTAAACCACTATTTTGCAATACATGCCCCATCAAGGTTTTTGACATGACAGCACAAGCATAGTGGCTATAGAATGGGTTCAATCAACCTCAGCCAATAGATTGCAGCCAGATGTGGATTAGACATGGTTTCCCCTTCCTATTGTTCTAATGCCTACCAAAGAGAACAAAGAGATTTTTGATTTGATTTCACTTCTGAATTGATGTTTTTGAGTCTAATCCTGGAAAGTAATAATTAAGTAATTATTCCAAGAACCCAATAAAGCTCTTATTGTCTCACACACTAAGCTCACCGGTTATAAAAGAAAAAAGCTTGCCCGTTTGTGTATAAACTGTGTGAGCTGAGCTTACGCAGGATGTATGCTGTTTAAATAAATGCATGATGGATAAACTCTGATTTGGAACAATCCAGCATCCAGATGGATTCTTTCTAGTCCATTGTTAAATATTATGCTTGGTTGCAGCATGTGTATAATATTTTTTTCTATGATGTCATACTTCTAAACATCTGCATCTTCAAATGAAGTGTGCGTGTGTGTGCTTGTGTGTGTGTGTGTGTGTGTGTGTGTGTGAGTGTGCGCGTGCATGCGTGGGTGTGTGGGTGTGTTTTGAGTATGTGTGTGTGTGCGCGTGTCTAGGTGTAACATTTTCACTTCAATGAAGCAAAGAAAAGACACATTGTTAGAATAAACTGGAGGTGAGACTTATTTATTTGATTGACAGTTACTAATTTTGCCCGTGTTAAAGTGGCTGAAATATTGCTTATTTATTTTCCCAACATTACAGTTCTGGTGCAGGATTTATTTTTGATAGGCTGGTTCCTTATGTCATATCATTATGGTTTCACTCTCTTTTTTTACTTTATTCAGAGAGTTTATGGTTGGGTCTTTATTTTGGTTGTACAGTTATCCCTGTCACTTTAAACTTAACGCTTCCTATCCCGTTTTTCTGTTCTCTCCTCTTTGATTGTCCCCCCCTGTTCCAAATCCTCATCTGTTCCCAATCTGTGTCTGTATTAACTTCTGTGCCCTGCTCTTATTCTCTGTCAGCACATCTGAGTTATAAGTAAACCTCTCACTCCGTCATGTCATGTCATAGAGCTTCCTAGCTGTGATTCCTATGCAAGTTGTGGTCTCCTTGGGGATTCATTATTTTGTACTTTTCATTGGTTTTGATTTTCCTCTGTTTGCCTTTCTTTTTCGATTGGGGTCATTTAGCCACCGACTAAATGACGATTATAAAAAAAAAGATGATTTAAAAAAATAATAATTTTCTAATAATTTATAATTACAATAATATAGATTTTTGTTATAGCCTTATTTTTGTTGTCCTAACCATTTTGTCTGTTTCGAGATGTTGTTTACACTGGGCCCTTTGTTTTGAAGTAAACCATAACTTGGCCAAGGTACAAGTATTTTACAGTGGACAGTTTATCTAAGAATTAAAAATCTAACTCTTTGCAGGATAGTAAGTATTTGTTGAAAAACATGCATGTGTCCGGAAATTACCCTTAAAATGATTTGAAATTCAAAGGCCGTTCTAGCTACCATCTGCTCCTACGTGATGATAATGATAGTCACACTGTCCTGTTGGGCTACAGGGCCAAAAGCAAGAGCATATTAACTGAGATTAATCTCAGTGCAGCGGGTCTGTTGCTGTTGAACCCACACCATTGGGTTGTATAACAGAGTATATAACAAAGTCGGCCCAACATTGTGTCAAGTCCTTAACAGGTTTTGATTTGGAAGCCCCCATCACCAAAGCTATTGCCTATAGTCAGTGTCATTCACACGCTATAAATGTAACACACCAACTATCTATATAATAAATATATGTACCGTGCTTAAAGACCTTATGGGAACTCTTAATCACAGGGTACAGTATGACACAGAGTCGGTCCAACTTCTGGGATCTGGATCTCTCCATATAGTTAGTGTAAGCCATTGTGAAGCAGTTTCAGCTGCTTTGGTTCAAAATGAAAGTCACAACATTTGGACATGAGAGGCAACAGCAAGACAACTTTCCGAAAGGTTCTGGTTCTGCCAGTTGTGTCCACAGACCATTTAGCTCTCCTCATTCTTCCTGACTGATTCTCTTTACTTTTGCATTTTGCTAGTGTCCTTGTCTGTCCTGGAAGTATGATGTGGTACTTGCAGCCCATTCTGGTGGCAAAGGTGGTCCAGCTCCTCTAGGATGGAACAAGGCGATTTGCTTTGCAACCCAGAACAGTGTCAGGAACTTGGAAGTGAGACCAGGAGATGTGCCGATACATAAGGAGAGCTAGACCAAACTGTCAAAAACAGTCTCTATGAGGGTGACATCAGGGCTTCACGTCCAGATTTGAAGCTCTGCTCTATTGTGTAATATTAAATAGACCACCATGTATATTCAAAGGAATAACTTTTTAAAAATGATATATGTGAAATAGACAATATGTGATTGGTGACTATAATGGGGACATCGATGATCGCTTTTCTATCGCTCATGCTCCACATCATGTCAATTATAATGTCAAAGTGTGGGTCAATTAAGCTTGTCAAGTTAGGACCCTATTTGTAGTTTGGAGCGCAGCATGTAGGTCCATCTATACATCTTTTCAACTTCTGATCGTCAGATAGTTCCTTAATGTTAACATCTCTCTATTGGAGCACGGATGTCCATCCACCTACCTGCTGCACCCAGCCGCCCCATTTCCATCCCCTGAAGATCAGAAAGTGTCATCTTCTCCAATATAATATCCAATGCATTGGAGTGAGGATGCCCAACAGATGCCCAACGGGTGCTGTCGGGGCGGGACGGGGTCAAAGACGTAGAAAATATGTTTGGAGCTCGACCACATCAACGAAAGCCCAAGTCGGGTTCAGAGCGGGGGAGGGAACAAGCACATTTTGTTTAGTCAGGACTGTAATGCAACGTTGGTTGTTTTTCTGTCCAACCAGAAACTAATATTTGATATAATTCAAACAATTGCATCATGATAATGTGTGCAGTTTGGAAAAAAACGATTAGAACACTAACTTAGAGTACTGATTTGGTATTGGTCACTCCATAAAGGTATTCCAGCCACATTTACTAATGTGGCTGGGGCCCAAGGGGGCCAAAGACAGAAGCAGAGGAGGCCACAATATACTTTTAATATTTGTTCACAGCCTGCAGAATTTTTAATATGTATTGATAATGTATAAAAAATGAATGAAAATAGAATAATAAGCTAAATTGCATGCAAATGCCTTTTAATGGTCTGTCTCTTATTTTTTCCGAACCTTCAAAGTGAAGTCAGATCATTTTAACAATTACTAATAAATAAAACCCTTATCTGAGCTTTTTTATTTAGTTAAAGCTATTGAATAATGCACGAGTGTCTTAATATTCTTAAACAACAAAATTAACTTGCTATTCACTTGGTATAACCTGTCATTCTCATACTTGTAGCATCATCTGCTGGAGCGGTCAATAAGAGTAATCATAATGTCATAATGTGAGCACTTATAGGAAAATAGCATAACATTGTAATATTGTCTTTGCATAGTATATTGGTTGCACTATATTGTGTTTTCTGTTTAACTTGTTCCCTCTATGTTGTCAAATCTAGTGTCTAGCAGCGGATCATCTTTTCCATCCATAGCTACCCCCAGTAACCTGCTGGCTGACAGTACTGTGACAGATTTGTTAACAAGGGCCCCAATGGATCCGGTTTGGAAACCAGTTTTGTGTTGAACATATTTATTTGGAATAGGTTTTCCTAAGCCTCCCAATTCAACTGGGCTTGGGACCGACACTAGAAGCACACTACTTGTGAAACCTTTATGGCAATGTCTTTACATGCACTATATAGTTAATGTTTTTGAAGTTACAACAATATACATTCAAAATTGAATAATTATGTATAGCTGTTAAGTAGAAACTTTTTTCTTTTATGTCCTCCTAGCAAACTTTTTAAAACCCTTGGAAAGAAAAGAAGTCACTACAGTTGATCAGAAGAGTTATTAAATAACATTCTTTTACACTTTCAAAAAAGCCCACCAAAAAGCCCCCACAAAACAGGAGAAGTATTTGTATGTCGTATTTGTTGGAGTATCCTCCTTTTCCTTGTTGGGGCCAGACGTGTCCAAATGTGTGACTCAGCTGAGCTTAATATTCCAAGCAGTGGTCGAGAGAAGGGACATCATTGCAGTGAGAAGATTTGTGAAAAGAAATAAAACGGGTGAATTTTGGAGAATCCGACACATTTATATACGTGAGTGATACGAGCCTTCCTCCCATATGTTTGCCTCATCACGCCCCAGCTGCAGCTCACTCTATAGGAATGCAGGGCAGCAAACACGTCCCACTCCTAACCCCAAGTGACACGTAAACACACACATACACACACGTTGAAGCTCTCACTTTGTTAATCATGGTGCCACAAAAACCAGGTTGATGAAAACCCTCCTTGACAACATGTCATCCATCAGCTGGACACCAGTAATAAGACTGCTGGAGTTTACTGATGCAGGGAGTCAGAAAAGCCTTCCCCAGTGAGAGAGATGCAATGGAGTCAGCAGATATGCTGCTAATGAAAAGCATATGGCTGGATATGAGTGCAGACCTCTAAACTATAGCAAGGTGGGTGGGAGACGGAGCAGATATGCACTTAAAGCTGGGCATTCCCCATTGGACGCCCAGTGTTAAGCCTGCCATAGAAACACTTTTGCATACACTAAAAAATGCAAACATACCCGTACAACTTTTACTCTTTTGAGAAAAACATTCTCATGTCCTTTTGAAACACAAAAGAACCCACCACAAAATGTGACATAGTTCAGACACATGACAGAGCTGCAGTCCTCGAGAAGGAATTAAAATTAAACCTCATTGGGCATGAGCCGAGCCAAGGGGGAGAAAGAACCACTGTGACCTTCAGAGGGAAAAGAGCCAAAGAACAAACCAAACGGGCAGGCTTGTCTACCTAAGAGGAGAGAGAGGAAGAGAGGGAGTAAGGGGAGGGTTAGGGTAGGGGAGAAACAGAGTAAGAGAGAGAGAGGGGCGAGGAAGGCAAGGAGTGAGAGAAAAGAAGACAAAACTTGACAAAACAGGCAGCGGCAGGTAATAAACTTTATTTGTTCTCTGGCGCTGGTTTAATGGACAGGAGTGTGTTTGCAAGAGACAGATAGAAAGAGATGTGTGTGTGTTTGTGTGTTTGTGTGTTTGTGTGTGTGTGTGAGTGTGTGGGTGTGTATGTGTGTGTGTGTGTATGCGTGTGTGTGTTGCTGAGAGTGAATCCTGGCATAGCTGATCGATGTTGGTGTGTTTCTATAGAAACATTGTGGCATATAGAGAGTCTTCGAGCCAGCTTGCATGCCCACCTTGATTTGATTGCAGTTTTGTCATCAGTGGGGGAGGACAGCAGCAGCTGCAGTACAGTTAACAAAACCCTTTTGTCATCCAAGAGAAATGTACTCTTTGCAGCCAACCAAATGGATCCCCAAATAATTTAAGGGAATTCAACAAATGGGACGTTGATGGTTTCCTGTTTGTGTCTGTGCTTCCTGACTGACTTTTTTTTACCATCTAAAATTTGTGCTGGGTGAGAAAAATGTAAGAAAGGAATCATGATCAGGAAAAGGAATCCGTGATTAACTCTGTGAAATCAGAATGGTTTTATTTGGATTTTTTTAAGTACAATGTTCCTTTTTACCAGAAAACCTAACTCCATCACTGAACATTTAAAATGTGGGATTGCCCCACCCAGATGATGTTTTAGCAAAAGTTTAAATATCTGCTTGTAAGTATTTTAATATTTCTGTAATTATATGTCCAATGCACTTATATCAACACATTTCAAGTAAATTCTGAAGCTGTTCATTGATTGAGATACTTCAATATGAGATTATCTTTGATTTTTCTAACAATCACCATTTTCAGCAGGATCCACGTAATGCTTTTAATGGACCTTGGGTGCTTTGTTCTGATAGTGTAAGAAAAATTCATTGGATCATGTAGTAACTTAGAAGAGGTTGTGATGACTAATCAAAAATAAGGATTGATGTTTTTAATCCTCCTTACACACATCTACAATAGCAAAAGTCTTAGTTCAACTTTTCAACTTTTATAATGACAGATGACAATAACGCATCTGAAGTCCACAATGTAAAGTTACTGAAAATATCGTATTTACTTGCCAAAATACAGTAGATTGAAAATGTCAAAATATTGAGACATATATAAAATATTCCGCAATCATTTTTAATGATACTGTGAGATCATGAAAACACTATTGAGGATTAGTTTCAAAATGCATAGTTGAAGTCCATTGGTGGCTCACCTAGAGCTTTCGGTCATTTACTATTGACCTCATCAGCAGATGGAATTTTTCAATTCAGGAAAAGGGGAAGCTACGTCTGTGATGCAGCTGTGTTGATATAAAAAGGTCCAGGACAGCTGCAGAACCTTGTATGAGGTCTTTAAAATGAGGATCCAATTAAATGTTAAAAAAAACTTATAGCTTTAAAGTTGCTCAGGATACATGAAATGTGACCATGTATAGAGGCAATCTGGTCAGTTTGCTGTAAAGTGAAGTTGTTTGTTTCATCTTGATGTCCACAGATGTAAATGGGAATCTCTGACACTGCTAGAAGCGTGGAGCTCATATGGATCAGATTTGGTTATCAAATTCAAAATCACAGCAGTGAGTCAGCCGTTTCTGACTATGAGCCCTCAATTAATACCAGCCTCACAGCATGTCATGACAGTGCCTATTTTCTGCCAGAAATGAAAAATAAGCAAGAAGGATGTTTGGTTCTTATTTTGAATGTGAGGTTCTAGCATTGGGAAAAGAAAGGTCAGAAAATAATTACGTTTTGGATACTGAGGATATTTTCTGTCCCTGAGCCTAATTGTTATCCCCCAGTTGTCAAATTGGCCAGAGGTTTGCCAAAACTGAGTAGGAACAAAATGAAGGACAGCCAGTGGTACATTGACGTGATTATTATTTTCAGCATTATTTACTGTTGATGAGGCACAGCACACAGTGCAAATAAACATGTGCAATATAAACACAAGTCACAATCACCTCCTCTCTGCTCCACCTGGTGATGTTCAATCTCTGCGCTGTCTCTTGAATGTGTGTACATATCACCAACATGCTAAACCATGCAAAGTTATTACTAAGATGACAAATACCATTATAACTTCTGTCTTCGTCCCGGGCGGCAGCCTGCCAGGGTCGCTCCTCGTCATCTTGTGTGTTTTTACTTCTATTATTAACCTTCTATCAACTTTTGGTGATAGCTTAATCACTTCACATCAACTTCACATTCGGCAATTTTTTCTTGTTTTTATAAACATTTTATCACCAGGGATCAGCTGATGAGTCTCGGACAATACAGTAGAGCCAGCAAGAGACCCAAAATCCCCAAGAGCTGAGGCAGAAATACTGAGGCTGCAGAGCCGAGAGGAGCCAATGAATAAGAAAGAGGAGACACTGACCGCATCTTCTCTCTACAGTTATGGGTTACTTAAGATCTCTGGCGAATAAGATGGATGAGCTAACACCAATTCTCATTCTCATTCATTTATTCATCTCCTTGGGGAAATTCAGTTGCCAAGCAGTTTGCACATATATACAGTCAAAATCAGAAATAATTCAAGTAAAAAAAAAAAAGATAAGTTAAAAAAAACGTAAAAGTGTAATGTGTTGTTACCTGTCAAGACATTTGTTCTGTCATAAGACATTGCCATTGGTCGATGTGTTATACAGTCTGATGGCTGTAGGGACAAAGGACCTGCAGATCCTCTCAGTCCTGCACCTCAGTGAAAGAAGATGATGGCTGCAGCCGCGGCTGCTTCTCTGGCCTGACAGGACGCTGTAGAGCAGGTGGTTGAAATTGCCCGAGATGACTTCATCTTACTCTCTGTGCTTCTTTGCACCACACCTCTGAGTTAGTCCAGCCTCCTTCCAATCACAGAGCCAGCCTTTTTGACTAGCTTGCCCTGTCTTCTTATGTTCCTATCGTCATGCTGCGTCCCCAGCAGAGCGCAGCATGTGAAGAGGAGGCTCGCCATTACCGACTGATAGAACATTTGCAGCATTTCTCTGCATATGTCAAACGACCTGGAGCTTCTTGAGGAAAAAGAGCCGGCTCTGTACCTTACGATAGATGGCTTCAGTTTTCTGAGACCAGTCCAGATTGCTGACCAGGTGCACACCAAGGTAGTTTTATTTTGTGCACCAACTCAATATCCTCCCTTTGGATCTTAACCGACTGTTGGTTGGGCCTAGTCCTCCGGAAGTCAATTACCATTTCCTTCATCTTGGAGGTATTCAGTAGTAGGCAGTAGTTGTTACTCTACTCACTAAAGACCCTTGTAAGCTCCAGGGACTCCCGGTCCTGCCCACGCCTGATACATACCACAATAGCCATATCTTCAGAGTGATAGGTAATAAGTAATAAGGTCTTAGACCAACTGCCAACCGTTCAGTGACCCGACAACAGATCTTCTCCTTCACTGTTATATGACCAGGGTTGCACCACGTTTTGTTGACATACATATCAGTTCCCCACCTTTACTATTTCCGCTTGCCTTAGCCTCTCTATCCACTTGTGCTGCCAAGAAGCCGGGTAGATCCACACAGGGGTCGGGAGTGCCGCTAGTAAACCATGTTTCCGTAAAACCCATGAGACTACACTCACGATAAGTTTCATTGGTTCTTCACGGGTGCCGCCAGCTCATCACAGCCGTCTGCCAGAGAGTTAACCCCCATGAGGATCGATGGTAGGAAAGGCTTGTACCTCCACCTCGTAGCCTTTAGTTTAGACCCGGCTCTGCATCCATGAATCAGTAACATCAGCTCAGTCAAAATGGGAGTTCTAGCTCTGTGTACGGTTTGCTTTAGCGCAAGGAGTTCCTCCCTTGCGTACACAAACTTCTCCGAAGTTGTCTTCATCGTCAGAGATAAAAAAAAAAAAAAGATAAGGCAGGTATACAGTTCCACAGCCCTCGTTTCCCTGGGCAGATCAGATCATAACCTGGCCTTACTGAAGCCTCTCTACATACTTGCAGTCCAGCAGCAACCAGTGATCACCGAAACTGTCCTTAGATGGTCACAGGAACCTTAAGAGACTCTCCAGGGTTGTTTTGAGCTGACTGACTTGGAAGTTCTCTGTAATGCACATAGGGAGGACCTCTAATGGACTGAATCACGGACGGACACTATTATCCCCTCTAAGTTTATAAGCTGTTTCCCAAAAAACAAACCCTGAGTGACCAATGACCTCAAGGCAACATTGAACAGAGAGATGGCTGCCTTCAGGAAGAGTGACAAGGTGGAGATGAAGAAGGTGCACGCAGAATTGAAGGAGAAAATCATGGAGGGCGAGGAGTGTTATGGGAGGAAGCTGGAGCCAAACTCCAGTAGAACATGAGGGAGGTTTGGAATGACATGAGAAAACATCACTGGTCATGGGAAGAAGAATGAGCGAGGGATGGAAGGTGTGGACCGTCAAGGCAATGACTTAAATCTTTTCTTCAACTAGTTTGATGAGATGGCTTTTCTGTTTTGGTGTTAACACAAAGGGTCTTTGGATTCGGCGGCAACAATGACGATTCCTTTATATCCCCGACTTTTTGGGGATATAATAAGCTTGTTAGCTTCTCTGGGAAGGAGGATGCCATTGTTAACATCCTGCTTTTGCTTGAACAGGAGCTTCTTTTCCATAAGTCGATTCCATGCTGTGAAATAGCTTGTCTATGTGTGCATGGTTATGTAGAGAAGATATAGTTCTAACATCAGACTGCTGGTAACATGGCCTATGGTAACTCTTGAGTAACTAGGTGATGATCACTGTAAAGAGACACTGTGGTTTGGATACTAAGATGTAGTTTTTCACGCTTTGAGCAGTAAGTTCAAGTTCCATGTAGCTCCATGATAATTATTAATATCTTGGCAACTCATGTCAGAAAAAAATAGATAACACTACAGTAAAGAGGAAAATGTATCATTCAGATTTGGGGGTTAACGTTTCTTTTTAATACCAATGAGTTTATCTATGCTTGTAACAGTTCTACTTTTACCATTGTTTCAAACATATTGCCTCCATCGGAGTCTGATTTTAGGTTTAATTTCCTGTGAGCCTCTCCAGGGCCAAGGAGCCTTACCATTTCTGGCCTGCAGATTCCCCCCTCCCAAACGCTCCCTCGATGCCAACACTGACAATGGAGCCTTTATCCCAAAATCAGTCCCGTCCTCTTTCCAAAGTAGATATTTCCTGTTTTACCCTTCCCCCTATACAAATTAATTGAATTAAATCGCTGCCTGCTTTCTAGTTCACTTTCTTCCATTTATAATACTTAGCCACAAACCCATAATACACGAAGAATGTCACTTTGACATTGAGAAAATAACTGATTGAAGGGCAACATTTCCACTTAAGTAAGAGCAGCCACATACAGCATATATGATGTTGAATAAATGTGTAATAACATTTCAGGCAGCAGACTGTTGAAGATATCAATTTACAGTTCTACTCAGTGTTTTCATGGCTAGGATCCAACGGACATGTGCTTTAGGTTTGTCTCTTCTCTCAGAACCAAGGGAACCACATTCAGTTTCAGTAGTGGGGATGCCAAAAGTATATACTGTACAGCATGCTTGTGTTGGGGGGTTTATTGCTGGTAGAGGTAGAAATACCACATATTTCGCTACCAAAAGGTTAACTTAACGCTACCTTAACCCTCTTTCCCACAGTCACTAGTGATAAGATACGACAATATAGTTTATGCTATTTTATCCAGTTCAGAGTATCAGGTACACCTGTCTGCTGCCAACTCCGGAATTTAATACATTACAGCATTACAGGGGATACACACTCCTCACAAATACACACACACACACACACACACACACACACGCACACACACGCACAAACCGTTGGGAAAAGGGAGAGAGAAAGAATATCAGAATTATCATGTTGTTGTCCGAAATGCCCATCCGATCTTCTGTCTCACGTTTGAAAACCATTTATCGTTTTTACTGACCAAAATACTGCAAAACCACCATTTATATTCAATGTTGAAGATCTATTCCACATATAATAAATGCTTATGGGCAAAGCAAAGAAGAAAAAAGGAAATGAAAAAAGAAAAAAATGTATTAATGACCTCACAGACCCCCGCAGAGTTCATCCTTGCCATCACTATGTACGCAACGTCATCTACATCAATACTTTTTTGGTTGTTAAAAAAAACTTTTCACTCTCACACTCCCTTGAGTGTGAGAGTGAAAAGAACAATCACACTCCCTTGAGTGTGTCTGAACAATCTTGCCGATGAGTTAATGTGAATGTAACGGACATGTGTGTGTGGCCGTTGTCAGCTACATATTTTAAAACGGGGGTATCTATTTTCATACCAAGATGGAGTTTAAATGAGCCTTATTCATATCCCGGAAAAATCATCATCACTGCAGCCCGTTCCCCCGCAGACCCTTAACATAGGTGACTGTCTTTGTTCACACTGAGCCAAGAAATCTATTTATACACTTCCTGTAAAGGATAACTTTTACGTAATCATCATGGGTCTCCCTTGAGGGGACATTCTGGTGTTATTGGCCCATCATGACAGTGTGTGCTGCAGGGATGCTTTTTCTTCTTCTTAAGTCTATTACGTTCAACCACTATACCATCCTCTTCCGTAGGACCATGAAGGCTGGCAGGGGACTTGTCTCGGTATTGGCTCTGTTCCTCCTGGTGGGGGCGGTGTTACCCCATAGACTTCGACCAAAGAAAACGTCAAAGCGCCAAGCAACCAGAGAACCTTCTGATGCCCAGCCTGCTGCACAGCCAGAACCCCAGGAGCCCACAGACTTCCCTCCACCCATTCTTGGACCTCCTTCCATGTATCCTGACTGCCCTCTAGAGTGTTCTTGTTCACCTAGCTATCCCAATGCGCTCAACTGTGAGAATCGGAACATTCGTGTCATCCCTGCAATACCACTCAGAGCACACTATTTGTATTTGCAGAACAACTACATCTCAGAGGTGACAGCAGAACCATTCAGCAATGCCACTGAAGTTCGCTGGATCAACTTGGCAAATAACCGAATTCATCAAATTGACAAACAGGTCCGCAAGCTTTCCTGCATTAATAGTAAGGATTTGGAGATAAAAAACCATCAAACAAATGTTACTTGCATCTGTCTCTTGAGCAGGTCTTTCAGAAGATCCCAGCGCTGCTGTACCTCTATGCTCAGGGTAACCAGCTAAAAGAAATCCCTTCAGGTCTCCCAGCGAGCCTGGAACAGCTCCGTCTGAGTCGGAATCGAATTTCGAAGATCCCCACTGGTGCTTTTAATAAACTTGGCAACCTGACACTGCTTGACCTGTACAACAACCAGGTAAACTTATGTTTAAAAGTATCAGTGTAAGTATCTCACAACATTTTCTGGGGTCAAACATGAATATCTGGTTACTGCTCTTTAAGCTGAGTGACAGTGACCTGGCAACAAACACATTCAAGGACTTGATGAGTCTCGTGCAGCTCAACCTGGCTCGCAACGTCCTGAAAAAGATGCCTGCTGGGGTACCAAGTGGTGTCATTCAACTTTTCCTGGACAGGAACAATATTGATGACATCCCAAAGCAAGTATAGAGTGCATCTATGTCCCAATGCTGAGATGACACATGTATACATGTACTGCATGCACTATTCAACAGTGATTGGATCAAAAATTTACTGTTCTTCTTTTCATCTATTGTTCATTTGTTCAGAGACTACTTCAAAGATTTCAATCACCTAGCGTTTGTGAGGCTGAACCGCAACCAGCTGAGTGATAAAGGACTTCCTGAAGCTGTTTTCAACATATCCACTCTATTGGAACTGCAACTGTCCCACAATCAGATTTCGTCTGTTCCTCTATTCAACTCCCACCTGGAGCACCTGCACCTCAATCACAACAGCATTGAGAGTAAGTTGTCTCAGCATCAGTCAACACCAGCGCAACGTTTTGTGAGAGGTAGCACGTTATGTCTAACAAAATAGATGGATCCATGCTATTTCCTGAACCGCTTATGGGAGGGATAAACTTTCCTGTGGTGATCCTTCTTTCATGGGTCCTATATTATTTGCCTTTCTACGTCAGGTTGTATTTTGGCAAAATGAAAGTCTTTGTTTTTCTAACAGCTAACAACATGTTCAGGTTAAATTATATGATGCTAATCTCATCCTTGTTTCACTTAGCATACCTCTCAAGATTGTTTTCATGTATAAGATCCCTTTCTTTGGCTGTGTCTGTGTCTAATTGTAGAAATATTAATGACCATTTGATCAGGCTATGCATTTCATCAGGTCACTTGGCTCAGCCTTCGACTAGAGATAGATTAGAGAGTAAAGTAGACCTGAGGGGAAAGGATATGAACAGTGTTGCTTCCATTTCAGAAGACCTATTTTTTAAGTCTTAACCTAAACTAGAGATCTGTCATGATTTTATATAAACCCAAATAATCTGCTTTCATTCCCTTTTAATCTGCATTGGAAAGTTGACAATAGTCTGTCTAAATTGAGTTCAAGATACTGCAGCAAGGCTAATGAACAAGTCTATTAGGATTTATATTATCTACATTTGTTTCACATTAGGTGACAAAATTATTTTCTAATTCAGAGATTTAGATCTTTTAGCTCAACAAATCTGCTGTTTACGTCAGTCTCATTGTCTGACTCAATGATGTCAAATGTAATAGGAAAATACGTTGATTGGCTACCAAACTAATGACCCCAATCACCAGTGCTTCTCAGTCATTTGTGTAGACTAAAACAGAGGTAAACAGCGAGTGAATGTAGCACTTCGGTCTCTAAGGTAGCAGAACCATGACTCCTGATGAATTTGACAAAGAACAGACGAGTGTTTGCTGACAGTCTGGTCATATTATTTCTGTATAGGCTGTTAATGACTTATTCTTGCCCAAGCGGCCAAAACAATATCAATACAGATTCAACTGTCTCTATTCCATTCAATTATTAATGGTGACAGGGGAATGGACACTGGCTTGAGGAGCAAATATTAATCTGATAATTGCCTTTTATTAAGAACCCTAGGGGGTCTCAGTTTCTTGTTTTTTATTTGAGTTTTTGGACCATAGACATCTTTTGTTCCCTATCTTATTTGTTTTAATTTTTTGTATTTTTAAATGTCTATTTCAGTAATCGTAAAAGTAACATACGGATTGATTATATATCTTTTAGAAGGAGAAGATACTGATCATGAAGTTCACAGAAAGCTGGAAAGCCAAGATATTGCTCATAACTCATTAAATACGTAAATGGATTCTTATACAGTCATGGCTCAGTCAAGGCTGGAATGCATCATTAATGACTGATTAAGGAAAAAGAAGATTATTCCAACAAATCAGATTTTAAAAATCAATTACAAATGGATTTGTTTGCATTATTGTCAGCTTGGACGAAAAAATATATTCAGGATTGTGTTTTCCTGACAGGCATCAATGGTACCCAGATCTGTCCATTCAGCCTGGATGCTGGATTTCTAGATGACAGCCTGGTGCCAAAGCTAAGGTATGTCGCATCATCATCACAAACATGTGCAGTGGCAGACCGGTATAGGAACAAAATTATCATCATTCTATTCACTGTAATTATTTTTAAGTACTGTGTCTGTTGTGTCAGGTACCTGCGTCTGGATGGAAATCACCTGAACCCACCAATTCCTCTGGATGTCATCATGTGCTTCAGACACCTCCGCTCCATTGTCTTGTAGATACCAATGCCTAAATCCCATGGGGGCATGCACAAACTAACATACACATGCACACACACACAAACAAAGACACACACCCACACTCACACACACACACACACACACACACAAATGCAAACCACATAGATGCAAGAGGTAAAAACTGAATTTGAGACAAAACATCTTCAGTGAGGCACAAGATATATCCAATAATACAGTACCAATTAAATGAATAGTTCAAGCTTTTAAAGTTTCATTGTTTCCAGATTCAAGTGAATCAGAATGTTGAACTACAAAGAATGGATATATCAGCATTTAGGTTAGGTTTGTGTAGGAGTTACAATTTATCAGACAATTTTTGCTTATTAATTTACAGTGCTAAAAAATTTGTGACGCCTTAAAAACACATGTACATCGACAGACATGCATTTGACCGGGAGGCTAGTTATGATCAACAAGCAGACCTGCAGCGGATACAGAAGATCCAGTATCGAGCATAACTACCATTTAGTTGACATTGTCCCACATGTGCCAGTCATTTTCTCCACGTAAGGTACTCCACGTAAAATGTTGTTTAAATCATTTTATTCTTCTTCTGTATATTATTCTTCTGTGCAATGAAACTTTATACAAACAATGGAAAATAAAAAGTATTCTTTCATTTGAACATGTTTTCATTTCTTTTATATAACCCATAAGAAAACAAAGTGGCAAAAGCATCTTAAGTCTTTTTTATGCTATGGAAAGTTCCTTATACAGCTTCATCCTTCATTTTTAACTCATGAAGTTCATAAAGTGATCATTTTCAGCTTGTTTATTGGTAGTTTAGGTAGATTTTAAGCCATCCAATAATTGTAATATTTTAACAACATGTCCCGTGTCAAATTTTGCCAATCCTGACAACATATTTTGAACCAACTGATAGGAATCAGGAAAAATGTAGTTGTCTTTCTGCACTGTGCAACATAACCAAGCAAAGCAACGATTTGGATATATGTTGTAGATTGCAAATGAATAATGTAGAAAAAAAAAGATACACAAAAAACAAAACTGTAACACCTTGAAATTAGCAAAAAATGACCATGGAAACCTGATGTCTCTGAATAGGTAGTATTACAGACCTTCGCCAAGTGGGAGCATTTCAAAAACCATTTCAGAAATACGTTTACCATGATTTCTCCTTTACAGAAATATGGATCTAGTTTATTATGGGTCCATCGAGACTGTAGTTTATGTGGCAGATTTTTTCTCATGATTCTCCCTTTTAATTTAAAGTGTACCGCAAGACGTTTCTGAATTCAACTTAAATTTTAATTAATCGATGAATTAATTTCTTTATTTTTGATAATTAATTTGGTTCCTTTTTAGTATATCAAAAAAAATACAATCAATTAAAATTATTGTGGCCCACTGGCAGCATGTGCTCATAAAGGCATCACACACATGCTGGAAATCACACTGCCAGCCTTTTATAACCTGTGTTGGTTGAAGAGATGGACAAAACCACAGTTTAGCTCTGACATTCTACTAAAGAATAACAAACACAAAAATGTACATTAACATACAAATCTAAAACATTTAGTGCAATTGTTATACATTTTCTTAAATTTGACAGTATTACAATGCATATTCAAACACCCAAGAATGAAAATGGAAGTTAACTATGTCACCCTACACTCATCAATGGTTGGTATGACCCGGAACCATTAAAAGGGTGCTCACACACCTAAGGACTTTTTTTTTTGTTGATATTACCTTGCATAGAGAGAGAACACACTGCAGAGGAGAGGAACACATGAGTGGCCAGAATCTTCATGCAATATCCAATGCAATTATTTTGCTTAACAATCAAGCACAATTCGGTTTCATATCACAATTAATATTTAAATTTAATCTGCTAAGATTATTAATGATAAAAGAGTCTTTGTCTCTCTTCAAAGGTGGGCCTTCAATCACAGAGGCTGAAGCAAACAATTAGTCCACATATATTCAATGAAACTGTTTGTACCACTATTTGGAATTGTCCTTCATATTTGTACACAGTAATCCCAGTAATGAAGATGACAGTCATTACACTTATGAAGTCCAAACAAAGACTGCATATTCAAGACACGTACTGGAAGACTCATTATTGAAATCATGACACATATGACTGTACAGAGAATCGGTGGTATTTAAGTACACATATGGTAGTAGTAATAGTACGTTTATAAGACCATTTGGTGACCTGTCCTAGAAACCACTGCTTAGTTGATTTAATACCTTTGAAAGTATTAAGTGAACGCTGGTTCCAAACCCAGAATTAGTCACAGAATAACTCTAATTGTTATGAACAGAAATATTAAGTAGGATTATAATGAGCAGCTGCTGAAGCTGAACTTTTACAGGTTCCAGAAGCCCTGTGGTGACCTCTATCGGTTAGAAACAAGCATGCAGCATTCCTGAGCTGGGTGATGGGAAGTGCCGTCAGCTATTCAACTGCAGATAGTGACATGTGCATAACAAAAGGCGCAATTTGGAAATTTTTCACTTCCTTTTTTTTTACAATGGAAGTACATTCCTATGGATTGATTTGACGTCAACCATTGCATGATTTCCTTTGCAAGTAATTTGAGCAGTAATCCAAATTTAGCATGGTGAGCAGGTGAGCAGGTCTGGTGGGTGATTCCAATCAGAACTCATCTGACTGGAAGGAAGTTACAGCCGTTGAGAGAGTTCCATGAGGAGAAATAAGTCTTACCCTGTGCTGATGAGCATTTTATTGCTGGCATTTAGTTCAACTGTTATCTATTATTCGAAAGCAGACACAGTGGTGGATCAAAAGACTATGGAAACAGAGATTCAAATTGTTATAGGTGAAGAAAAACAAATACAATATAAGCTATAGATGAGGATATTTCACAATATCTTTTGCCAAATATTGCTGTGACTAACAAGGAACCCAGCTGAGTAATTAAAAGAAGCAGTAAGGACTTATGACATAACAAAACAGAACATCACTGGTGGCAAAATTTTTCTCAATGGCTACACCCAACATTCAGAAGGAGGAAATCCTCAATGAAAGATCTTCCATTTCTTCCGTTTACGTCTTGAGACACATTCTGGCAATTCCTCTGATTGCGGCTTACTTCCTCCTCCTGTAAATGAAATTCTGCACAGGTGCATGAATGGATGTGTGTAAGAGGTGGGCAATACCTGGTGAAAATCCCCGCTCTCTGCTATAAGAGGAGACAGCATGGACACAGAGAGGCACATCTCTCTCAGGACTCTTCCTCTAAGTATCAAACTCAAAGGTGAGTCTGATCTGGTGTGCCGCTGCTCAGGGTATCTGGTGATGGTATTTGTGTCACAATGGTACTTTTGAGTTTGTTTCATATGCTCTAAATGCAGAAGAATGTTCGGGTGAATGCTTGAGGATAATATGCCAAACATGTCCTGCTTCCAGAGTCTAAAACTTGTGGAATTGATGCCTTTGTCTATTTTGTAAATGACCATACAGTATATTGCATTGATGGTTATGGGGATGCTAATCCAAGGGAGCAAGAATGATGAATGTTATGTTATGTAACATGTTGTTATTTGTAGGCACTGGTTTACATCTGGCTCTTTTACACTTTTGTTTATATGGAAAATGTAAAAACATTTCCACATAGATTTTCTTTTACTCACTTACTATATCTTTTGTTACTGTAATTTTGATCATTCTTTGGCACAATAATCTTATCTTATCTGATGCTATAATTTTTAATATGTAGAACTGATTGAGAAACTTTGATCTTTATTTGTACATATATTTTAACAAACAAAATGTTTCCGATAGCTTCCCAGCCACTGTCCCACACTGATCATGATACTGCTCGGCCGCACTCTCTGCCTGCTCCTCATGCTCACTTGTGGGAGTCAAATAGTGAAGAGTCGAACTCGTCAACTGGACAGCTGTTCTGTCAACATTCACACCCAGGAACTGCGCAAATATTACTCTATCATACGATCAAATGCGGTGAGTTTCAATCAGACATTCTGTCTATTCCAGCAGATCACCTCTCCACACACTCGCCAAAGCTACTAATGATACCTTGACACAAATTTAAAAGACTTCTTTTTCATGGTGTTGGCATTCCAGATAACAGGAGACAGGGAGACGAGAGTGAAACTTTTGGAAAGATCATTGATTCAAAATGTTCAGGTGAGTTTTCTCGAAACATTATGAATATATATTATACATATTATATATAATAAGACTCTGTGTCTCTATCAGGACGGTCAGACTTGCTGTTTACTGCGTCTGGTGCTACGTTTTTATGTTGAGAGAGTGTTCGGCAACTACATCTCTTCAGAGCCACAGCATCAACGCGCCTCTAGCGCTCTGGCCAACGCTTTTGTGAGCATCAGAAGGGAAATAAACAAATGCGTAAGTGAGGTGATCAAAGGCTTTAATCAAAGACAGCTATGAGAGGTAATCTCATAAATGAGACATTTAATCTCATAAATGTCTCATGTTCTGCTCAGCACTGCCACTGTACAGAGGAAACACAGAGGACTGTTGATTTTCTGCATTCTGCGTTTATCAAGGTATGTAAAGTATATCAAAAAGAACAAACAATAATTGTACATGTATTCCTCCTTGAGTCCTACATTATCACAGTGAACAATAGAGGGTGTTGGAGGCATTTAAATCTAACAATTTCAGGATACATAAGATATTCAATGTATATATTTATTACAGAATAATATTATACATATCTATTTTTAATACTTAATTATTAGGAAATATAGAGGGTACACCACAAGGGTCCAATCGTGTTTGTGAATGGTGTTCAGTGTGTTTGATGACCCGATCACCGTCTAATCTGAGGTTATAAGACTGAGCCTCATAACGTTATGCATGCAAGAGTAAAGGACAGAGAGAATAGTACTTTACTTTTGCCATGGTGCTGCTGAAGGTTAATGAAAGAGATAGTATGCCTAAGTAAATGGGTTTAAATATATGAATGATGACTAAATCTCCAGCAAAAGTTTCCATTCAGCAAACCTTACTCACCCTTGATAATGCCGAGACAACAGCGTATTGTATTTACATAGTTATGCTCAACCTTAAATCTCTCTTTTCTATTTCTTATTCTTTCACCCTGGGCAGCTGGAAATAAACCAAGCCGCAAGGAAAGCTGTAGGGGAACTGGACACTGTGCTGGAGTGGCTGGAGGGTCTCCAAATCCTGAAATAATTGGATAAATCCAAAATCAACACCTCAATCCTAAGTGCCAGCAGTTCCCCGGTAAATAATCAAACTCTTTAGCTGAAATCATTCCTTAACAGAGAGGAGGTTAATCAGGCATTATCTTCCCTTTTGCACCATGGTGCAATTCTATTTAGTACTTGAAATTATTAATTATTTGTATTACACTAATATGGACTAAAAAAGTTGCATGTATTATTTATTATTATTTATTTTATATAGGGAAAATAAGATATTCTAAATAAACCATACTGTTTGTGTTTCTAAGTATAGTTTACATTCTGGATAAAACTAGAACAGCACTCTCATGGACACACTAGAAAAGCACAACTGTTTGAATTTTTGAAAATGTTTCATTTCAACATCAATATAAAAAAAAACAAAGAAACTCAAAGTCACAGAACTTACCTCTTCTAATTTTAGAAGAAAAAAATGACCTACCCTGCTTCACCTCTGACTGGCTTTAAATGACATTTCTCATGTAGTCAAAGCTCTTCCCTTGAGGGACTATGAATCCTGAACCAAGACCATTATCTGGATATGCCCCCCCCCCCCCCCCCCCCAAAAAAAACAAAACAAATTTCCACAATATTTCATTGAAATCTGTTCAAAACCATTGAGTTATCCTTCTTACAGTCATCCAAAAAAGAAACCATTACATCACCTCCTCCAACTCTAATTGGTGGAGGTAAAACTCACATTTATACCTGGTATTTTCTCTCAACACAGTGAGGAGGTTTAACAGTGAACATTAATAGCTGGCAAATGCTTGACTTGGAACCGCAACACTAACCTGTTTATGGCTTTGGTCGCCACTAGGGGGAACCCATGAGCACTTGAAATGTCCCAGAAGATAACATGGTCCTAAAGAGAATACTGACTTCATTTGTAGGACAAATCTTTAAGAAAAAATATTTACATAAAAGGTTTTGGATAGTTTATTTTCTAGATTATGTACGCCATTTAAACATCTGTACAGTTTTCAAAGATATTTATTTATTCAGTTATATATTTTATTTATGAACCATTGTTGTTACCTTGTTATAGGTTCCTCAGATCTATTTAAGTCTATTTAAGTGTTTGTTTTTAAGTTTATTTTCTAAAGTAGGAGATTCTGTTCATGTTAAGTTATTAGGTTTTATTTGGGGATGAATGTATCTCTGTATCTCTGAAAATTGCAAAATGTTTGAACAAAAACCATTAAAAAGCAATCAATGTGGGTTACAGTAAAAACATGGTCTCCTGCTTTATTTTGCTGCCTTCTTATGCATTAACTTATATTAAACAGTGGTGTATAACTATGCAAATTATTACTTGTCAACTCTATGATTAGAAACATGGAAGGGTTAACACATTCCAAGCTGACATTGATATTCTCAGTCCAAGGGAGTTTCTGACAGAAGAGTGAGTCGCTGTCACAAAAGATGACATGTGATCAATGCTTAAGGAGGACAGCCTAAATACTGATGGTGTAAATTGAATACCCCGGTTGTGTCACTTGAAAAATGTACAGTTTATGAAATTTATGATTTTATATATGTGAACTGCCCATGTATATTGTAAGTTATAGTAACACGGCAAAAGTAGGTTTCCTATTACTATTTCTATTGAAGCCAACCAGTGCTATCTCAGAAATCAATGAAGGGGAGTACCTGTTGCTCAGAAAGTAGAGCGGTGGTCCGCCAATCGGATGGATGGCGGCTCTATGTCCAGACTGCCACTGCAGTTTACATCTTGTAGGGTCATTGAGCAAGACCCTGAACTCCAATTCGCTCCCTGGGCACTTCACAGTGTTGAGGGTATAAGTATATTACTTTTATTAATATTATTATTATTCTTATGAGAAACCGTCAATCAAACTCATTAAAGGCCGTAAGTTAAGGTGAATACTACAAAACTAATTTGGCAAAAGCAAACATGATCTACAATATGACAAAATTGTGTTTGTGTGTGTCCATACAAAGTGTTTGAATATATACAAGTGCTTCATTTTGAATCTAGCCAGGACATGTCGACAAGGGGTCTAAAGATTCACAGATACAAATAAGACATTATGAGGAACGATAAATTTGTGAATGTATTTAATCGTTGGCTCCTAATCAGTCAAAATATGTCATGATCCAGTCGATTGCCTGATTCTAGTGTTACAAATCAGCTGACTGATTGACTGGCTCCATGGCTTTATTCTGCAGCATGCATTCTCAACAAGACTTGTGTCTGGTAATGTTAATGTGTTTGCTAAAACAAACACATGTCCGATCATCGTTTTTTCGAAATGTAAACAAGTAAATTTAAAAAAAAGGTTACTGTGCAGCCATGAGTTACAATGCACCGCTAACTCTAGAATCTAAGGACGTTGGGATTCTGATTCTGTCACTAAGAAGAAAACTGGACAAAACATTTGGACATTTGTAAACTTTGTCAAACAGCCATTAGATCCAGAAATAGCTACAACTGTAAACATGCACCCGAAAAATTTTAAATATAGCTCAGCATTAAATTCCTTTTTTTCCCCCCGAGCCCCTCAACAACTTCAAGTCCATTCTTGGAGACAGAAGCGTTGAAACCAGTTTCTCCAAAGACGGCCAGAGAGCTGGATCTTCGGAGGCTAAGCAATGGGCAACAGTACTTTCTGATTTGTTGACTGAGTTCATAGAAATATGACCAGGGTTGAGAGAGACGGCTCATTGGACAGTTCAAAGCCATATTTAATTTACTCAATCTTCCTAGAATGCAGCAACATGCATAACTATGTGTCATTGTGTTTTTGCAAAGAGGAAGACGAGAATTGCCACTCAGGCGGCTTATCCTTCACCCTCATTAGATGGTGAAGGATATTTCTCTATCAACCAAACTGTATTGAATTCCTGTCAGGTGACTTGGGGCAACTGTTTCTAAATGACGTTGTCGTTTTCACATGACAGCAGGAGAAAATTGTTGGCCTGAAACATCATGTAAGATCACTGATTATGTGGTCAAGTTAAAACATGTTTCATTCTATGTTATTTATTGATGCCTGCTCTGCATTATTGCCCCTGGTGACGATATAGCAAAAGCACTTTGCGTTAGCGTTAGCACCGCAGTCATCATTGTCATCAACGGCACGAAGATTGGCCAAGATATTTGTTTATGGTGATCAAAAAAATTAAGGTATTGCTTAAATAAGATATTAGAGCTTAATGAATGCAAATTGAATGAAACTTATTCACAATAGCTAACACTTCCTAACTGGTTAAATTCATTTCCCAGAAGTGTAACTGACTTGGTGTGACACTGTGATGATCAAGTGTTCCTCTATTTTTTCTGGAGATTTATCTTTACTTTAATCTCTTGACAAACTTCAGTTTATATTGTATATTCTTCTGAACATCAGCAGAATCAACTAATCTAAATATAACACAATGAAACTCTGAATCATCATTCAAATTACATCGAGAAACTGTTATTTTTATTTTCACTTGTTCAGCGTTTGACATTTAAACACCATGGGAAAATTTGATCTGTCACAATGTCCACTGCTTACGGAAGTGCAGTTAACACCATGTCAAGCATATACAAAAACAGCCACATGTACACATGTGCTCCTCCACACAGCGATATAAATGATCTTCACCGCTTGGATAGAATCCCACTAGAGTATATCAATCACTGAGTAAAAGCTGAAACAAATTTTATTCTTAAATATCTAACATATAAGCAAATAAAGGTAAATGTTTGGGACAACCAAAGAAATTAGAAAAAAGGAGCTCCCCCAAAATATCTACTTCTATTAAATTTAACTTTATGAATCCCCTTAAACACTCCATGAAGGCACCATCATGTTCATCACCTACCATGCAACCGAGGATGGAGGACCTACAGCACATTCTCAGGTTTTTTCACCAAATAGGAAATGACAGAAGCCATCACATCTGGACAGCTTGAAATGCTTGAGCCAAATCTGAAAAAAATTAGACCAGAGAAATGAGAGAAATGTTGATGGAGGTCAGATTGAGATTTTTATTCCTTTGATGTTCCTTTGGGGGTGTAGCTGAGGGCTCAGTGAGCTGAACAGAGATGCTGAAGAGGAAGGTGCAGGTGCAGGACATGATCGGCTACATCATAGTAGAGTATTTGACATATAGTCTACTAGAGTTTGTTGGAGTTGTTGGTAGACTTACAAGCTGGCAATGACTAAGACATTAATGGAGAAATTTGAATGAATTTTTCCTTAACCTTGGGAACCGCTGAGCTTTGGTCGAGGTTTGCTCTCTCGGAGTGCTTTTCTAGTTGTTTATTTTGATACTGGTTGTTGCAGGAAATAGTTTTACATGTTTCAAAACTACAATAAGATCTTATTAAATAGGAATTACTTTTGGATATCAAAAGTAGATAATATCAGCTGGGCTTTCAATTCTGTCTCAAACATGAGCAGAAAGATTTATTATCTAAGACATTGCATAATCATAACCCATGTTACACAATCATTTACAATTTCTTGACATACATGCCAAATGCACCTTTTCATTTTTTTTTACCTTCGAGTCAGAAGCAATTTTGCATTTGTTTTGTCAATGTAAATCTGTGTTTTTGAGGGGCGGAGTGAAGTTTATTTACAACAAAGACTGGACTTTCCCTTACTATTATGCTTTAGGACTTTATAACTAAATCAAAATTTGAATCACTAATTGAATTTAATGACAAATCTTATCATTATAACTGGTAAATTTCACACACAACAAATTTCCCTGGGTAACTCACATTCAGTGTTTTGTCGAATTGAAAATGTAATTGATTCTCTGTTCCTAACAACAAACCAAAAGTGAAAGCACAAGGTTATATTTTCAAGTATTATTTTCTTTAACCCCTGATTGATGTTTACTGTTTTTTTTAATATTGTTAACCCAGCCGCAAATGGGTCACAAGCCATTGTACTTCAATGAGTGTGGGGTGAGAGTAGGACCCTCCCTGACCATCTGAGGGCTCCACAGACGACTGACACATTTAAAAAAGGACTTAAAACTTTCCTTTTTAGCAGAACTTATAACTTAAATTAAAATTGCTGCTTTGTGGTCATGTTTTTATATTTTTTTTATTTTTTTTTTTATTGATGCTTTTATCTGATTTTACTTTGTAGCACTTGATCCAAATGTAAAGTGCATTATAAATTAAATGTATTATTATTATTATTAATATTATTATTATGGTTAGCAAGAAGAAGTGCACGAGAGATGAAGTAGTCTGGAGTACAAGGACATGCAGCAAAAGGTGAAGAGCGAGGTGGCAAAGGCTAAACCAGAAGCTTATGACAAGTTGTATGAGAGGGTAGACACGAGGAAGGAGAAAAGGACCAATTTGTGAGACAGGGGGACCGAGATGGGAAGGATTTGTAGCAAGTTAGGTTGATTAAGGATAGAGATGGGAAACTACTAACATATGAGGAGAGTGTGAGGGCAAGGTTTGAAGGAGTACTTTGAAGAACTAATGAACAAGAAAAATGAGAGAGAGGGAGGGAGAGAGAGAGAGAGAGAGAGGGGCAGACGGTGTGGGAATAAAAAATCAGGAAGTTCAAAGGATTAGTAAGGATGAAGTGAGAGCAGCATTGAAAAGGATGAAGAATGGAAAGGTGTTTGGCCTCTATGACATACCAGTGGAGACATGGAGGTTTCTTGGAGTGACAAAACAAAATTGTTCAACACTATCTTTAAGGAGGAGGTCTGAGGAAAGGAGGAAATGTGTACAGGTGCTGATTTTGAATAGCCAGGGTGATGTGCGGAGCTGTAGTAACCACAGGGGTATAGAGCTGATGAACCACACAATGAAGATCCGAGAAAGAGTAGTGGCAGCTAGGTTAAAGAAAGAGGTGACAACTTGTCAGCAGTATATAGAAGTATAGAGGTCAGAAGAAGCTGCATTGTGTGTTTCTGGATTTGGAGATAGCGTACAATAGCGTGCCGTGGGAGGAATTGTGGTATGAGGAAGTCTGGAGTAGAAAGAAGTATGCTAGAGTGGTGCAGGATATGTATGAGAGCAGCATGACAGCGGCGAGGTGTACAGTAGGGTTCACGGATGGAGTTAGGGTGGAATTGAAAGGCTGACATATGAGGTCAGGCAGGAGTCCCCATGGACTATGATGTTTGCAGACGACATTGTCATCTGTAGTGAGAGCAGGGAATAGATGGAAGAAAACTTGGAGAGGTGAGGTATGCGCCGGAGAGAACAGGACTGAAGACAGACAGACGTGTGTGAATAAAAGGGAGGCAGGTGCAACGGTGAGGATGCAAGGAGTAGAAGTGAAGAAGGTGCAGGAGTTTAAGTACTTGGGGTGGATTGTTCAGAGCAACAGTGAGTCTGGAAAGGAGGTGAAGAAGCGAATACAGGCAGGCTGGAGTGTGAGGAGAACATTGTCAGGAGTTATCTGTGACAGAAGTCTAGCAGCAAGATTGAAGGGAAAGGTTTACAATATGGTAGTGAGACCAGCTCTGCCGTATGGTTTAGAGACAGTGGCACTGAGCAAAAAGCAGGACGCAGAGCTGGAAGTGCCAGAGTCGAAGATTTTCTTTGGGAGTGATGAGGATGGACAGGATTAGAAATGAGCACATCTTAGGGACAGTTTAGGTTTAGACTTGTTGGAGAAAAAGACAAAAAGAACAGATTGAGATTATTTGGACATCTGAAAACAATTGATAGTTAGTCTTTTGTAAGAGTATGCTCGAGATAGAGTTGCCAGACAGGAGATAAAGTGGAAGAACAAAGAGTAGCTTTCCAGATATGGTGTAAGACGACATGCAGGTGTTTGGAGTGACAGAGGAAGATGCGGGGCGGAACATCCATCCATCCCTCAATCCATCCATCCAGTCTTCATTATATTCCATATGGACAGGATGGATATAGTATGAATATAGTATCATTTTACAACATAATGTGATATATTTTGTTACTTTATTCTTTATACGAGACCCATTTTTAAGCTGCAAATGTACAATATACCTTATGTTGGATCAGAATGCAATTATGCTGGTGCGTCACTGCCACTTGATCCTTTTTTAAAGCTGTTTTTATTATTTATTATGAATGTGTATATATGTATGTGAGCATGAGTTTGTGAGGAAAATGTATTTATCGTTTTTCAGACACCGGACAAGCCAATGTCATTGTACAATGTGCAATGCCAATAGAGCTATTCAATTCTATTCTATTGTATATTGACATCACTCCTTATCATGTTTTACTATATTATACAGTATTTTACAACATTCTATAATTACAATATATTCTTTATTACTGCATAGTATAGAGAAACCTGCATGATTTTACGGCCTGTTATATTTTGTAATTTTCTGGCGTAGAAACCACAAACAGTTGTAAAAATGACAACTTGTATTAGCTGGTCTGCAGTGTTCCTGAAAAGAGACAAGTGAACAGGCTTTCTTATTTAATCCAATGCCGTTTACGTTTTCACCCTTAAATTGAAAATTTACCACCACTATCATAAGAAATGTCCCTCTTGGTGTAAATAAAGAATCACTTATCTTATCTTAAGCTTATCTACCAGATATTTGATAATGGCTACAAGAGAAAAGCTCACATTTACCATGATGAGTTAACTGGTTAATTCGTCATTGGGAGGACTTGTGAATGACACCATCATGGAAATCATCAGAATACCAGAGAGTTCGCCACAGGTCACTCATAGACAGGAAGGAAAAATCGCAGAGAATGTTGTTTCCGCTCTGAACATACCTCTTGATGGCTTACGCCCAGATATCAGCTGTCTTCCAATTTGTCACCAAGGGTCTTTTTGTGAGACACTCCCCATGTTGTAATGATACGAGGAAATTTCTCATAGGTTCCTCCTTATTATTATTTTTTTTTGCAGCTTCAAAAGTTATTGTCAAATATTAGCAGACACACAAATTACGATTACTTGTAAGCTTTCATAATAAAGAAGACCCAAATGACATAAACAATAAAGAACACAGATACGGATATGTCCAGGTTCAATGGTGCTCTTAAAATGAGTAGTTAAAGAGGCAACGTGTGTAAAAGTGAAAGAGGAATGTGGTGGATCTATTTGAAAAGCCATACATACTTCCTCTAAAAGAAACTGCAGCAAGAATCTCGCATTATAGCTAAAATTCCTCATGTAGTTCATTGTGTGAATAAAGATTCATGGTCAACATGATCATGCAAAGAGCCACAAGCATCTACTGTACGTCATCTTCTCTTTTTGTCTCTTTTTTTTTATCATTTTGGTTTCACCTGGGTTTCCACTATGATTCATTTTCAACTGTCCCAATCGACTGGATATCAAGTCAGCTTTCAGGTGAAATGATGCAGTCTTGCTGACGGCAGATTCTGATCATTGGTTACTGACAACATCCGAAACTGAGAACAGTAGGTGAGTGTGCAACACCAAATAGAACAAAGAGGCACCCTGACCACATTCCCCCCTTGATCATCTCAGCGCAGACTATATTCTGCTGACTGTTGTTCATCTATCGCCCAAGAAATGCCTGAGAGAAACAAATTGACGATTCGGTTTTGATTTTGAGGAGGCAGTTTGAGCAGGGCGTGGAGTCGGACATGGATTCAAGATAGAATTGACTAAAAAAATGTGATCACTATAAGCAGGGAGAGAAGTAAACTATCAGCCATATCATGTAAAAACCACCGGCATACATTTTGTACCTCCTGCTAACCAAAGCAAACAAAGCTGCTCTGAGATGCAATGTGTGTTCAGACATCTTCCAATCAGAACCAGCATTATTTATGTGATCAATTTGTGCTGCAGAAGCTCCGATCAAACAACACAGGTTACCGTTACCTCTAACCCCATGAGCCTTGGACCCCCTTGACAGTGTTGAAGATTTGCCAGTTGTCCATCCTTAGACACTTTCCAATGCAGAGAGGGAACACTAAACATGTCTTTCAGGTCTGCAGATACCCTGATTCAGTCGTCCTGCCCTCACAAATTGGCTATTGTTTAAGTTCCTAGGATCCTTATGCTTGCCCATTTTTCCTGCTTCAGGAAAAAATATTCACTTTCCGTCTAATAGATCCGCATTACAGACCATTGTGAGAATATAATCAATGTTATTCTGACTTGTCTGTAAGTGGTTATAATGTTCACTGTTTCACTGACTTCTTAACTCCTGTTTCAGTACACAGTGAACATTACTCCCTCCACTGGACCAACACATGCACTGAGACACAGGATTACAACTTTAAACTGTAATAAAACGAAACAGTAAAATTGCTCGAGACTCATAATCCTGCACACAGACAGGAGCATCTGAGATACACGAAGCCATATAGATAGATGTGTAGAGAAACGTGTGGTCACATGCAGAGTCAAAGTCAATCTCATTAGGATTTCCTATAAACGTGTTAGTGCTGAGTCATTTCAATATCACATACAGTGTATTTATACTGGCTGCTCTATACTTGACAACACTACGGGCTGTGAGCTGATGTGAATGTGAAATGGAAAATGTCACAAATAAAAGCACCTAATTTTGTTAATAAAGATATAAAGCTTCTAAAAAAAAAAATTCTACAATTTTGTAACGTGAACCCAGATGGAAATACATTTTAAAATATACAAGCCTGATTTCAGAAATGTCGGTACACTTTGTATAATGTCCATAAAAATGGATTGAAAATCATTTGCACATGAATTGTAATCAACAGCAGTTTTAGAAAAAGTTCCCAAGACCATGTAGTATTATACAATCACTTGTGTCAAGAGCAATGAACTTTGGGGGAAATGTTCCTAAATGGAGTTTTTGGAGCATTCCACAAGTTGCACAATGTTTTTTTTGTCCCCAGTCCAGAACTGATTTAAATTTTTTTTTTACTGCTGTCAAATTTGGAAACCCCATTTATTCATAGAAATCCATGTGGTTGACGATGTTAAACATTAAACACATTACTTTATATTGTATTCAATTGAATATTTCTCCAATAAGATTATACATTTATGACATTCCAGGATCAAAAATATTTGGAAACAGGTTTGCATATTGTATTTTCACCAATTTCTTTGTTAGATTTTAGGGACTATTGTGAATCAAAACACTTTTAGTTCTAATATTTGTGCCCTAGTTTCCTCCCCTTGCCTTTCTTTATATCATTATGATTTTTTTCTTTTTTTCAAACAGTCACCACTGACTAATCGGGTTAATGAACTTAAATGTGACAAATCATGGTGATGCTGATCAGCACAGATTGGGGAGTCTTCATCGTGGAGAAATATGATCAATAGGAATAATTATCCCAGGTTTTTCTCAAAATACCAGTGTTGCCCAATGCATATGCTCTAAGCTAAGATAAACAGATGATTTAATTTTGGATGTATGTCAGAAAACCTAAACCACCACTAGCTCCACTGTTATATATAATAATAATAATAATAATAATAATAATAATAATAATAATATATAATAATAATAATAGGACATGTAATATAATCAGATTACTGCTCTCTTCTCACAAGTTTTACACTGATATTTGCACATGAATATATTGCCAATCTTAATGTAAGCTCTACTAACTGGACTTGATATTGACATCACTCCCTATTAACATTATACATTACTCCCGTATACATTTCAATTTTGTACATTTCTTGTTATTGGCCGTTAGTGTTCTTACTACTTCTACAAGTTCTACTCATTTATATTTCA
Source organism: Lophius americanus (assembly GCA_037951165.1). Lineage (NCBI taxonomy): Eukaryota > Metazoa > Chordata > Actinopteri > Lophiiformes > Lophiidae > Lophius > Lophius americanus. The sequence goes on from JBBDHG010000047.1 coordinate 8,557,636, forward strand.
TCTCAAGTTTTTGTTATTGTATATTTTTTGTCCTATGTGTTTGGTGCTGCAACACTGTCATTTCCCTTTTGGATTAATAAAGTGATATTTGTTGTACAAATGTTATATCAAAATCAAGTAAAATCAAATCAAATGTATTTTCTCGACAGCTCAAGATTTGGCAATCTACTAAAAGCATCATCCTATCCGAGGGGCTGGCCAAGCCCTATAATATATGATTATGAGTAGGGGGGAAAAAAATCCTACATGTTTGTACGCCCTCCCTCACCATCGCTTTCTAACTTGTCTATAAATTGACAAGATGTGGCCAAATATACACATCTTTCTCATAAGCACTTTTCTATCCGGCATAGTTCACCTCTCTAAGGCAGCGTCACCTTCACCTCTGAGATCTCCTCCTTTGTCTCCAGAAGGCTTCCAGCAGCATGGGTCCTAGGTATCTCCTCTTCGTCCTCGCCTCTCTGCTCTGCGGGGTCTGCGGTCTTCCCACCTGCAACAACCAGTGCTGTCGCTTCGTGGAGGCTTTCCCTGTGCGGCTGAGGAGGCTCCGAGAAAACTACACGCACATTCGAGGCTTCTACGTGAGTAGCTCAACAGGTTATGCAGCGTCATGTGGAGAGGTGTCCAGGTGATGATGCTCCCTCTCCCCCTTCCTCTCTGCTCTGAACTCTGACACTCTCTCTGTCTGCAGGAGGCAAACGATGATCTGGACACAACGCTTCTTGATCAGACCGTGGAGGAATCCTTCAAAGTAAGTTTCAGTGACCTCCGTGTTCTCCTACGACGACATTACACCTCCAAACCGCGATTAAAAGAAAGCTGACTAACAATGTCGTGCGTGCGGTCTCCCCTCTGCAGAGTCCGTTCGCCTGCCAGGCCATGGACAGCATCCTGGACTTCTATCTGGCTACGGTCCTGCCTACAGCTCTGGGCGGAGTGACAGAGCGCACCAAGGACCTCCAGCCCCACATGGAGTCCATCCAGCAGATCTTCGATCAGCTCAAGAGTGATGTCACCAGATGTGTGAGTAGACGGTGCGCGCATTCCTCTCTCCGTAGAAGTAAGGTTGGGATACGTGCTGATGTGAGCGCCGGAGAGAATCTGCAGCTCCTCTGGGATGATTATGTGTGCTGGACAATCGGCGTTAGGCTTTCTATAGATGTATATCCCCTGGTCCGTTCTCTACCGAGCCGCTAAAGGTCCAGAAAGGGATGTGTTCTGTTTTTGTTTTTTTTTGTTTTATCTTGAGCGTACAAGAAAAAAAGAAATTCGCCTAATGGGACATAAGGGGGTCCATATAGTTTGTGATCCCAGTTCTTAATCTTGCGGTCGACGATAACTGATTTGAATATTTAATGATTATTATCAGTAGAGTTGTTATGTTTTTAGTCATTATTTTAAGCTTTTTTACATCCATAAGGCTGGTTTTAATATGAGCGCATAAATACATGTCTCCACCATGCCTTACACCTCAGCCTTTTCTTCTCATTTGGGTTTCATGCTCTGCATTAAAATAAAGCAAACACTATCAAAGCTATTTTTGCATATTCAGTAAAGAACGCATTTCACGTAGACCTTTACTAGCATTATAAAGCGGTTTTGGGTAACAAAAAAAACAACAACATGGTCATACTTATTAGTAATGCATGTGGTCGTGTTTGGACTATTTCAAAACATTGTCAGAAATATTTCCACCCAGTTTCTGACATCAGTCGAATGGCTGACCATAGCAGACAGGGAAGAGTTCATAAATGGCTCATAGCACAGACCATTAAGCAATCGTTCCTGAAGAAGTGTGCGTAATGTAACTAGAAATCATCCACTTGTTGCAACAGAGCCAAGTTCCCTCTGACTCTGCCTCTTTGATTTGCTACTATTCCTTCTTCTTTCTCCAATTCCTTTGAGTAAAGATTAAAACCAAAACTTTTTTAGAATGATTAATAATAATAATACATCACCTCATTAATCACCTCTTTTTTTTTTGGGGGGGGGGGGGGTTAAGACATGAATATCAATATGAGGTTGTTATAACCAGCTATAAGGTTATCTTTCTTCTTTCTCTTACAGAGAAATTACTTCTCATGCAAGAAACAGTTTGACATCAGAAAACTAAATTCTACTTATAATCAGGTGAGTCCAAACCTTTGACTGGTACTGTATATCTATAGCATGCTTATACTTACACATTTGACGTTTTTCATTAACTGAACCATGTGTTGTTTTGCCACAGCTGCAGGGTAAAGGCCTGTATAAAGCCATGGGCGAACTGGATCTGCTCTTTAACTACATTGAGACATTTCTAGCCTCTAAACAGCACAGAAGACATGGCGCCCCACTCTGAACATCTGCTGACCATAATGACAACTTTTGTATTCAACTCATGACTTCTAGTGGTGCCAAAGTTGATTTTCTTTTATGAACATTCTAAAACGATATCCTTGTGGAGTTGAGACTTCAGTTTACCTTTTTTGTCCTGAGGACAAGTGTCCAGATCAAAGTGCATCCTACAAATGTGGAGTTACATCTGTAAAGCTCCAATATTTATTTTCTATTATATGTTATATGTATTTATTATGACTGGAGATGTTATAGATGAATAAATTACTTTTTTCAATTAAGTTACTTATTTGAGAAGATACTTCTGTTGTGTGCCATTTATCAGTAATAGCTAACAGGTGGAGTGATACATCACATCCTGCCAAAATGCAGTCTGTGTTTGGTGAACCGCAAGTGTCTTAACTCAACAGACTAAAGCGCAGCTCTTACCTCAAAGGTGACCCACAAACATCTTTTACCAGCAGTCATTCTGGCTCTATCTGAACTGACAGTAACTGCATCTAGTCAGACTCACCCTCTTGGCAAACAGTGATGTTACTTAAGCACTAACAAGAGCAACCTACACACAAACACACACTTTGGTTCTTAATGCGAAAAAGAACCAAAGCAGTGTGAAATTAAGCACTCCTACACTAAATAAAAAATGTGTGTGCGCTTCTTTTAAGAGCCCATCATCATCTCCTCCAGAATGACAGGGCTGAATTGAGGGACTGCAGGACTGTTTTTAGAAGTTTAGTAAGTTGTAGCCTTTACAACACAACAGTATGTTGAACAATAAATGCATACTTTGTACTTTGCTTTGTAGCACTTTGAGATTTGATCCAAATGTAAAGTGCATTATAAATTAAATGTATTATTATTATTATTATACTAATATATTCAACATCTGATAATGAGTGAGTGCATTACTCGGGCTTCAAAGTTTCACTATAGTCCATACGGTTCCTTGCTTCACTCGATTCCTGACTTGACTAAGTCTTGTGCACTCAAACTCATCTTGAAGACATGTTATCACTCATGAAGGATCTGAATAGCGCCCTTCCAGCAATAACAGTAGTGTATGAAAAAATGTTCATAAAGTCTGTCTGATAGAGGATGATTCTTGTTTTAAAAAAATGTTAATAGTTGTTTTTCGTAAGGGTGAATCGTTAATCAATTTTTTTTTATAACCTTATCTTTATTGGCAACGAACACATGTAAACTTTTCAGGAAATCGCATTATATACTTCCCCACAACAAAACGAACCAGGAAAAAATATTCTCAAAACCGGTCCATTTCAATTTATTACATATCTCATGTATATTCGGATTAGATGTTGTATATGAACGGCAAATAACTTAACAGCGATACTAAATTAAGCCAACTCTTCAGTACAACTCGTTCACTCTACCAGAGCTAGTCTGTGTCAAACATGACTGAATGCAACTGCATTCATTTTCCAATGGGTTTTTTTCTCAGAAAATAAGGAAGAATGTGTTCCCCCGAGAACAGCCCTGCTTTATACAATGATAAATAGGAAAGAAAAATAAATTAAAGAAACCGAGTACAGTACCTGACTTTCGGAATTATCTAATTTCCAGCTTGTAACAGATTTGCATGTTGTGGATAATTTTCCATTCAATTGTGTGAGAAAACCGTGACATGGTTCGCTTTGAGCTGTTGGTTTGTGGTTGATCTCATGCGGCATATCACTATTGTCGCTTTATCTGCAGCTGAAAGGTATTCTCACCTCCGCATGCATACGTCTCCATCCATAAATGTTCCTTCACCTTTAAAGGACCTTCATGATTTGCTGCCCATGTTCACTCTAGTTTGTTGTAGGCATGGTAAGGAGGTACGCCCTCTGCAGTACTGCCATCAGGTGGGACTCCACTTCAGCCCTATTTTAATTTCTCTCTACTGAGATGACAGACTGGAGATGACTGCAAGTATCGTCACCCCCAGAGATGGAAACCGAGAGGCGACTTCTCCCTGACACCTGAAGAGAAATAACCCTGTGCGATAGCGGGAAACTGCTCTCAACAAACCAGTGTTGGCAAATGTCTGTGTTGACTCAACGCATCACACTGTTTTAGTACAAAAATGTGTATATTCCAGAAGTCAGTCATGGTAACAAGCATGCTTCTCACGAGTTAAGTCTGTGCAATCCGTGACAAAAGCCCAAGTTCCAAGGCCAACACCTCAACTTGAGTCACGGCTGGACACATGATTGAGAAGAAAAGGCAGTGGTGGAATATGGACAATACCATTCAGTTTCAGATTTGTCTCAAGATATATGAATGGCCAAATAGACAAACAACCTGTCATAAACAAGTAATAAGACAATTGACAACTATTGTATTACGATTCCAATCTTTAATGGAGGTAAATTGTTTCTGGCTACTGAAACCCAGTTAACAAACCTGTAGATTCAGTATGAATAGTTATAGATATAAAGATAGACATAAAGCTCAAATTAAAGAGATATTGAATATGATTTGAATTAACTTAGATGTACTTGCAATCATAAGACTCAGAGACGCAAAAACAGAAATGTTAATTTTTGTAGTTTTAGCCATTTAAATGACAGAATGATAGAGCTCTATCAAATGTTTAAGGTCGAACTGTTTCTAAATACTCCAAATACTCTTTCATAGAAAAACACATTCTTGTCCAGGTTTTTTTTAACATGCTATGTTGCATTTTTATGTAATATTCAGTGAACATGCATATCCAGAAGTGTAAAACCACCTGCCTAGCTTTCTTCCTTTATCAGAATTGTTCTGGATTAAGAAAAGATAAGAGACGTCTTTAATGTTTTTTTAATCAAAAACTCAAGCAGACAAAAGTATGGCAGGTGTAGCTGAACAGACTCAGACGGGAAAAAAAGACACCTGTGTTTCACTACAAAAGTGTCGTGAGGGAGGGGAATAACAGGCGGAACAGAGTTACAAACATTCAATGAACATCTTTACAGTGAGATTTGGAGTTTCCATGTGGTAGGTAATGAGGAAGTGATTTTACAAATGAAAATTGACCAAACTGACAAAATGAACACAATCATTTATTATGATCCCAAGTGATCTGTGAAGTGTCCTGTTACAGAACACTGATGAGAAACCAATCATCACACCCATTATAGCTGTGATGACCAGATTGCTGGTGCTTATGTCAGATTGTGCTCTGGGATGAGGAGCAGTTCTGAATTTATGTTCTACTTGCCGTCAATCCTCAAGGAACACCGGCATCGCAAAAGATTAGTTCCACTGAGCCTCCTTACAGTCAACCTCAGCACCAGTAACACCAAGTGATCAATTAGAGATTGACCAGGCTGTCTCAACTACGCCTTCCACAGAGGTTGCTACTGTTTGCATAAAACACACATAAACAGTCACTCTTGTTGCGTCTCTGAACACATTTCAGACGCACCTCAAAATGATCGTAGAGGTTCTAGCAGTACTTTACACTGACAAATATATCTGCATAGCATTAACCTGAAATAATCTGGCAATGTTATAGATTCTGAAGCTTAACATTGGCAAAAGCCTGAACTAAATGGTAGGTAGGGGTTAAAAGTCATCTGCTGCTTTAGCAACACTCTGTAAGGCCTATTTTAATACGTCCACTCAATCCATGGAGAAAATACAGTATCGGTTGGCTCCAACTCTCCTAGGAGCTACATGCAGGAGAAAAGTCACGCCACTTTTGTTTTAAAACATGGCCTCCTTTTCATCCTAATCTATTACTCTGAAAAACAAGCGTACATGAAGGTAGGAGAGAGGGGCCGAGAGTGAGGCACTCTGTCAGAATGACCCGTGGCCTTGAGTGAGTGCAAAGGCCTCTTTAAACATTCACAAAGACAAACTGAACCTGACAAACACTCACAGTTCAAGTCCCAGAAATGAACGGCTATTTCCCAGACAGTCCGACAGGGTCAGGACAGAGTCCTTACATTCCACTTGTCACTTCAAAATAAAATTGCTTGCTTTCCATGTAGGTAAAAAGAAACCTTTCCTTTTTCTATATTTGGGATTTAGCCATTTGATAAAACATTCACAGGTTTGGGGCTAGAGCTTGAACAGAGCTACGGGGTGAAAGAGAATCACTGCTAACTAATGCTAAGGCTTCATGTTCTATTCCAACATCCAAGCCCCTTCGACAACACGACCTGATATATCTGAAAAGAAAGAAGGGAGATCTCAACGACTCCCACGCCTCTCTTTTTTTAGGATTCATAATCTCTTCCCTGGTGTAAAAACATAGATACACACCCTCTCTGCTGGAGCAGAGTGGTGACTTTGTTAAAGTGGTAGAGTAATAAAAACAAACACTCCTAAAAAACATTTGAATTTGCCATGAAAAATAAAACACTGGAAATCCATGCAACGCGACTCACATGTCGACAAATTATTGCTTCCTTTTTACAACATCTGTTTGAATGTGCATGCATACGTGCATCTTTCAGTGGGCAGCAGACTGCGGGTCCACCATGGTGTTATTGGCTTTCTTCCTCCGTTTTGTTAGCAGTGGATTGGTTGAGTCTTCAATGGTCTTGATCTTGACTTGCTCATAGTCAACCCTCATTGTTGCCAAGGCACTGGTCATCTCCTCCTACAAATGACAAAAATAACTTCAATATTGTCTGTTTCTGCAAAAACTGTATGATGTCATGGTTTTTTGGCCAACCGGCTACAAATGCAGGTTCTTATTTCCAATAGGAATATAGACATTATTTAAAAACTTTGAAGTTTGATGGCCCAGGCAATATCTCTCAGTCCTACAGGGAGATTGTTGTTAAACTGATAACTTAAGTTTCAACCAGCAAAGCTGCTGGAGGGAAGTCCTTACAAACAACATGCAGTGTCATTTCCCGGCTTAAAGGGAATCCTGACTATAAAGACATTAAGGCAACATTATGCCAAAAATGTTTTTTCATAATGATACACGGTGTTAAGAACACGTAAAATACTGTCATTACTTTATAAATCCTCAAAGTTTAAGACATATTTGACCTATGTCGGTATCCATTACTTTAATGGCGCATTGCATTATGGGTTGATGATGTAGAATCGCTGTTGTCGCGCTGAGCCACTGGTTATTGTTGTCGCAGCATTGGTTAGAGAAAAATGTATATAATGCCGCCTTGTGCTGAATTTGGAAGTACTTTCCAGTCAAAGGGAAATACAGGAAGCGATGTAAGTACTACCGAGCCGTACCCTTCAGCGAACAGACAATGCCAGGACGCTGACGTTGTCCGTTCGTCGCTTTTCCATCAGAGTTCTAAAGTCTGAAATACTATAAACCCACAAGTGTACCTTTATTGTTGCTCACCAGCAAACCTTTTGGATTCCTATCCGTATTTGTATTTTTCTGTATTTGTATTTGTACGAATTCTACCGAGTCTGGTGACGATGAACAAACAGAAACGGTGTCCGTTTGTGTTTGTTCATCGTTGATGTCAGTTTGTTTATCCGTCTTGTTCATCACTGTCCCCGTGACACTTTCACCAAAAGCCGTTGTTGATCACTTTCTGTGTTTGATAGCTTTTTTCTCTGCATCATTTCCATGAAAATAAAGGCTACTAACGTCCTCTATGCGTCTCATCAATGGCTAACGGCTAATAACGGGCTAGTCTCCACGACTGGCATGATGATAAATTATTCCATCACCCAACTGATGAAATTCAACAACAACACCCCGTTGTGCATATTGGTTATTAAACAACTTTGGACTCCTTCGCCAGCCCCGTTACGTTCAAAGAAGTTGCCGTTCTAAGTTTGTTTACTCCCGCGCCAATAACTCCATACCGTCCTTTTGGTGTGAGGTGCGCACCATCTACCGCAGTGATATGGACTCGTCTCCACCGCCCTAACCAGAGATCTCTTCTTTTGAATGCCTGGCATTTAATTGTAAACCCCCTTTCTCCATGACCATACTTCTAATCTACCGACCACCCAAACCAAACCCAGCCTTCATCTCTGAGATGTACAACCTTTTGTCGACATTTTGCACAACGTCTGCCAATATTATAGTACTTGGAGATATGAACATTCATGTCAACTCCCCTGCATGTCGTTTTGCATCTGAATTTCTCCAACTACTGGATTGTTTTAATCTCAGGCATCTTGTCAATGTCCCCACCCACACCATGGGACACACTCTGGATCTTGTCATCACTGACTCTGCGCCTGTCAGCAATCTTCTTGTGTACGATCTAGATGTGTCCGAAGGCCGTATCCATGGAACTGTCACCTGTGTCCCCCCTCACCAAGCCCAGACGTCAAATCTTCTTCAGAAATTTGAAAAACATTAACCCAGAAACCATGAGAGTCGACCTCCAGCGTCTTCTTTCTGCAAACTTTGTATCAACCAATTACTCAGTCGATTTCTACAATAACTCCCTGAGTAGCATCCTGGATCGTCACACCCCTGTAAAAACTAGAACAGTCACCTTGACCCGCTCAGTCCCCTGGTTCACCAGCGAGCTACGGAAAATGAAGGCAGCTGGGCGTGTCCTTGAATGGCGTTAAACGGCTTCAGTTCTCACTGTCCACAAGCTAGCCTTTCAGGAACACCAAAAGGTCTACTCAAAGTCCCTTATAGAGGCTCGGACACTGTTTTACTCGAACATTATCAAAACCAGTCCTTGAAATTCTAAGCAGCTGTTTTCCACTATAAATCATCTTCTTAAACCACAAACTCCCCCACTTACAGAAATTACAGAAGAGCACTGTAATAATTTCATGGCTTTCTTCAAATCGAAAATTGACTCAATCCGTTCTGTCCTTTCTGGTTCCTCCAATCTACCTATCCAGTCTGCTTACTCACAGTTTGAGATCTCCCAGCCTCTAACATGCTTCCCAGAAATCTCACAGCAGGACGTTGAGGTTATCATCAGGACGATGAAACCCACCACCTGTGCCCTCGACCCCTTTCCTACAGCCCTAGCGAAAACTAACATCTCTTCCATTAGTCCCCTGATTACCGCTTTAATAAACCAATCCCTCCAGGCTGGCTTTGTTCCACCTGCCCTATAAGCTACCATAATCGACTAATAAAGGATTCTTTCTTTCTTTCTTCTTTCATTCCATTGCTACGCTGATGGCACTCAAATCTACATATAAAGTGAAATGTTCCTCCACAGCTTCTCCATCCTCATCTTCATCATTATCTCCCCTGTCAACTCTCCGCACTTGTCTGGAGGAGATAAAGGTGTGGATGAAAAACAACTTTCTCCAGTTGAACAGCTCCAAATTTGAAGCAATTTTGAATGGCACCCCACATCAGACCCAGTCTTCCTCCATAACCAGCATTACTTTCTCTGGTCACAACATTCCCCTCTCTTCATCAGTCACCAACCTCGGCGTAAGATTGGACCCTCAACTCACTTTTGAATCCCACATCAAACACATCTGCCAGATCTCCTTTCACCATCTCAGAAATATTTCCAAACTCCGTTCTTCACTCACCTTGAGTGATGCTGAAAAGCTGGTCCACGCAATTGTGTCCTCCAGACTTGATTACTGTAACGCACTTCTCATCGGGATCCCTGATAAAAGGATTGATTATAAGATCTCTCTCCTCACTCACCAGTGCATCCACGGCAATGCACCCCCTACCCAAAATAACTACTCACCCCACTGACCTAAACACGATCCCTCTGTTCTACCCACTCATACCACCTCCTCCTTCCCCGGTCTAAACTCAGCACCATTGGTGATCGGGCCTTCTGTTCTGCTGCCCCTCATCTGTGGAATGCCCTCCCTGACCATCGGATGGCTCCACAGTCGACAGACATTTAAAAAATAACTAAAAACTTTCCTTTTTAGCATTACCTATAGTTTTTAATTAACATTGCTGCATTTTTGTCATATTTTTATATAATTATTGTATTTTTTTATTGAAGCTTTTACCTTGTAGCACTTTGAGATTTGATCCAAATGTAAAGATAAATGTATTATTATTATAGTAAGTCTTCACAGCTTTCCCAGAGATAAGAGGAGAAAACAGTGGGAAGATGCCTGTGGACGTACACAACTTCCAAAGGAACCGTGTCTGTGTTCGCGTCACTTCTCACCTGATGCATTTGAAGCATTTACTCGACCACATCTGCTTAAAGAGCTTACGGGTCATGGTGGTTATAAACAAAAGCTTAAATGAGATGCTGTACCCACAATTCTTTCCCACAGGGAGACGAAACGCCACCGAGAAGCGAGTGCCAAAAAAAACAAAGCGGACCATCGGACACGTCTATGACCATGGAGGATATCATACAACGAAGGTATGATCTATCTACCTTGAACAGCTGCTGACAAGAGTGGAGCTCTTTAAAACAAACAATCTCTTTCATGGTTGTCATAGTAACACAATTCCTGCGCGGACACCAGGGTTTGTGTCCCGGTATGGCTTCATCACGTCTCTCTTCGTCTTCTTGTGTTTGCTCAGTTTGAGTAAGTTGTCCTTTTAATGTCGTGCTCTGGTTCAAATTGAAAAGGCTGGTCAGATGACATTTTTAACTGTTGAGTTAAGATAAGTGGTTCAGAAGCCGCGACCACTGCCACCATTAGACGTCACCAGCCAGAATACATTGCAACATAAACAGCCATCGTGACCTAAGAGTTAAATTATTTTTTGAGAATTTGTACAAATTGCGGGATATACAGTCAATTTAATGTCTTATTTATACAGCTGATACCGTCAAATATGTTTTAAAGCAAAGAAGCCGGGGTACCCTTTAAGAAAACAATCATACAACTGCTTTAAAGAGAACCAGCTGTCCAACCTTGACATCCTCCCATGCGTCTTTCTCTTCCTTTAGCACCCGACTGGTGTGAAGTGGGGTCTGGGGAACCTCCATTGACTGCTGTAGCAGGAAACAGAAAAAAACACCTTGATCTTTCTTCACTGGTGGATGTTTAGATAGTGAGGTGGAAAGACATGACAAGAGCGTGTGTTTACATTAATCCATGGATGATTCATGAATTCTGTGATGGTCATCCTTTGTGTCGGCTCAGTCTTAAGGAGGGTCCTTATCAGTTGCTTAGCTGCAAACACAATTTTTAGTTATATTGTTAAAAAAGAAAAAAACGATGCCTTTCAGGAATCATTCATCATATTTACATATCCAAATGAAGACAAATACCACAGACAAAATAAACCCACATTATTCCATGCTTTCGCTTTTTGAATGATTTATCTTAGGTCTCTATACATGAGGATTTTAAAAATGTGGGATATGATTTGAGAGGCCAAACAGCCGCATAACAAATTCTGGTAGGGTTACTTGAATTACTTAAGGAATAGTTCCAAGCCCTATATTAATGGATACTGAATAAATATAAGCCACCTTATATTACATTACTCCGGAAGTAATACATTAATTACTCCAGCCAACTTCTTTAAGACGTCATAAACCATTTACCACCATGTCAGCCTGAAGGAAAATCATTTCATATGCTTATGAACCAAACATTTCTTCATTTTGCTGCTTCTTATTAAAAGCCTTGTAATGACAAATTAATGGAAATTTATAGGAAATTGAGCAGTTTAATAACTATTTTTAAGGGGGAGGGAGAATAGGCAGAGTGTTGGACAAGACATGTGTACAGCCACTTCTTTGATCACTATTTAAATCCTCAACCAGCACCGACTTGCAAAGATAAAGCTTCATGCAGTTTTTATAATGAGTGAATAATTTTCATGATCTTCATAATGGAAATTCAAATCCCTGTCATGCTGGGCTGACAAACAGAGTGTCAAACGAGTGCAAGTGCTTGCTAAACAATATTGTTTTAATTTTATTGTTTCAATGTCACTCTTCAGAAGTGAAACTCATCCCAAGAAAACAAAAAAACAACTAACCTTCCTCCGATACATCAGACCATTCAGGGTTGGGAAACTCATACTGGCCCATCCTGATCCTTTTCTTCATCCCGGGAGAGATGGCTAGACCATGGTTAGAATAAAAAGGAGGGTATCCACACAACCTTTTGAAGATTTAAAAAAAAACAACAACAACACAGTAAAAGTTATGACAAATAATAGAAAAATCTTATTTGATGAAAAGCTCAGAGGTGTTGGCAAAAAAGGGACTTACAGGATATACATAATGACGCCTAATGACCACATGTCACACGACTTGTCATATTTCTCTGGGCCAAGAACCTCTGGTGCTGAACATAAAAAAGAAAGTATTAAAAGGGAAAACAAGTGATAAACATGTATAGAAATGTGCTCAGTGCATTAATTAACAGGCAAAATGTGCAGAGAATATAAGAGTACTTACCAACGTAGTAGGGTGTGTAGCAGGGAGTGGCTAAAGAGTTATGTGAAGTTGTCTCCTTGGCAAAGCCAAAGTCTGTGAGTTTGAGTAGAGCATTGGGCCTCTTTGATGAGTAGAGTAAATTCTCTGGCTGTAGGGAGCATTTGGGAGGCAAAATCAGGGGTAAATAATAATACGACATTGGTCACCATTATTAAAACATCTTAAAGATCTAGTTGAGTGTTTTAAATTCTCAAAAACAAAACGAATAAGATGGAAAATAAATTAACCACCCTCGTGATGTAGGGGGTAATGGGCACAAACCTTGACATCTCTGTGTGCAATATTGATGGCATGTAGGAACTGGATGGCCTCTCCTATGCTTTTCATAATGTCAGACGCCTCTATAGTAAAGAGAGGAAAAGGTGCTTGACGGAATATATTTCTGAGTTGATTGTTCCTTTTAGCTAGCATAATATGTACTGTACCATACCCTTTAAGTGTGAGTCAAATAACATGAAAATCCACAATCAAGTTAAAATGGGCATATAAAAAAAAGCAAACTAAGGAAAGTGGTTACAACATGCACACACACACACACACTGAAATTTAAATGAATTCTGTCAACTGGCTTTAGAGGACATATGGATAGACTTCATTCTTTTATGAACGTATGTACATAATGTCTAAACGGACATGGGTAACCCGTATATGCTCCCTTTAGAGGGGAAAAGTAAAAATGAAATAATGTTTGCAAGATAGTGTGTATCAAAATGATCTATATATTTAGTAGGTGTCAGTCTGTGTCTGGCTGACATCTAGCTATTATACGATGTAATCATGAAGAAAAAAACTCAAGTGTATTACCTCTCTCTGTGAAAGCCTGGTCTCCTCGGTCTTGGATTCGACTAAATAGCTCACCACCGTCCATGCTGTAAAAAAACAACAAGAGGTTTAAACTTTCACAGTACATAAAACTTAATGAATCACTCTGTATTAGTCAATCAAGGATCGGCAGCCAAAGAGCACCACTTTCAATGGACTGCACCATGAGATACCTGGTGAGTCAGACACATTTATGGTCAATAGGCACAAAGGGGAAATTGACATTAGCATCATTACCTATATCTATAGATATGTATAGATATATATATATATATAGATATAGATATAGAGAGATCTCTCTCTCTCTCTCTCTCTCTCTCTCTCTCTTTTTACAAGAGAGCACAAATGGCAAACTTGGTGGGGCGGGGCAGCCTCTGCGGAACCACAATACACGGTAAACTCATTCAAAATCAACATTGATATTTTGCATACTGAGAAAAAGACATTTTTTTTTTTTAAATACATCCATATAACATTATAACCAGCTTGTGTTGAGGCCGTATCGAAATTATGCTAATATTTCTTCTGTAATCAACACTAAGGACACACATTGGGTTCCAGTTCTCATCCTCACCCGTGATTCTGAAAATACCTTCATCTGCATTTGAATTCTCAGTAGAACAGATACTTGATGAGTTATGAGTGTCAAACTCACATTTCACACCATCAAAAAGAAAAAAAAAACCTTGCATGTTTACTCAGACCTCGAGTACAGTGTGGAGAGATGTTGCTGGTGGGAAGGGTAAGATGTACTCGTTTGTGGGTTCTACAATGTGTGACAAAGTCAGTGCCACAGCAACCAAACATAATGTTATTTATGTTTATTATATATCTGTATAAAATGTATATATTTGTGCACCCAATTAAAACAGCACATTAAAAAAAAAAAAGAATCACAATTTCAGTAATTTAAAAAAAACAAGATTAATAAGTGTTGAAATTTTCACAGAAATCTTGACAAACAAATCAAACTTGTGTAACCAGCATTGGAATTTTTTGAAAAATAATTAAAATATGATATGTGATATGATACGGTATGTTTCGAAGAGGTATTGAAGTTTCCACTAAATCGCTCAGAGACACTAGTGGACAGTTTGTATAATAGGATGTGTGATGTTATTGAATAGATCACTCAACAAGATCTAAATGAAAGAGATTTAATTATTGTTAATTCGATATGTTTAAACATAATATGTTCCCCGGTGAGAGCGATAAGGACAGAGACGCAGCACTCTTTTTGAGGAGAGAGAGGGAGCAAGCTAAATATATACACAATTATGGGCGAACAAATATATTTACATTTGATATAGTCTCAATCTTGCTCTGTTTGCCGATTTATTAGCAAAGTTTATGAACTACGCTGTAGACTTCCAGCTAATAGAGTTGGAACAGTGGCGCTAGTCTACCACCACCAATGACATCCGGTCAGGTTAGGGGAGTTCCTTTCATGGCCGGGAACAGGTGGAATGACCCAATTCAAGAAGAGAACGAGTAGTTTTAAGGTAGGAATACAGGGTCTCCAGGTTTAAACAAGTCAAATCTAAGACTCTTTAAGACCATTATGATTGGATTTTAAGACCCATTTCACGTCTATTTAACACTATAACGCAAGTTTAGATTATATACACTATTTTTCATCCATACTGGCAAGAAAGTATTAAGAATATGAAAGAAATTCAGAACCCCAGAATTACCTGCAAAGTAAATCAATTTATTCAGTGGAACACATTCCTTTCAGCAGTTTTTCCAGTGTTCCAAAGTCCATCAATGTCGTTATAGCTGGTATACGATTTATGGTCCATGATGGTGTTTAATGCACCTCAGCTTTTAGCGTTGGTGTAGCTCCAGGAGCTCTCCGGAGGTCGATTGGCGTTGATGCTCTAGGTTCAGACATGGAACAAAACGCACTGATTGCAGGCGTTTGTTGCTGGTTGTTTAAAACCACTTCATGCTTTTCTGATTTGGCCTGCGACTCCAGGGAAGCGATGCCCAATGTTCCAAGTTTCAGATTTTTCTTGCAGAAGTTGCAGCGGGCTTCAAAGAGGTTTCCAAGCACCGGTTTATAACCAAAGGTTATTGAATTTGCTTTTACCCAATTTCCCAGTTTAATTACTGTGACTTACATTTTGAGGAAATAAAAAGCAACATTAGCTTTTCACTCTCCGCAAAGTTTCTCCACACAACACCGGCAAACCACACCCTTTGACTGCAGGTGAATGGGTGTTCTATCTGGGGAGCACAGCTCTTCCATTTTGGTTCCCTCTAGAACAGAACTAAGTGCAGTCACAAACTGTAACTTATCAACTGATCATTATAGTTTTGTGACGGCGAGCTTAAAATCGAAATATTTAAAATCAAGACGACACATTTTTTTATTCAATGAAAGTAATATTAATTCATTTTTTAGACCTGCAAGAGTAAATTTTAAGGGATTTAATTCAAATTTAAGACTTTTTAATGCCTTAAATTCAGGTTATTGGATTTAAGACTTTTTAAGAACCCGCGGCTACCCTGGAATAACTCGGGATCTCTTTTTTTTTGTGTTTGTAAGAAATATGGGAGGAGTACAATGCACAGTCTCACACATGCACACCCAAACACATTGATTCAAGCAAGATGTACATAAATTTTGCCACAAACAAATAAAATACAAATCATATTTTATACGTAAATATGTACTCATGTCACATGTCTGTATACCATGGAGGGGTTCAATTTTTAAATTTTGTTTTCCCATCTAACATAAAAATAAATC
Organism: Lophius americanus; assembly: GCA_037951165.1. Classification (NCBI taxonomy): domain Eukaryota; kingdom Metazoa; phylum Chordata; class Actinopteri; order Lophiiformes; family Lophiidae; genus Lophius; species Lophius americanus. The sequence goes on from JBBDHG010000047.1 coordinate 8,573,854, forward strand.
CGGTTTCGAAAGTTTTGTGTACATTTGAGAACAAAACACCTGCACCTCCGAACTTTGATGTTACTAGGCTTATCATTGTTAGCCAGTTATTCAGCTGATGTTGCACTGATGGTTATAAATCAAAATTGTCATGTTTCAATTTTGTTATTTTTGGCTAGTTCTACCAAGGAAATTACTCATAAGCCTTAACATTTTGCATGTGAGTGTGTAGGCAGACTGGTTCACTATCTCAGCATTACAATGGCAACCACAGGCACATTGAGTACTCGTGTGACTCGTTGGAGGTGGTTTACATGTGAGACAAGGAAATAGAAGGTCGAGGAAAAAATAGTACGCTCATTTAGAGGAAATAGGTCTTTTTCTACTCAGGGTCATACATGGGAGACTTACAATAATTAACCATGCTGAAATGTGCCAAGAACAATTAAGGATCTTGCTCATGACTATGTTTATTAACGGGAAATCAAGACTTTCTTTCCAAGTGTAAGAACTGCAAAACAATGCCCTTAATACCTAATTCAATTGGGGGTGCACATATATACAGAAAGCTCTACTTGTGTGTTGATGTTCAAAATTACTTCAATACTTTCATGGCTGTTAATATTAGTATTTGAGCGATACCAACATTTAAATTGTATTCTGTCTGTGTAAGTTTTGGGTCGCAGTGGTGTTTTTCCACTTGTAAACCACCACTGTAAACTATTTTGTCTATTTAAATAATTTGTCTTTTGCCAAGAGGGATAATTAATAGTGCAGAGATCATTACACATGAAAAAAAAAGAAAAGAAAACTCATCACCAAAAAGCACACTAGCTTGGCTATGCTATTATGGTATGTTAGAAAAAAGATGGCACAAAAAAAGCAGCTGAGGTTAACCACCCCCAATCTCCACCTACAGTAGATGATGGATAACAGCAATCCATACAACCTTCATAAAAACCTACTCTCAAGGATGTTTGGAAACTTAGCCATCTCCTCCCAGAGAGAGCGCAGACTGATTGACCCAATGATCTTTGTTTTCATCATCAGAGAAGTATGCTCATATATCAATAACAAGGCATTAACGTTTTGTACAGGATCATCATGAACTGCATTAATATATGACAATTTTCCTCCTCACTACAAAAAGCCTAGATATTCTATGTGTGTATACTCACCACTCCATGACAATAAGGAGACATTTCCGGCCCTGATAGAGATTCTCATACACATCAATGATGCGCACAATGTTGGAACACGGTGATGCTCTCCAGTGGAGCTCTACTTCTCTACGGGCCTTGGCACAATCCTGCAGCATCTGGACAGAAGGGCAGAGGTGGGAAGTAATGAAACATTGACTCCGTAACTGATTTTTCCTCAGATGGCAACGTTAAAGACATTGGGAAATAATTGGCTTGAAGTTATTTTAGATTATGAGGAGTGCCCTAAAATCATATTCATTTATAGGTGACATGAAATCAATTCACAACAGGGAACACAAAAGAGAGAAATGCGGTGCTGCCCTCTGATGGAAGAATGGTGAAATATGTGGCAGACTTTATAAATTTTAGTCCAGAGGACCAGGTGCAGAGAAAACGTTTCTGAATCTCTGAGCGGCTTCATACTTGTTCCTGGGTACTGGAATTGAATTTGGGGAACAGGGATAAATGACACATTTGTACTTCTATTTGTGGTAAAGATCAAGATCACATTTCACTTTTAACAAACAAATCAAGTAGATTAAATATGAAAACAGGAAGGTAAACAACTGAGAGAAGAGTTTTGGTGACTGCAATTGTTCATAATCAGTACCCACATTAGTGAATCACCCTTTGGAGACTTATAGTTTATGGTTCAGACCTACCTTCATGCTTCTGATAAGTAATTTTGTTGGTGGCTTTAGTATTATTTAGAGAGTAAATCAATCCCTGGAGCAATTAAATTCAAATCCCTTTATTTGTCCCCAAGGGGCAATTAAAAGGCAGAGGGGAGTAGCACACATCAGTGCACACACATGATCACTCAAACAGAAGACACAGATAAGATAAAAATGCATTGCGATGAGTTGTAAAGTTCTAAAAGTTTGTTCAACAAAATTATTCAATAAAAATCCTTAGAAATAATTTAGTAAGGGCTGTAGGGCCCTGAATCAGTGATATGCGGAGTTTAGAAGCAGAACAGCCGTGGGCTCAAAGGTTGCTGCTGAGCAGATAAGACAAAAAAATATTTTATAATTTATTATGCGTTTCACAAAGCTATGAACCATTAACTTTTTTTTATTTTTATGTGTACCCCCTGCTCCATAAACACAGCATCTTCCTTCAGACTGGGTAATGTATTTTTTACAAGTTGCAAAAGGTATTGCAAATATCTTGAAGATTACAGCAACTCTTGTCCTTCTATAGTAGCAAACAGATTTGCTTGGTTAAATACAGGCCCTAAATCTCTGAACATCAACCTCCAGTCTGTCACAAACAGTAAATAAAAGATAATCATCCAGCCCACCAAACAGAAGTTTCTCAGATATTGATTCGAGGGATACACCGCAAAACAAGTTTGTGATGAGAATTTAATTGATTTAAATTTTTTTATTGCAATTGAGATTGCAATCTCAATTCATATATGCATATACACATTTATGCATAAACGCATATAAACGCACAAGCATAAATGCGCATACGCATATATACGCAATTATGTGTACGCATATACATGCATTTATGCATATGCATATACATATGCATATATACGCATTTATGCATATGCATATATACGCATTTATGCATATGCATATATACGCATTTATGCATATGCATATATACGCATTTATGCATATGCATATATACGCATTTATGCATATGCATATGCATTTATGCATATATATATGCATTTATGCATAAGCATATATACACATACGCATATATACGCATACGCATATATAATCATTAGAAGATTGCAATCACAATTTATATAAGCATTTATGCATATAAGCATTTATGCATATATATATGCGTATATGCATGAACGCACACCTATACGCACATGCATATACACATACATGCTATTTAGATATACTATTATATACATATACTATTATATACATATACTATTATATACATATACTATTATATACATATACTATTATATACATATACGCATACGTACATATACGCATACGTACATATACCATTATATACATATACGCCTATGATTCATATACGCATAAATATACATATAAGCATATATAGATATACGCATATGATACATATACGCATATATATACATATAAGCATATATAGATATACACATACACACATGAGGGTCGCAGTAATCGATTATTTTAGTAATCGTGCAATCTATGGATTATTATTCTATGGTTTATTCTGGATTATTAATCCAGTGATCGAATAAGAAATATTGCGTGCTCTGCAATTTTTTGTAAATTAAATCACATTTGTTTTGTTCAGGAGCAATAGTAATATACAAAACAGAAAATAAGACAGGTTCTTTGGATGAGCAACTTATTGTTCCCCTTTTTTAGACCGTATGTAGCAGAATAAGGAGTTGAACCTGATTTATGACGACTCTTTCAATGCTTAATGCTATTTAGAAGCTCTATCTAAGCCATCAAAGAAGTTCCAAGAATCAGCAACTCTATCATAACCCTAATATACAAGTTTTGATTAAATGTTATGTGAAATGCACCTGGAGGCTGGAGACAACTCTTAAAAAATGCTTAATGCTATTCTGAAGGTCTATCTAAGCCATCAAAGAAGTTCCAAGAATCAGCAACTCTATCATAACCCTAATAAACAAGTTTTGATTACAGTTTTCTCCTTTTCATTTTAATTGGTTTACACAGCAAGCCAGTTTTTTGCCAATGCACAAATGACATCCATTGCGTATTTTAAAGTTCAGAAGGACCCATTCCTCAATTTGCCAGTAACTTACTTATTTTTATACACTCATGTGAATAAAGTTGTGAAAAATCAAAAAAAAAAAAAATCAGCCTCAAAAACGCCACACCGTTTTCTAAACACATGTGAGTCAGTCACAACTACACACAGAACCAACCTTACACCTCTTTGCTGGCATTTGACTGCAAGGGCCCCCCCAACTGCTCTCGGCGCTTAGGGCCTCAACAGTGAAGTTTTTAAAGAAGGCGAGGGACGACGGGAGCAGATCGGCGCACAAAACACTTGCTTGAGCAAATCACAAAAGCTTCCAACCCTGGGATATATATCCGAAGATGGGATATAGGACCCCTATCCTAAAAAACCATCACAGATGGTGATAGGGCAGTGAAATTCTTTAGAGGAGAGAGATTATATTGGTCTGAGAGGTTAAACAGGATTGGTGATTGAGCCAAGCTTAACCTGACAAAAAGGGTTAAATAACAATCTACCACATGATCTGTGTATGTGTATGCCAATATAAAATGATTTGACTGAAGGCATCTCGTGCATGTGTTCAATACAGAATGTAATGCTCATAAATGTAAAATGGCATTCTGGCTTTCACTGTCAAGAAATGAAGTCTGTTAATCAGGCCAGTGTACTGGTGTGGTTTTCATAATAATTCTTACTTTATTCATCATGTTGTTATACACAGTACACAAATACAGTACAACATTGTGAAATTAATCTTTTCTACATTTGACCAACCCCTGAGGTTTATGTGAATTTTAGAGGACATGGACTACAGATAGAGTGGCGCAAATACTAGAGTTCTGGGCTCCTTAATTATGATTAATAATAGCAGCTTATTTCCGCTGTCTGAGCCTGCCTACAAAACCAACAGCATTGCTTTTAGGTGTAAGCTACTTTCAAAGTTTCCTTTAAACGTATACGTATTTGTTATATCTTTCTACCCCTGTTCTCGATCTCTAATTCAGCTCGACTCATTCTGACATAATGTGACTCACGGTGTGAATCCCCCACTGTCTTTGATGCAGAAGATGATACTGCTGGCTTCCCTGTCAGTCACTAACAGATTTCAGTTTTCCCAGCTTTTTTCTCAAAAAGTGTTCTGGTGAATGGGTCTCTTTAATTAGTCAAGGCTAAAGTATTTGTTTGTACATGCAGAAATAAATAAGTTTTCCGAAAGACAATGCAGAATTTACTTTGTGTAATAGAGAACAACTGCCAAGTAATCAGCTCAGACATTTAGGTCAAGAATAAGCCACAGAACCTCATAATTTCAATCCGTTCGCTCAGTTTTTTCTGGCTTGATAATCAATACTCAATTACCCTTAAAGGAGCAGACAACCACGTATATATTCTGTTAACATTTTCACAGGCACATGTTTTCCTATATATCCTATTTACGCTAAGCCACGTGTCAAAATCTAGGCTGAGGCCACATCAGGCCTACAAACAATTATGTCTGATCTGTGAGACAATATAGAATTTTTATTATGGTCGACCCTCTGTAATACAGCACAAACACCACAGATACTACAAATCCCAGAATATACTGCAATAGCCAGCATGTCAATAAAGAGGGCAAGCGCTTTTCCCTCCTCCTGTGTTGTCAGATAAGGAGATATAGATGAAGAAAAAAATAGTAAATGTCTGTCAACACGTGTCAGTGCTGTTACGTTAAAAAAAGGAGAAAACACATTAAGTTGCTAGTCGTGCCCCTTTCTATTTTCTGAGGAGCAGCGACTTCGGACTGCAGGGACGGATAAGAATAGTAACAGTCAACCTTTACTGTTCATTGTGAACGAAAAAGAAATTAAGATTTAAGGAATCTTAAACCGTTATTTGAGATTCCTTTTAGTTAATATTGTCAGTTAAAAAAGGATTAACTTTGTAACATTAAAATTATAGTTTTATGGCTGTTACTGTGAATAAAAACATTTAATTGGAAATTATTCTGTGAAACTGTGCTTATAGACATACAAATTAATTACGCTATTTTGAATTCAATCTGTAATTTGAGTATTTTCTATTGCGTTGGTTAGTTCAGAATTCTGTAAAATAAGAATAAAATTGTCATACTACCTGAGATTCAACATGGCCAATTTGAGCTTTGTACAGAGCCTCTTTAATTTTGACCCCCTCTGTGATTGACTTTGATACCCCTGCACTAAACTATCCCTCTGCTGGCTCACAAACAAATTTAACATGCAGACAGGAGAGTTATTACTTTCACTGACCCTATTTGCAGAAATGCCAAAATATTTGTTTTGATTTAAAATTTGTAGTTCTTTTAACAATTTTAGTTAACTACGAAAACCTGCTTCCAAAAAATCAGCTAACTAAAATAATGTGAGCAATGATTTATTTCCCAAATTATGCTACCAAACTTTGCTAGTTATAATACCCATCACATCAACATCAAACCAGAGCGAATTAGGAATCTTTCAGTTCATATTCACTTAAGAACAAAGAGAAAAACACTCAAATACATTATTAATCCCAAATTGGGAAATCCACTCTTATGGTTTACAATATTGAGAATTATACATTAAATTTTCCCTCCTTATTATGAAGTAATCATGAGACACAAGCGGAATCAAAAATATCAAAAAATGAATAGTTATTGGAGAATGAGTCCACATCATACAAGTAAAGTTGGGCGTATACTGTACGATTTGAGCCTGAGTCACACCTGCAAACGGTCAGACGTGTCTCGCTTAACTCCAAGTCTCTCTGCAAAATAGAGCAGCCAAACTGTCCACGGTGTTCTAGACGTCTACAAGTCCAGTTCTAGCAACAAACCTTTTTTCTGCCTTGGAGCTTCAAGCAAAACTGTATTGACAATTCTAAATAGTGACAACAGGCTGCAGGAGCTGGACTGGTCGTACAGTCTGAGCACTACAATCGTGAGCTTCTGTAAACGTTTGATTCGTACAGTGCGAGTGTAAATGGCGCGGCCACAACTCAGAAGTCGTATAATGGAAGCCCAGCTTTATTTAACTGACAATTGTCTCTCTTTAGCCCAGTTGAATGAGTATTCATTCAGTATTCAACCAAGCCACTCACAATGATTGCTACATCAGTAGGGAAATGATTGTGCATCACCGACAGAGCTGGGCAGGTAGTTCTTGGTCCATCTTTCACAACCACAATACCACATCCTTCCAAAAAAAACTACTTCCAACAAAAAAAGGAATGCACCTCAGAGAGAAATGGTCAAAGTGGGGGTGGTAGGCTGCTGTACTAACAACTTGTCACAGGCTACATAAATTGTAATCCAGTGCATCATGTTGTGACAAAGAAGCTTATAACAAATATAAATATTTAACAAAGCTAAATGTTTACCAGAGCTTAAATCCAGAGCATTAAATTCCATCTGTCGGTTAGTGACTGAAGTTACACATAATTTCACAATAATCTGAAGAGAAAATCAAGATATTTTCAGTGTCAACAAGGTCTGTCAACAGTTGAATCAAAACAATGTCTAAACTAAAGATTTAATAACTATAAGACAGATTCATTGACTGATCGAGTTATAGCAAGTCCAGCATGTCATGCAATCATGTCAACTGCTTGAAAAAAAGTAACAAAGTCCAGAGGACAATACCTCAGTGAACAAGCTGTTTTAGCTCCTAAATCTGTATGATGGAAACTATGGCCCAAACAAAAAATAGCCCACTCCCTGAAGATAAGGTACACTTTTTACAGAAACACAATCAAGGTTGCATTACTCCAAGCCGATCAGTTTGGGTCTCCTTGCCCAGACATTCACATAAGACAATGAGAGTGCGAGCATTACATGTTCTAGAAACCTCTTACTATACCCAGGTTTTAGTAACAGTAAGACAAAGTGCTAGTTTGTCAATTATATTTTGGATTTTCTGACAGACCTTAATTATGAATTGTACGGGTACCAACACAGAATTTAATGTTCTATCTGGGACATAGAACATGTTGATTCAGACTAGAAACTAATGTCAAACATTTTCTTGGACTTCAATCAGCAACTTGGAAGTTACTTAAGCCAACCCGCTTGTCACTAAAACCTTAAAAGAGAAACAAATGTAACACATGTTTAAAAGGGTGTATCAGCAATGATGTAAAAACACACAAACTAAATAGATTTAGTCACATGAAAACAGATTAATGTACATGATAAATACTTACACATAAATACAGACAATCGAAATACTCTTTTGAAAATATAGCCTTCTGAACAAATGGGCTTGCTTTTGAGTGTGCAAAATATATGCATTCCATTTATTACATTGTGAGGAGAGGACACAGCACACATTTTACTGATGCCATCATTAAGACGTCACCGTCGCATTTACTTCTCACATTTCAAATAATGTGTTTTATCATGAGCAGTTTGGGCTATAACCAAATAGTTCCCACAGTGATCTGAAGCCATTTTTCTTCTACATATAACTCCTTACCTTTCCCAGATAAAAGAAAGTAATTTGATAATATCTCCTTCTCTCTCGACTGTTTAGTGTTTGCCACAGCAATGTTTCCATCTTCTTATGTCAAACCAACCTACGGCGGTTCCCCTCTCCCCACAATCAGAAACCCTCTCCTTAGTCTTCCTTTTTTTCCTCCTGCCTGTAAGCTCCATCTCTAACATCCATCTACCAATATATTCACTATCCCTCATTTTCATATGTCCAAACCATTTCAATCTGGCATCTCTTAGTCTGTCTCCAGGACATCTGACCTGGGCTGTCCCTTTGATGTGCTTGTTTCTAATCCTGTCCAACCCAAACAAAATCTTAACATCTCCAGCTCTGCCTCCAGTCTTTGACCACTTCCCCCATCTCTAAACCATACGGCAGACCGTCTTGTAAACTTTTCCTTTCACTTTTGCTGTTACTCTTCGGTCACAAATAACTTCTGAAACTGTTCTCTCTTTCCACAATGGCTGAGCTTTCTTCTTTACCTATTTTTCTAAATCTCACAGAAACAGATGATCAGACACTAATCCAAATATTAATTATTGTATCATATTTCACAGATAACAAATTTCTAATGTTAGCATGTTAGGATGACTGCTGATGAATTAATATTAAGCTGAAAGCAAGTGGATTTTGCTCTTTCACAATCCGTTGATCCGTTGGAGAAGTGGGATAGTTGAATGATAGGTAGCTACTAGCTCTGGGCAATTATTACATCAATCATTACAATGAATCAATGATATAATAATAAAGATGTATCTTTTATTTATCATGTTACACAGGACAAACTTACAGTACAAAATTGTGAAATGTATCTCTGCCCTCTTCACAGGGGCCGCTGCAGAGGGAGTGTGAAGCACCCGTGGAGCCGAGGTTTCAGGGTCTTGCTCAAGGACCCACGTCATTTCCATCAGGGGCTTGGCTTGAACCCTGGTCTCCCGGTTTAGGGACAACTGCTCTAGCCACTGAGCTAAAGCCGCCCCGATGATATAAGGAATTCTTTAATTAGTAGTGGGATACTTGGAGGATGGGTAGCGACTAGGTCCGGGCGATTATTACATCAATCATTACAATGAATCAATGATATGTTGCACTATTATAAGCAGGGATATTTCTAAGTCTCTAACGGCACGTAGACGTTATCAGCTACGGTGACTTTCTTTCACTTCCTTAATTGGGGTATTGGATAAAAATAAATTTGGTTAATCCAGTTACTTAATTTTACAACCTAACTGAAACTGACATGCAGTTAAGTCAAATTCAGGACAGAAACGCGGTTCATACCAGTGTGTGAAAGTCTCAAGTTCTAATCTTTTGTAGTTTGAAGGAGACACTTAAGGATACACATGATATGGAGTGCGTGACAAGAAAATTGTAACGCAAAACAAGTGCACTCAATTTTACATGTAGCTAAGGAGGCGGAGCGGTCGTCCAATTATCCGAAGGTTAGTGGATCGATACCCCGACCGTGCTATCAACATTTCAAAGTGTCCTTGAGCAAGAAGCTGAACCCCACGATGCTTATGATGGCTTTTCCATTGGTGTATGAATGATGGCAGGAAAGTTTATCGCTCCTGATGAGCTATGTGGTGGCTTGAATGGTAGCCTCTGCCACCACTGCATGAATGTTTGTGTGATTGGGTGAATGCTGGCTCCTGTTGAGTGGTCAAACAGACTAGAAAGGAACAATATAAGTACAGTTAATTTTACATTTACTGTAGAAGTCAGTGGGTATCAAACTTTGGGGTACTCTGGCGCAGGGTATATGTGGGATTCATTTGAAAAACATTAGTCATTCATTTAAAAAATGATTTACTGTAATACTGCTGCTATTTATGATTAAATGTAAGTCCAACAAATCATATTTCAAAAACATTTTTCCATTTCAAATGTGCAGATGATGCTTAGGGCCACAAGATCATTTTTCATTTTAAATTGAAAATTTAATCAGGAATCTAAGAGTAAAGTCAGAAGTCTGACTTAAAAGTCATCTTTATTCTCAGAAAAAAACCTAAAAATAATTCTGAAAGAAAAAATGTATTTTTTAATCTATCGAAAATAGTTCCAAATTTTTCCTTTTTCTCTAGCTTACTTTTTTAGTTTTATTTAAATAATTTTGAAAACGTGCCAACCAAAAACCATTTTGTAGAGGTGCACCGATGCAACTATCTTTGCAGATCACTTATTACTGATCTTTATAAAGTCAGACTGGCCGATACCGATTTTGGTCAGTTACAATTGAAGGATTACGATGGAAGTAAGAATAGTCTGCATTGTGTACGTATTCTGACCTGTTGAAATAGATGTAGGCCTACGTTCTGTTTTTTATCATGGTGCGTTGCTTAAACCAATTGTAAGATATTTCAAAGTGAAAATACTAGAAATAAAGAACTTTGTAACCCTAGTTCAGTACATTACGTTAAGTTGGCATTGTTCAGTGACTTCAAGGCTTGTGGCAGGCTCTGTGCTGTTGGTAGCTTTAGCCCCTCTTCCAACATTAGCTTATTTAAAATTACTATGTTCCTGGGTTGACTTGAAGAAAGGTACAGAGGTGTAGATAGCTGTCCCACTTGGACCTTGCTGCTTCCTGGGGGTTGTGGAACAAGTGCTTGCTGTGCCTTCACTCCTTCCATCCCAGGGGAGGAGGGACTGCTATCTGTAGCTTAACTGCTTAATTCCACTAAATTTTACCCGATGCACCTTTAAAAGAAGAAATAAATATAGAAATGGTGTGCACAGACTGATGTGACCAAGAGACGGGGATCTGCCTATACACAGAGGGAGAGAAGGGTCACTCTGCCGCAACTTCCTTTTGAAGTACGTGATTAAGTTTGTGTAACAAACGTTTTCAGGGTCCTTCCTGTACAGCTTATTTTGTCCTTACTGGTCTCACAAATTGCAAGCTTTATATTTTCCGGTTTAATTGCGAGATGTTTGGATCCATAGTACCTCATGCTGGGTGTGCGTGTACAGCGCATGCATGTCAACGACACGGAATTGGCTGGGTGAGGCTGTTACGCTTATTGTTGATAACATCCAACTATGCCTCGGCCAACCGATCTATCGGTGCACCTCTACTATTTAGTGTTGATCACGGGGTACACATTTTATTTACAATGCAATTTACATTTTGATCAAATCTCAAACTGCTACAAGGTAAAAGCAGATATAGGCAGCAAAAGCAACATTTTATAATAATATGAAAATATTAGCAAAAAAAGCAATGTTAATTAAAAGGCATAGGTTCTGCTTAAAAGGAAAGTTCTAAGTCCTTCTTTAAAAGTCTAAGTCGAGTTTGGAGCCCTCAGATGTGCAGGCAGGGTATCCCAGAGACGAGTGGTGTCAGAATAGAAGGCCTGATCACCCCTGGTGCTGAGCTAAATCCGGGGGAAGGAGGAGGCGGTTTGAGTGTGTAGAATGGAGGGATCATGTTGAGGTCATGGGGGTGAGTAGTTAATCCAGGTAGGGGGGTGCATTGCCATTGATGCACTGGTGAATGAAAAGGGAGACCTCATATTAAATCCTGGTGGAGACGGGTAGCCATTGAAGAGAATGAAGAACGGGGGTGATATGTTGATATGATATGTTCATGTTTACGCACTTTCATAACGATCCTTGCAACACTCTTTTGAACATACTGTAGTCTATGCAGACTTTTATCAGGGATTGAGAAGTGTGTGACTCTCTGGAGGAGACAAACGCGTGGAAGAGCTTTTCAGCATCACTTAAGGTGGCTAAAGAACGGATTTTGGAAATATTTCTGAGATGGTGAAAGGAGATCTTGCAGATATGTTTTATGTGGGATTCAAAAGTGAGCTGAGGGTCGAATCTTACGCCAAGGTTGGTGACGGATGAAGAGAGGGGAGTTAGTGACCAGAAAATTGAATGCTGGTTATGGAGGATGACTGGGTCTGATGTGGGGTGCCAATTAAAATAGCTTTGGTTTTGGAGCTGTTCAACTGGAAACAGTTGTGTTTCATCCACACCTTTATCTCCTCCAGACAAGTGCTGGGTGTTGACAGGGGAGAAGATGATGTTCTCGATGACAATATAGAAGCTGCAGATGAACATGTGTCAGCTTTCATGTAGATTTGCAAGTCATCAGCGTAGCAATGAAATGTGAGTCCATATCGACTAATTACATGGCAAAGGGGGAGCATGTACAGTATGAAGAGAATGGGGCCAAGGACTGATTCCAGGGGTACCCCACAGGGGACAGTGTGCGCCGAGACCTTGGCCTTTCAAGGCAAATGTATTCTGTTCTGTCGGTGAGGTAGGATTTAAACCAGTTAGGTAATGACTGGTCTAAGTGTTGCTGCCTGCTACAGTCATTGAATGAAAAAACAACAGAGAGCTCAAACTTGCTGCTTGAGTTACCTTCCACTAAAAACAGCCTTTAAACCCAATAAATGTATCATTAAAAAAAGATATTCTTATCCGTGTGCTGCAGCAGGGTCACACAGGTAAAACATGTTAATGTGTCATTAAAGATTAATTTCTACTCTTATGTGCATGTGTGGTAAGTGTAAAATTATAATTGCTGATGCCTCACACCCTGTGAGTGTATATGAGAGGCAGGACATTTGAAATGCACATATCAACACAGGACACACAGCTCTGTCTTGGCCAAAAAAACACCAATCAAACCTTATCGATTACCAGTAAAAGGTAATAATAAGCTAGATAAATGACACAGTAATGCCATATAACTTTTTAGAACTATAAAGACTTTAGGTTTTCTTCCACAATCACAGATGTAGGAGAGACTCAGAGTTACAAAGTATTAAACTAAACATTAATGCAACATTCAAAACACTGGTGAAAAATTTTTGCGAGGTTTTCTGACCATGAGGCACAATGGTATATTCCAAACCCAGGCAACTACTGGTCTGCCTACAAAAAATGATATGGCTCTGAATCTGCTGGCGTCCGTGGGGGGGGACAACAATGCAAAGTATAGCTATAAGTAAGTATATCAAAAGTTTTCAAAGTGAAGGCATCAATCTGTTTTGCAACAGTTTTCTTCAAACAGTGTGAGCAGATATCAGTTATACTCACATATAATATGCCATTCAATGTCAGGTGCAACTTGTTGAAAGAGCCATGGGGTAATAAAGAGAACTCTATAGGAGCCTTTTACAAGCATTTCCCTTGGTGGCCTTAAGATGAAGTGCGTGTCAATTTATACAAATGCAGGTATCCTACATGTATAGACTCATTTGAGAAACCGGAAACCTGATGGGGGCTCACATTTGCCATTGATCCAAACGCTCAAGAAATAAGATAGTGAACCCCTGTTTTTATGTCATTATGTTCTGTCCTGTATCTGTCCACAGAGAAGAGTCCTCTTTATTTGAAAAAAACAAACAATTTTTAGGACTTTCTTCTGAAAGGCTAGGACAGTAGCAACTTGTAATAAACTTTCTGTAATAATGATTTATCTTTATTTATTGAAAATGATAGCCATCTGTCTCATCCTTTCTTTAAGCAAACCAGAAGAAACTACCAAATAAAGCAACAGTTTTTCATATTTTCCGGGAGCATTGTGCAAATGTTTCTTGAGACGGCTGGTATGTTTGGAAAAAATCATGTCTGAGTAGTTAACAAATCCCGATGGAAAAACACCTGTGGTATGAAGGTAGCTCAGTTCACATTTAAGATATAGTAAATCTAAAACCGTAATTTGTCTCAATTAGAATTTCTTTACATTCACATAGGCTTATTTCACATTGCTAAAAATTACAAGCCTATTTCATTCTTTAAATTATCTCATTCCATCCACAGTTGTAAAAACCTCATTCAATTATCAAAATAGTGAATTCATTGAACACCTATTCTAACAGTTACACTCTCCCTCTGTGTATAGGCAGATCCCCGTCTCTTGGTCACATCAGTCTGTGCACACCATTTCTATATTTATTCTTCTTTTAAAAGGTGCATCGGGTAAAATTTAGTGGAATTAAGCAGTTAAGCTACAGATAGCAGTCCCTCCTCCCCTGGGATGGAAGGAGTGAAGGCACAGCAAGCACTTGTTCCACAACCCCCAGGAAGCAGCAAGTTCCAAGTGGGACAGCTATCTACACCTCTGTACCTTTCTTCAAGTCAACCCAGGGCCAGTCACAGCACAACGCAAGAAGAATATGCGCAGAGAGGAGGAGAACACGCTCCGGGTTAATACAGTAATATGGCTGCAAGTTAACATTAGCAAATAGCTGGGTTTTCAAGAGGTACCAGGCAATTTAAATAGCTACTTGTTGATATCTACTGGGTGTGTATTATTCTACATGAAGATACATTAACTTCCACCCCAACACGCCCACGTCAGTAATCACAACTAATTGAACCTAATTCGAAGGGAACTCTGTGATTGCTTGTCGCACCAAGAGGTTGAAGGTCAAAACATTTGTTGTGCCGCAATTCATTTTTTATTGCAATAAGTTTATCAATGACTATCCATCAATTAATCAAATTCAGCTGTCAATGCTGCTGAGCCATAGGCGCAGGGCAAATTCCGGCATTTGGTCTAAGTTGGACAGATAACTGTCAACCTGCCAATCAGAATATCAGCAGACTCGCCGGGTGGAACACTTCCTGATGCTCTCAGACCTTTAAGGCTTTTGTAACACCCGCAGCCTGTCCACCAAACATCTCCGTTCTTATTTCTACCCATCTCCGCTAAGAACGACAATTTATCACGGTGTGAAGTTTATTTTTTAATTTTCTCTAATCTCTTGCTGTGACTGATGTGCGCCCTCAAATCATATATTTATCCATAAGCCACCTTCTGACGCAAATCTTAAGCACAGTTTTATAAATTTGGTCCCAGGTCTTTCGAAGGATGCAGCCCATAAATTGAAGTACCACTTAATTGTTGAATCCTTATAAGACTGATTGGGGGGATGGCCTTTGTTTTTTTAAATTGCTATGTACCTTAAGTCAACTGGCCTTGAATTGAAAACTGTATGAATGAAAAAATTAATCTGGAATTATAAAACGATTTTGCAAATTTATTTACCAATATCTTAATTTTTCTATAGTGTTGAGTATTATCAATATCTAAAAAGAAATTGGACCTAGCTAGGGGCTTGTGGACTAATGTTCAACAATTTAATATGGTTTATCATAACATTTAAAACTAGTTTTGCAAACAAACACGCAGCTGACCCCAACACAACTATCTACAGGTTTAAGTGTAGGAGTGCATGTGTTTATATATACCCACACATACAGAAAGCTATTACTTAGTTTATCAACAATTCCACCACATATCCACACATACAGAAAGCTATTACTGACATTACATTTCGAGCTCCATGGCTTTGATTTTCTCCTCCTTTACTTTTTCATTCAAACTTAATACCATGCATTCTACAATGATTAAGAATAAATCATTTTGCATGTACTATATGGCTTCCCAAGGTTTGGTTTCGGTCACCTTTTTTTAAAAAGCTGTTGTGATATTTGTCCTAGGCAGCAATTAACTGGATACATACAGTCACATAATTTTGATGCCTAACACAAACAGGGGGCTGCACATTTTTGATGTCATTACATCTCACAAAGTATTTCCGAATCCATGTCAGCAACACAGACCATCCGGTTCGCCTCTCTAAAATTCATATTTCATATTAATACAAACTTTGATGAATGTGTTTGGGGTATTTTTAAAATGATTAGGTGGACATGCGTAAGGTTGCAGATTCTGGATCACCTTTTCTCTTTCTTCAACAATGGAGGATAGGGGCCTTTTTTATAATGAACAATAATGAATATACCAATCCCAACAAAAATACCCAGGCATGGCCAACTCATCATACTCCCCCACTATCTAGAATTGAATTCAGATAACATTATATTTCTGCTCTTGAAGATTAAAATACATATTTTAAGGGGGCAGTATGTATTCGGACACAGAGAGGGGTAGTGACATAAAAGTGCCCCCTGACATACAGCTGTGATTATACAAATTCTGAGTCCTTTAAAGTAGTTGCATACATCTGTGAAAGGCAGGCTGTATATCAAGAAAAGTTTAGCCACTATGAAAAATGATATATTTAATGAGAGCTGGTATAATGCTCATTATAATCGTGTGATTGCAAATTCTTGGATGGTCAACGAATTAAGTAGAAATACAAAATGTAACCTAAGCCAGAACCAAGTAAAGCGACATCATGGTGGTGACATAATACACTAACCGATTGGTGAAAATAATGTTGCCAATGATATTACTTCTCCAACAGAGTTAATTTTCGGTACAGCAATATTGGACAGTTATAATAATCAACAGAAAAGGTTTAGAAAAAATCATTATCGGGACAGTTATGAATAAAATTAACCACCTTTTAACAGATATTTCTCTTTCTGTTCATGCTAATTCATTAACGAGTCAATCAAAAACAAATTAAGTGAAGAGCTGCTGTGGCTATGCCCATGTCAAAATTTGACACTCTTAGCAACAAAACTGACAACTGAGGAGGGAGCAAAATGGTTACTCATTTATTTTCTTGTCAATCAGTTACTAATTAATCTTTCAGGCTTTTGTGTGACATTTGGCCAGGTTTCAGTTATTCTCTATTATTATTCTATATTTGAATTACCATTAGTTTCCAAAAAAAAAAGTGGCCTCTAGTCTTCCAGGGCTGCTTTCATGACAACCGACAATCAAAAAAGAATTGTTTAAAAATTGCTTTAAAAATAATCTTTCAACATTAGGCCAATAAAAGCTAAGTTCAAGTAAGTGCAATGATGCTGCATTCATGAAAGTAAATAATAAACATGTAAATATTACCAGATATAGAGCAACAAAGCTTATATGATATCCAAAGAATTCTAAGGTTTGAAACAATGGTTTCTGTTCCTACTTAAATTAAATCCTCGTTTAATCTGATTGTTTATGGAAATCCTATCCCAAGAAGAAGAAAGGTCTATAAGAAACAAAATTTGGTACATAAACACAACTAATGTAAGCAGTAGATTAACTCTGCGGGTATTAAAATTATAAAGATTGCTTCACTTTCTTCCAGAGTACCCTTCCTGGTTCAAACATTTTTGGCGTTTTAGCCTTACAATTTAGCAGATATTACCTACCTTGAGCGCATACTTTTCTCCAGTCTTTTTCTGAAAGATCTCGAGAACCTTGCCGTTGATACCGAGCCCCAGCACCTGGCTCGTTACCTTGTAGTCGTCCGTTATGGCATTCTTCTTTATCACTAAGTTGGCTCTGGCGTGGAAAGCGAGGAACTGGCCCGAGGGGTTCAGCTGCCCGGTCGGGTTCTGTTGGCCCGTCGGGTTGGGGAACAGTGGCTGGTTCTGTGCGTTGGACAGCATGTTGACGGTTAGATCTGCGAGATGAGCAGCAGCTGCCTCTCAACAAAACCTTCCTGCGTGTTCCCTTAGAACACAGAGCTTCTTCCTGGGTAAGCGGGCCTGTTCTCGGGGTAGAGTCAGGGCAGCCAGGCCCGAGGGAACACCAGCAGAAGCTCTGACGTTGAAGGTTAACAAAGTCGCTCAGTTAGCTGATCCAAAGCTAAATTAGCTAGCCGTTAGCATGCTAGCTTTGTCCTATTCTTGACCCGTGATTCTCAGCTCTCAGCTATCGGTTTGCTTATCCATCTCCGGTGGTGTCCGCCATCCACCGGTTCCTCAAAGAGCTCTTCGGGAACTTTTTCTAAAACATCCCATAAATCTTCAACGGCACTTGGTTTATAAATGAGTGACGTTAAACCTCACGAGTATAGCTAAACAATGACAAAAATCGGTTAACAAAAAAAAACAAACAACAGAAACTCTGATAGCAAGAGTTTAACAAACCCACTTCACTTTCCGACGATCAGACACCCAAGAGAAGCAGGTTTTGCCGCTGACGTCATGACCGGGGTTTTTTTCGGCGCTTAAAGGAGAAGTACACACAGGAAACTAGTCCATCTGCTGGTCGGTGGGTGGCGGTTGTGCGTCTGGACCAGGAAAGACCGGCTGCCAAACCGCGACTAAACCCCGAAGAAGAAAAAGAAGGAATAAAGTCAACAGTATTGAGCAAGTCTTCAAAGTGATCTCATATTTTCTTTCTTTTTATTGATGAATATGTTAATTTATTAGATTACATGGTGACATAAGTGTCACAGAACCGGTTAAATGCTTTCCTGTACAAATCTAGTAATTGATATTTGACTAATGCAGTCCGCAGGTCCAAATGTTCCGATTATTTTTTAATAAATGTTGATTTTATTTTGGACTTACAGGTTTCTATCCGTTTAACAATTGAAATGTCTTAGTAAGCTGCCCCATATATTTTGAACAAATTTGAAACAAGTCAGACAAATATTATTATTCTAGTATTTTTTTGTTAATTAGTTTAGTGTTTTTTCATACTTTTTTGGTGTATGTTGAAGAATTGAAAATAAAAAATGGAAACTATGTGTACCCAAGTAAGTGATCTGTGTACATGTCCAGTGAATATATTTTGAGATGAGGGGGAGTATAAACCAGATGGAAAATATTTAACATTACAGATATCTGTAGCTGCTTAAATAACTTCAGAAACGAAGCCTATTCAATGTAGTCCATTTATTGTAATAATTTGTTTACCTCATTCATAACATTACTTATCAAGTGCAAGTTAGACACAGTACAACATCATGAAATCTATTCTCTGTATTTGACCCTTACCCCGGGAATAGTGAGCAGCCACTGTGATGCTGAGGACTGGAATCGACGCTAGGGTGACCAAGGTGTCCTGCTTTGTGCGGGACTGCATAGGACTTTCATCTCTTGTCCCTGATCCCGCGTATTGAAACGATGTCTAGTATTTTGATTAGCTCCAGTTTTAATAAATTTCCTTTACTACGGAGACACTCTCTGAATTATATCCAATGGCTGCAAAGGTCGGGGAAGGGCCGTCATCATGTGGGCTGTCAATCAAACTACGCCCACAAATAAAGCGCAGGTCAACATATCACCACTCATCTTTCGCTATCCTGGGAAAATTGAAAGTGCAATCACACATTATGCAGATCTATTATGGGAACTACCACCAAGTTGTTGTTGCAGTTGTTGGATTTGGGTTAGGAGAATGATGGTTTTACTATAAAAATTTAAGTGACTTTATAATATGGTGTTCGAAATGGTAACGTTAATATTTATGACGCTAAAAAAATCAATTAAAATGTAGGCATACTTGTTAAGTCTTATAAGGCCTATCCTGTGACCTGCATAATGTATTGTTTGTGTTTATTTTTTAAGTTAAATAGTAGACTAGGCATTATGTATAAAAATCAAGACCACCTTTTAGCATTGATAACGTTTGTCCCACCTTGGCCCTCATACAAATTCTCGTTGCTCCACATTTGGTTCATTGGGATCTAGTCCCTCTAATATCTGATACACACAAATTCACTAAACTTGCTTTCCACCTGTGGTTGTGTGTCTGCTTCAATCAGCCATTTTTGTTCCAGCCATACATGAGTCCTACCACATGCAGGCCCCGTCCTCCCTCACTGCGGCCCTTCAGTCAATTTCCACATATCAATAAATTGTTGGTTTCAAAGGTGTGTGAGTAATCAGACTATTTGAGCACATCTGAACCAGACCCCATGTGCAACGACACTAGCCACCAATAGATGGCGCTCCTTGAAGGAACTGGCAGAAAGGCCAGCAAAACTTCTCAGCTGCCCCCTCCACTGAAGACATCGAGGAAAAGAGACATGAGTGGCCAAAAAAGAAAACTCGACCAAGAGAACCGTGCCTTTCGGACAAGATGGGAAACAAATTAACTTTTCATGAGGTGAAAATGCAAATCCATGTGTTTAGTGTGCCGGGAAACATAAATGATTTCAACTTGAGTCGCCTCTACAACATCACACACAAAGACAAGTACTCAAGTAGACCGGACCTTCCACAGCCGCCATCGCTTCTGACCTGAAAAGAAATATAAACCGACCAGAGAGCGTTTTTACCAGAACCACAACCACACAGGAGTCCTCTTATGCTGTTTTTCATTCGAGCTTGCTGAAGCAGCGAAGCCCTTGTCGGATGGAGATACGGAGAAGCGTTGTGCTGTGGAGATGGCCAAAGCTTTTTGAGACGATAACATGGCTAAAAACTTTGAATCTGTCTCTCTGTCCCGTCGAGTGACGCGGAGAATTTCTGACATTCAAAATCATGTATAAGAGGAAGTGAAAAGAAGTCGTGCTTGACTTTAAGTACTTCTAATAGCGTTGGATGAGAGTACGGATTTGAACCAGCTCCTCGTTCTCAGCAGAGTTTTTGACAGTTTATTTCAAGCGCAGGAAGAGTCTTTGCATGGCACTACCGAGGGCATAGATATGTTCAACGACAACCACAGTGTTGTAAATGAGTCGGTGTTTTCGACGAGCTGCCAGCTGTTGTTACCAATGACGCACCGGCGCTGGACTCGCAGGGCTCTTCCGTCAGAGCGGCGTGGACTGTCCAAAGCTGCACTGCGTCATACATCAGCTGAGTAACCTCATCTCTAGCTAACTATTTACATGGTTATGAGTGTGGGTATTATATGTGATCGTTTTTATGGGCTAAATAGGATAGCATAAATAGGATTTAGCCGCCAAAGCCTCTTTTTTTTTTGATTTGACTTGAAGTCGCTGACCTTCAGTCATGTTATGGATTTGACCGTAAACCGTGTTCAGAGAAGACTTTTCCTCCGGTCGTGTTTTGGCACAAATTTGTCACACTTTCCCGCCTGTAAGGAGAAGCGCACATATGTCCCCGAATGCGAGAAAATATTTCTCAAGTACAGAACCGACCTCGACACTGCACGGACCCTCTCTCTGCTGCTGTCGACCCCCAGAGTTGCAGCTTTAACTGTACAACCTTCAGTCAAACCCCCCTTTTCAAGCAAAGCGCAGTGAGAGGGGGGAAATACATTTGGGACACTACTGCCAGAGTCCCGCTTTCCACTTCTCAGGGATTTCCAACCTCAATGGCCAACATGTTTGAGAGAACTTACATTTGGGAGCGCAGCTTCTCAGCAATGAAGCACATCATGTCAAAAGAGAGACACCGGCTGGCAGATGAACCTCTGTTCAAGCTCATGCAGATTGGATGTACCGACATTGACATTGACATTCAGTCTATTGTAAGCCAAAAGGAGAGGCCTTAAGTATCTCATTAAGACAGAACTTTGCACTGAATCACCTGTGAGGAAGGTATATGAAAAATATGGTGCATGCTTATTGGAAACACACAATGAAATGGGAGTAGAATTGCACCGCAAACATGAACGTTATTTGTTGCACTTAATGTTTGTGTCCACTTTTTTGCCATTATTAAATGGTGGTTTTTGAAAGCCCATTGCACAGAAAAATGGTTTAACACTCAGGAATGTGGATATTTTTTTTCTGTGTTAAGTTCACTTTGTTTTTTTTATTGGTTTATTTGGCAGGCGCATTGTACATTAATGAATAAGAAACATATAAAATGCATGCATGTTGGTATAGTAAACTTGAATTACCAACATATATATTGTTCTTGTCATCAGAGGGGAACGATCTGGAGTACGGGAACATCATAAAGGACTTTTGGACTAGTGGGAAATCAATCACCTTCGGATGAACAACAGCAACATTGAACAGGTGAACTCATACAAATACCTGGATATCACCTCAACAATAAACTGGACTGGTCAGACAACATAGATGTCCTGTACAAGAAGGGCCAAGGTCGTGTCCACATGCTGAAGAGACTTAGGTCCTTCAGAGTGTGCGGGACTCTGTTAAAGACGTTTTATGACATTGTGGTAGCATCTGCAATTGTCTATTCCATTTTCTGCTGGGAAAGAAGAAGCAACTTCAGAGCATAACAGAGTTCTACCATAGGTTCTTACTTTACAACAATTCGTTGTGTCTGAAAACCCAGAGCTCTGCTACGTCACTACACACCATGTGTGTAACTGATAATCATCAACTGACTACACCCCATGTGTGCTCCTCTAATTACACTTCTGCACATCTGCAACTGGACAACTATTGCACATCTGCACCCATTCACTATTCTACATCTGCGCTTGGAAAAGTATTGCACATCTGCACTTAGACAACTAATGCACATCTGTACCTTATCAACTATTGCACATCTGCACCTGGACTACTATTACACATCTTAACTGGACTATTTTGATTTATATATATATATCATGGAGATCGGACTCCTTACTTTTTCATTATATTTGCATGCACTTTATTCCTGTATTTTAACATACATGTGCATTTTTTTTCTTAATTATGGATTGAGTGTATATGTATGTGTATATGTAAGTGTAAATATCTACATATATAAATATATAATGTTAATCTAATCATGTCTATAAGACGTCCTATTGTATAGTATGTCTTCATTTTTAGTCACCTTTGGAATACCTGTATGCTGGAGCTGCTGCAACGGCTAAATTTCCCCTATTGGTGACTAATAAAGTTTCTATCTATCACTATATCTATCGATCTATTATTCTCCTATGTCCTACTGGTGGAAGTGCATGGTCAAAATCTGGCCCTCTGGTAATGAAGATAAAATATTTGTAACCCTTTCTCCCATCAAAGTTGCCCATCCCTGTTCTACGCCGTTGAGTAGGCTCCACCGGTCTCTCCTCTCCTGCTGCGTGGGAGATGTGCCTTAATATAATGAACTAACTAACTTTACTAAGTGTTCTATCACTGCCACAGTTATACAACAGGGCTGCTACAGCTTATACAAAAAAACCCACAGCTAAAGATTAGAGTGTAGACATACTGATCAGAAACTCTATTTCAACATATATTTCAACATTTGTTTATATATAAGGATTTCGATGTTTATCCCAGCTGTACGATAAATTTACTCTCTGTATGATGTACGAACAATAGTGCCAAAAATCTCATTGCATAAAAAATTGCTGTCTATATTATCCGTGTTTACGTATCTTCTGACGTCACGTCTGCCTACGGTCATCAGGATCGCTGGGATGATGAAGTGACGCACGACGTTGGATGCATTTTATCAACTGTTATGATAAATTATAAAATAGTAAATCTTTAATAAATTAAAGTTTTGATGCGCTCTGACTGTATCAGAATGTAGAAACATTTCCCATGCAGCAATGCTGACATGATTTTACGGTGTTAAATTCCTACCATGCACATGTGAATAATAAATAAAAAATCCCCCCCAAAGAAAATCTAAATTTATGATGTTGCATTTGACAGCAGCTCCTTCGAGTAATAGAAAAATGTATTTTGCCGGCTGATGATTAGCGGATCAGAAGAAGATGCACAAAACTCCATGAGTGGGGTTGGACGAAAGATAGTCTTAAAATACTAGTAACAATTTATACAACACCCTCCAGCTGTATATTTTTAATCAGCACTGACACAAAATGTTTGCTATCAAATTTTGTTTGATAAAGATGTTTATAATTAAAACAAAAAAAAATCTATAGAGCACTGTGTCTGTGATGCATGTTTTATTGTAGATGGATTTTAAAGTGGGAAAAAAGCAATACCCACCTGACTGTAAACTGAATAGTATTAATCAAACATATATTCCATCTGCAGTTCAGATTGTCTCAGGTTACTGAGAGAATGTGTGGATTACATGTTTGCGTTATGCTAATCTGAGTGCTGTGCTTTTTATAATCAACAGGTGAAGACAATTAACCAAGATAGTGACGTGGCATTAAAATAAATCCTTGGTTGTAAATAAATACTCAATTCCCAAGAACACCAGCGTACTTAAATGTTCATCTTTAAATATGGCTCTGTACCATGGCCAAATAAAGTCCTCCACCGTCACAGAAAGCATATCATAGTCATACAATTTTACTCAGATATAGTTTCACATTAATTTGCTCACATATCGGATGACCTGTGTTGGATTCCACTAACACACTGAATCGGCTGCGGTCTGTGAATCATTGGCTGTGGCGCGTGGGCAAGGTGAGTGCAGGACTTCTTATGACCACTAGATGGCAGACCAGGCCAGGTTTTCACTATGACCACGTGTCCGCCCTCGCTGCTGCCAGAGCTCCTCTCATTACCTGCTTAGAAGTGTTCATGGGCCTGCATGGAGCATCGGATTATGCTGTGACGTATAGGAGACACCTTAACACACGATTTAAAAATGTGATGAAAAGAAGGTTACTATATTATCAGTTACAATCTTTTTCATTTGAAATCAAATGGATTTGTCCCTGTGGGAAACACTCTAATCAACTTTGATCGTATTGGGAATGATTTCAAGGCATCACAACATGACTTGTGTTGATGCCTTGATTGTTTGCATAATTCTTTGCTGAAAGGCTCGGGTTAGGGTTAGGGCATGTGTTGATAACTGAGCTTTCAAACTGCAGTCGGCTGATTTTGAAAAAACTTAGAAAATGTTGTTTTCCACTAATCTTTTTTTGGGGTGGGGGAAGTTGGGGAGTGGTGGAGGTGTGGAGGGTATGGAGCACATTCAACTAACCTCTGTGAAATTGTTCGCATTCCTTTAAGCTAATTTGTTGAAGGGTGTCAGTTCAAGAACATTATCACCAATGAAATTTGTATGATTAAGTCCTTGAATCAGAATAAATAAATGTCATGACATTCTAACTGTCATGGGCCATTCTGGGCCCCACATTTGCGACTCTTGTGAAAGCTGTGTAAAAATAAGATGGAAGGTCAAGGTCCGACTCTTCGACTCCACGTCCACTTATCTAAGATTATGTTATTTATTTAGATTTAATTTGTTATCTAATATAGCGCCCCAGTGTAATTGGAAAGAGACACCACTGTCAATGTGCTTATGAGATGAGCAATAGTGAGCTCTTGTGTTGTCACTGACTCATAAGCAACAAGAAGAAAGAAAGAAATTTGTCCAAAAGAGATTTTCAAAATTAGTAAAAACAAAGGCAGAAATATCCTCAGGTTTTTATTGTCCCTAATGTTGGTCATCTTCCAAAAAAGTACAACTCATCTGCATACTCCAAGCAGAGATAAATCAGATGATAAAATGAGACAACTTCATATAACTTCACAAGAGAATCAAAAGACTTTTCTCTGGATAGAGACATTCATAATGAACAAACATAACCTTATGTGTGAAAGATGGCGGACTGCTCCTCCGATAAATGTCTGAACTTTTATGTGTGATTGCATAGAAGACTGTCAAGAACTGTTTTCCATCTAAAACAATACCATTGCATCATGGATAACTTGATCAATAGTCTAGTAATTGCCGCATAGAATGTATAAAAAGGATGTTTTCAGCACTGTGTGTTGCTTGGCAGCTAAAAAAACCCAATTGAATAAATTAATAAAGATAACTTTAATGCAGTTATTCCATAACAGTGCATAGCTTGCTTTATATATGCTAATAATATCCTTTATGTACATCACTCTCCATGATCTAAGAGTTAAATATACAATATACATCATCATATTTGAAATGTACCTTATAAGCATCAATTCTTCCCTGAATATGTAAAGAAATGTGATAAAAAATCTTGTGCCCAACATATGGTAGTGAAGTTTGCTGACTGAGCTGAGCACAAAGGATGACTCTATCCAAAGCTTTTTATCCACATGAATACATTTTATAGTTAATATCCTCAGTTATGTAATAGAAGCATATCACATGTCCTCATGAGTCTCATATAGAGCACACCATATAAAAGTACCTGTACAGAAGTATGGGTTGAAACACATGGGTTGTATTTGAGAGGTGGTCTATAAGAAGAAACCGATGCCTCAACAGCTTTGTGCTGATGAATTAACGCAACACAGAGTTACAGAGCTACTTTGCATGGCTCCAGCTTCACTTATAGCTGACACTTAGCACTCAGGATGACCTGTTCATTACGGCATGCCGCCTGGGATCAAGTGACACGACTCCAACCATTATCCCCTTTATTATCGCATTATATCGTTCTTGGAGAAGTTGTTTTGGGTTATGCAACAATGTCCCAAAGTTTTCCCGGCTGTCCAAGGATCAGGATCGTGTAGCTTTTGCTCGGATCTGGAAATATCCGGCATGCTAACATTTTCCTATTCTCCATTTCTTCCCAGAATGCTCCCTTGATACTCTCTCAAGTTTCAGAGAACTTCTTTTTACTTCCTGACAGGAAGGAAATCTCAGGGGCAAGGGGTGCATCTCTCCCTTCATTCCCCCCCCTCCCCTTCCCAATGCTCTTCATTAGTGTGCAAAAGTTGGAGCAAGTTTGGATCAGTTATTTCAGGCTTGCTAGAACGAGTCTTTGTCAGAATAATCCTTCATCGCCCCCTGGGGCTGAAACTCTAACCGGCTCTTGATATAGACCCATGGTCAGCACTGGCTCTGATATAGGATTTAGCACCTGAACACTCACAGACCTCTCATCCAACATGGGACCTGCTGAACCTGCTCACCCCTCAGATAAATGCAGACACACTCCCACCTTCCCCTTGTATGATGTCTCACTTATTTTATTCGTTGTCACTCCAGCCTTCTCTTTAATTGCTATGCAACATCAAAAACCCACATTTACATTTGATGTAATTTTATCCTGCTCCATCTGCGTCCTTCAACCAATGCAATTAATTTTTGGTAAGCCTATCTTAACATAGCTCTAAGTGAGACTCTGCAGAAACTATAGACTTAGTCTGTAAATCAGTCCGTCTTTTAGCCTGTCTATTTGTGTCGTGATTTGCTTTTGACCCAGTTCACCTATCTGAAGACAAAAGAGGTGGTTTCCCACTTCAAGTTGCATTGAGGTTGGATGTACAGAAACTATATCTCTTAAAGTTGGCCGCTGATTAAAGTACATTTTTTAACTCAATCTATCTAATATTCTACTGATGAGTCGCAGACGTTATCAGCTCCAAGGGAATCATAGTAATCACACAGGTTTCTGCTGGACGAACATCACGACCTGCAGAGATGTGTGTGTGTGTGCGTGTACATGTGCGTGTGTGTCTGGGTGTGAGTGTGTGCGTGCTTGCGTGGGTGTGTCTGGTCTGCGTGTGTGTGTGTGTCTGATCTGTGTGTGTTTGTGTGCGTATGCATGTATGTGTGGGTGTGAATGTGTGAGTGCGTGTGGTTGTGTGTGCGGTGTGTGTGTGTGTGAGTGTTCTGTGGGTGTGTGGTCTGTGTGTGCTTGTGTGTCTGGTCTGCATGTGTGTGTGTACTATAGAAGCCTATTATTTTTGAATAAATCTCTTGTGAATGTATTCAAATAGCACATGATCACTTGGTGTGTATTCCCAATGAGGGCCAAGAGTAGGAATTCATTATATCGACTCTCTCACACACACACATACACATGCATTCAGACCCAGTCTCCCAACTAAACATACAATGCCATGCATTGTGGACAGGTTGCATTTACAAAGGAGCTCCATAATGCCATAGAATTGTGCAAAAGTGTCTACACAAAGGACACCATGTACGGCTCGTCATCCCTGAAACCGAGGCCTCCTCTGTAGGCCTGCAGGGAGCATGTGACCACCAGTGGAATGCCCCTCTCATCTATGAACAGAGCCTTAAAAACACGAGTCCCTGCAGAGGCAATGATGGCCAGCAGTGGTCGTGTGCATTTCCCCTTTTCCATCCGACTCCAGGTTTGCTTTCAAATTAAGAGAGAAGCAATGTTTTGGGTGACAGAAAGAACTTTAAAAAAGAGATTGAGGGAATGTGGAATTGATTCGGGAACAAAGGAAGTTCCTATAAAAATCTAGAAAGTTAAAGAGACCATAAATACATGGATTGATTGGGTTTAAGTTCTTTCTTTTGAGGTTAGTGGGACAACAACATTATATATAAGCGGTTGCTCTCACGTCTTAGTCACAAGAAAATTTTTCTTCCCCCTCTTGCCACTTGATAAACAGAATGTTTAGGGCATAATTATTTAGCCTACTTCCGTTGCCAGATCTTCTACTGCCATGCTCAGCTATAAAAATGCCCTGATTCCTTTTCCATCCAACAACTATACACACATAGGCCTACAGTACACACCCAGCCACACTTCTCTTTTTCATTTACGTACTTGTAGCGCCTCTCTCTCACCAGTCACTGTCGCTCATTTGCACACATGCACAGAAACACATGCACGCACACAAGCACACACACATACGGGTCTGATTCTGCTGACCCAGTGACATATGCGAGTAGGATGCTCCAGTTCTCCCACACAGAGAGACTCACTGTAGTTTTCAGTGCTTTTGCAAAACACTAACTTCCTGCCAGACACAACAATGCTGTGCTGATTTGTCTCATGATTCACTCCAGGTCACTGACCCAGTCGCGGGGAGAAAATGCAAACACAGATCCACTCATTCGCCCAGGCACAAACATTAGCATGTCATTTCTATATTGTATTAAAGCTGCCTATTAATGAACCAGGACTCAATATTGATTAGCAATCTTTAAACACTGTCAGGTGTTGATTTATGCTAAGCTAACTGTTGCCTGTGGCAGTGTCATTGTATTTATAGTGCAGACATAAGAGCCCCCTTATCTAACAAAAAAAAAATCCTAAATGGTCAAAACTATTCATTTAAAGGAAGCAGCAAATACAAACATAACTTGAAAATTAGAGCAATTATGAATATTATTATCAATATTTGGTAACTGCTTATCATTTGCAGGATCCCTTACACCTAGAGCGTGTCCCAGCTGACATTGGGGGGTGATATTGAGAGGAGGGGTAGACCACGGACAGGTCACCCGACAGACAACCATCACTGTCACATTTACAAACAATTCCTAGCCATCTATATTTAGCAAAAGAAGAAGAAAAATCATTATAGTAACAATTAAAGAAGAAGTGTGTAGAGGATTTACACTAATCCGTTCACCTGCAGTACAGTACATGTTTTTTGGACCGTAGGCTAGAACATGCAAACCCCACACAGAAGTACATACTAGATTTCAACCCAGAACCGTCTTGATGTGAGGCAACAGTTTTAAAAAAAACATACTCCTGTCTCCTGCAGTCTCTATCTCAGTGGAGAGTTTTGTAATCCAGTAATCCATCTCAATCCAAACTGAGATTACATGAGGTGATAGAGCCACTTTGTGCAAGAGATAATCCTCCAGTTTAATTCTCTCTTATAGTTAATGTTCATGTATGTCGTATGTGTGCACACTAGCATGTGTATGCCAGTGTGTGACTAAACCTGCATATGTAGGTTATCTGTTTTGCAGTGGGTCAACAGAGTCTTTTTATGAGCAGCTGTTCATGTAACCTCCCCTTCAAGGTTCTTTATCCCGTCCTGCTGCTGTGTGTATTAGCAGAGGTCAGTCCAGCGCTCTTTAATCCTTCCAGTCTGATCGCCATCAAGTTTCACATACACACAGCCCATTGCCCCACTGCCCCTGAACGTCTGCTCCCGAGACTTTACCAGCTCTGCAACGCCTTAAACCCAGCCATACCTGCAACATTGTGCCTAATCTTCTGTCTCTCATGAGTGCCAGTCTCTTGTTATTAAAGTCAGACAGATCCGATAGGACCTCCTAAAAGAAATCAGACTAATCATCATCCTCTCTTGTCTCGTCTGTCATCACAAAGCTGAGAGAAATCCACTGTGAATTACTATTGCTCTGACGGTCATGTGTTCCTGGAGTCCCGTGCAGTTCCAATGCTCCACTCCGCACTATATTTAAGCTGCCCAGCTGGCATTAGCATCCTGTCACTCGCCCCTAAGTCACACACGCACTCAGATCACACACTCACACAAAATGTGTGTGCATGTGCAGGTTTGGTAGCATGGTCCTCTGCCTCTACTATGCCCTTGTAGGGATGTATGACCCACAGACCACCATGCCCCACTGGTGTGGATTTCCAATGCTGGAGCTCATTCCTCACAATATCATGTCCTGTCACGTCTTGTGCCTACAAGCTGTCCTGACATATGTAGTATGTCCACGTGGATCTGCAGCATATAGACACCTGCTTAGATATAGGACATGAACCCATTCTATTTATACATAAGCAACATATATAGATGTATTTATAGACCCCAGTCTATACTGCTGCTACAGTATATAGTACTGCATGGCGTGCCTCGTGTTTTCAGTATACGTTTCACCAACCATTAAGATTAGTAACATTAAGGCTTGAACTATTGAACTGAGGATTTAATACACTCAGTGAACGTAGAGAGGATGACCAATGTTCTGTTGGTCATCCACCCTCCGCCAAGGAGGCAACGAATTGTTCATGTCTCTTGGTTGGTATGTTGGTTGGTTGGTTGGTATATTTAAGATTATGAAACTACAAATCTAAATGAGGGTAGGGATGAGTACTGAGAACTGTTAATTGGACTACATGATTTTCAGTTCCTAACTTCCATTTCTCAAGTATCGTTAAGGTAGAGGACAAACGGCCTGCTATCATTCTAAAATAACTGAAATTTCCAAATGCTTTATGCAAAAAAACCAATCTGCTCCATCGGATAAATACAGGTATTATGATTTGTCATGCATCATTCGATTCTCCTCTCATGACAACATAGCAGACAGTACAGGACATTCCAAAGAGTGGATGCACTCT
Source organism: Lophius americanus (assembly GCA_037951165.1). NCBI lineage: Eukaryota > Metazoa > Chordata > Actinopteri > Lophiiformes > Lophiidae > Lophius > Lophius americanus. The sequence continues at coordinate 8,604,720 of JBBDHG010000047.1, forward strand.
CAGAAACTGCACAAAAAAAGAAACCAATTTGTTCGCCGCAACACCTGCAACGCCATGAAAAACTTGCAAATACAGCATTCGATAAATATGAAGACATGCAGAGTGTTTGACAGTGTTATCAAAGCTCTGTCCTCAGCGCACCGCCCCAGCTACGCCATGGATGAGATATCGCCATCTAAATCAAGTCATGGTAACAGTTGTTATAATTTAGATCTGTAGCCTGTAAGTCTGCGACATATCTCAGGATACAGTTACGTAGTTAACTGTACTCAGTTTTGCTTCTAATTAAAGTTCTACCCCGAAACATTCCCATGGAAAACATTAAACAGAAACCAAACGTTCGTCTTTGGATAAAAGCTTAACAGCTGTGTTGAACCTTCACCTCCCAACATTGTGGAGGGGTGGGTTTGTGGCCCAGAGAAAATAAAGAGACGTGTATGACTTTTCTTTGCTGGTGGAGGTCTGTATCATCCTAGTTGTCTTTTAGAAAATCTGTTTGACCTCTATGCACTTGTCTCTAATCCAGGCCTTAACTCTGACGAGGACAAAGCGGTGTTCAGCTTAGAACGTCATGAAGTTTCACCCTCCTCAGGTACGCAAGTCCACAAGTATCAATGGGACGGCAAAGGCAGAAGGTGATATTTGGAAAACGAGATATGGCTCCTGTACACTCTGACAGAACTGGTCTTTGACCCACTCTCACCACCGTTTCCTGATATTAGATTATTAGGGTTCGATTGGCCAGCTGAGAAATATGGTGAATATCTTCCTGGAGTGCCTGTCTCATAAATGTCTGGCCTTAAATTACATCCTGCCTAGTATTTTTTCTTAAATTTAACAATCAGCAGTTTTGATTTTGGATGCAGTTGAATAATATGTTCCAAGAGTGATAACTAAATCAGCATAGACCAATCTCTGATAGGATTAACATCAAATTAAAGGCTATAGCCAACTGAAGACTGGAAACTGGGGAAACAGCTAGAATGCCTTTGTCCGATGGTAACTTTGGGAGGATCCGTGGTGTGCAGAAGAGACTCGAGGACTCGAAACCCCATAAGACAGAAATACAAACAATATATAATCTGGCGCCGTCCAAACTGTTTTGCGCTTCGGACCGAGCCCGGCCGGTTATCCTTTCTCTTCTTCCAGTCTGTATACCAAGCTTGGATTACCAGCTACTGATCGAAAACGTATCCATTCGGATGGACAAATATGTGAGTTGCAGTAATATTTTAATCTCAGTCTCTATCGGAAATGGAATAAGATGATATCCAAAGTCGTAGAAATATTACTATAACGGAGGTTGAAAGTAAGCCTCAAATTTGCCATTGTGCATCTGTGTTTACCGCTTCATACATGTTTCTCCTGGTAACATTCTCAATAGTTCAGTGATGTTTTACAAAAGTGATCGGGGTCTTAACTTAGCACAGTTTCTCTGTTCAGCCAACAGTGAAATACAAACATTAACACAGTGCAGAGTGATTGAATTATTGATGCCGAGCAGTTGTGCCGAAAGCCGTGTTTAAGGGTTTCCTCCGACTCCTCCACAGTTTGTATGGGAGTGTGTGTCAGACAGCAAGAGAAAGGAAAATGGGAATCCATCACGCAAAGTGTGATCATCCTGGTGATTGGTTGGTTGTCAGGGGAAAGCTCCTCTCCTCTCCTCTCCTCTCCTCTCCTCTCCTCTCCTCTCCTCTCCTCTCCTCTCCTCTCCTCTCCTCTCCTCTCCAGGTCAGCATGTTTCCTGTCAAAAGCAGACGGAAACTCGCTCTCCACACTCTGGCATGGAAAAAGCACTTAGGACAACAATTCAGCCAGCAGCTGTGACAAAGGAGAGAGGGGTGGTTGAGAGAAAGAGCACATTGTGGAAAATGAGGGCACTGGGACTCTCCCCACACAAACATATAAACATATATATAAATATCTCTATTGGTGCCACCCTGTCCGGAAAATGTTGCCTTATAACGTAATTGTCAATAGTTTCATGCAATCTTTCAATGGAGCCTTTGTTCCCTGTGACAAATTCATTCAGTGAATAATCTTCAAACCATTAACTCTAATCATTATATACCCGAAAAGTCTGGGATATTATGTAAACTCGCCGCTGTTAAACACGATAACTCAAACACTATCACATGGATTATTTTCCATTAGGAAGAACTTGATTGATTGTGGAAAATACCGTTTTTATATTTCTGAAACTATTGGAAGCTTTATCGGCAAAAGTTTTGGAGCCGTAAATTCTCAAGCATTCGTCCGATTCTGTCTTAATTTGGTATTAATTCATTGACTGGAGGAGACCTATCTTGTTTATATCATATTTTACCAATTAGTTAATGTAATAGTGTATAGTTTACTCACTTCGAGAGGTCTTTTAGTTAAAATTCTGTTGAAATAACTTTACATTTAATTGGAGGAGTTTACTCAGGGAGGTGGCTTGTACAACGAAGGGGATTGGAGAGTTTTTCGGGGATATTCCCTTAGTGTCAGTGACGACGGCATAGGTTTAGTCTGAATTACCAAATAGGCACTGTGGGTCAATTAGTGGATGAAACGTGACTGTTCAGAGTACAGAGAGCCTGATGGACTGCTGACCTCAGTACCAAAAATTGCTGATTTAATGGAATTCTTCGCTTGTATTGAAACATGTTGACTTGTATTGAATTGCATTGTCTTGGAAATCAGTCACAGTAGTACAAACAAGACAAAGCATGTGACAGAAACTGGTGAGTCTGTTTACTCTTGCACACACTAATGAAAAAACACAGAGTGCATGAGCTACATTCCTTTTTGCTTCCCAGCCTCATAAACTCTTAACATTTAGCCAAAACTACGTTTATTAATGTCAATGCATATGAATTTCATTAATGACCCGAGCCCCAAGAATGACAGATGGCCTAGCAACAACGACCAGGACTAATGCCAGTTGATGACTGTCTCCCAAACTCCAAAAAATATCCCTTTAAACATGATTTCACCTACAAAGAAGAAATAGAAGAGTAGAGCATCACTGCTCAACTGCTGCAACTTTTGCTCGCCAGCACTTGAGTTACTCTAAGCGTCCAAGGACTTGACTTCAAACGTTTGTGAAGCATCATGAAGTAAAATCTCTGTTCTGTGGCTGAGTGTGTGCTAGCTGTCCAGTTAGTTTGGCTTTCCAACTTAGATTCCTACTCTACCTACATAACACTTGGATACTCCGCTCGATATGTGTGAAATAGATTTTGCTATCCATGACGAGCGACTTAGCTACTTAGCATTAGCTAACCCGGTACGTATCGGAATTCACGAAGGCGACAGCTACATAAGTCCTTTATTTTTCTTAAATTGCCATTTTGCTTGAGTGCCTGCGTGAACCCATCGATATGAGTGAAGAGATGATGTGATGTTGGTTAAACTGTTAATTCAATGCTTTATGTTGACGAAGCAGAACATACAAAGAAATATAAACATCCCCTCATGAGCAAAAAATGTGGCACACACCTCAAAACATGACTCATAGCTTCAGAGTGTTTAAGAGAGAAAGAGATGAAGTTCAGATGTTTTCAGAGAATTTGGGAGAAAAATAATATAAGCGCTTCAGTGTTCCTGCATAATGTAGGGGGGGGGGGAGAGATCAGAGGTGCCTCTTGTTGTGACACTGAACTCAGTAACTCGCTTTAAATGAAACTACTACTACATTTACATTCGTTTAATAGCTTAAGTTAGTTACACATGGTTCATGTTGAATGGTAAAATTCAGTTGTAATTTTATTAGATACAAATTCAATCCCCCTTTAAAAGCATTCAATACAGTAAACATGCTCACAGAGACTCATATCACGCATTTTATTTTTTCTATTTTATTAACAGGGACTTTGACTTTGTTTATCTAAACGATGTATTTGCACAAACTGGAAAGAGTTAACTTCGGTTTCATCTAGAACAGGACATTTGGTGCATAAAGTATCACCCAGAGCAAAGTGAACCAATATAGTTTATAATGACTTCCTTTTCCTTCCACCATAAACACCCATAAACACCCATAAACAGTAACATATTGAAAAATGATTTCAGAGACTAATTGAAACTCTTAGAGTATTTTTCTGACATGTACTGTGCATTACTGTCATCACTGTATGAGTACCGCAAACACAAGCAATGTATCGGTGGACTGAACTTACAAACTGTTAACTAATTTTGGCTGACACTGAGACATTCTTTCATTATTAAAGGATTGTTAAAACATTGCATGAACTAGCTAATATTTTGCCATCACATTCAGTTTACGTTGGTTCCTCTCTTGTTGTAGTTTTTATCTTATTTTAAGAAGATTAGTTGAAAAAAATGCAACAAAAAAAACCTTATTGATAATAAAACCTGAATAATGAAATAAAGAAAAAGTCAAGATAAATCTGCATTAAATATTTTTGTTTAAGATAACTGCATTATTATCCTGTTCACCAGGGCCTTTAACCTCGCCTGTCGGTCAACTCTCTCATCCACTGCCTTTTTATTTTCAGCTCTTGTCATTATTATTGTTATTTATCTTTCTTGCCCAACTATGTAAATGGTCCTTGGGTCTCTTGAAAGGTGCTATATAAATTAAGATTACTATTATTATCAGTATCATAATACTGACTTTTTGCTTTCATATAGTTAAAAACTTTGCTATTCTACAGCAAGTATTGAAACATGTTTCAGGTTTAATCAGATGCATTAAGCCAGTTTATACAAGATAAGAAAACAAGAGAAAGGTCTTCTCGTGTAAGATGTAGTGTTATAATGTGAATGCAACATTCTTACTGGTACATAACATTTAAGACAATGTTAAAGTAATCCAAAGTATTTAAAATGTGTTACTTTCTTTGAGTAATCGAAGGGAGTATGTTACAAAATACATTTTAGAGCATGTATTCTGTATTTTATAGTGGAACATAGTTTAAAAGCAACCTTGCCAACAATGCAAATACACACACATATATAGATGTATTTATTTAAAATTCCAATCCATATAACTGCATCAATTTGACCTTATTTTCATTAATTTTCTCCTTGTATTTTCATGCTGCCCTGTAATTCTTTTACATCCTGTCTCAATTAGTTTTTAGATCTTACATAAAAACAGTTGCAGTGTTGTTGAAAGCTGGGATGAAAATAAATATGCCATACACTGAAGATGATAGATAAAGAAAACATCTGTCACATAAAGAGGTGATATTGATGATATTTCTTTATGTCTCAGGAAATAGTGAAAAAGATTGAGACTTTTTTGCAGCAAAGTAGGGTATTGAAAAATTCTCCAAAATCCAGTGGAATAAAACAACATACTTTATACTAAGTCTATTAATGCATAAGATAATTCCGAACCGAAATAGAACAATAAGCTGTGGGAAATGATTTGCACATATTGCAACGGTTAGTTTGAGGTGTCCAGGAGCCGGTTCCCACAGTGTTGCTTGTAAACCTGAGCCTTGAGGCTATGGAAGAACTGGAAAGACACAACCATTAAAACATACAAACAGACCTTCTCATAAACACCAGTGCATATAGAAAAACAGGCAGTCAGATCCATCTCTACTGGCAGGAGTTGAGTAATGCTCTATTCCTGTCCCAAATGTGACCCAGCCAGGTCATGTAAACAAGACAAGGAAACTGCAAACCTAAATATATAGACTGCATGCAGGCAGCAAATGCAGCCACTCTAGGAAGAGATGGGCAGCTGTGGTTTCAACCAGTAACTTGAAGTTAAAGGTCTCAACAAATCCTTTTTGAAAAATGAAAAAAAATCACCCAGCATGCACCCATGAACTGTTTAAAAGCGCTACAGTCTGTGTGGAATGTAGATTGCTGGGTTGGGTGGACAAATGTCCCTGGAGAACCACTCCACCTCTCCCAAATGATCTGCTTCTGTCCAGCCTGTAAAGACATGTGCTCAGCTGTGTGAGTGTGAGTGTGACTAGTGTGCGCTCAGCTGTGTGTGTGTGAGTGTGACTAGTGTGCGCTCAGCTGTGAGTGTATCATTGTGTGCATATGGCACAGCATGTGGGGTCATGTGTGTGGTGTGTGTTCATGTATTATTGACACATGCATTTATATATGTAAAGTGTATCATCACGATTGCGTGCATGAGTGTGTGGTTGTGTGTGTTAGTGTGTTGGTGCAACAGGGGGGACTAATGTGGTATTTTCTTGCTGCTTCTAACAACTGGTTTGTATCCCAGCTGTCCTATTGGACTGAAGCTACAGGACACTCACAGCTCTGCTGTGTCTGCACTCTGTGACCCACTGTGTGTGTTAATAGTTGTGTGTGTGAATGTATTGTCCATTGCAACATCAAGCAAAAAAAGGAAGAATTGGGCATATGAAAGAGTGAAGCACAGACGAGCTGGAGAGCTCTGAACAGGGGAATGACGGTTGCAGTTGAAGCCTCAGTGCAGTGAGCACTAGTTCCTCCGGTGGATCACTTGTGGGCTTCTACTGATATAAAAAACCCCACAAAAAATACACTTCTCATATCACGCAAATATGTAAACATACCATACTGGGAGCTCGAGGGAAAAGATTATCTAAGACACATCGGTTGCATCCTCAAATACTGGTTGAGTTAATCTGTCGTCACATAAAATGGAAAAGGAGGAAAAGTGAACTAAAGAAGTCTACTCAGGATATTTTGGACACATGTTTTCAGAAGTTTTTTTCAGCTTCAACAAGTGGGTGGATAAAACCATTACTGTCGGTAAGGCTTCAGGTGAAGATTTACTCTTATACTACTAAAAATGCAGCTTTTACTACCCATAGTCCATGATTATTCTATGCATTAGCTGACTGCAGGTCAGCATGACAACAACATCAACAGCACTAAGGCCTCAGGGAGATGTTTACATGAAGCAACAAGTAGGTCAAGATTTTTTAACCTGCCTGGTAATCAGAGAACTGTCACCACTCCCCTGCTCCTCTCCGCCCTCACCTCCCATAAAGATCCTCTGTGGTGGTCTGAAGGCTTAGGCCCATCCTCGTGTAAAGGAGAGAGGAGAGGAGGTGATAAGGAGAGGAGACTTTCAATTCAACTTTATTTAGCGAGCAGTGAACTGTAACAATGCCCTGAATGCGCGTGTGTTTATATTCTTAAACAAGTGAAACATGAACATCATCTGGAGAGGAATGGATTAGAACAGTGAAAACGCCAGAACAACAGAACGTGGGTCAATGCGCTCACACTCTCACTTTCGCATAACTGAAGTCAACGAGCTAAAAGTTCAGAACCAGAGACTTTTCTCTTCCCTAAGAGCAGAGGACATTCCTGACAGCCCATGCTAGTGTGAATGTGGCCATGTTGTTCTGGAATATGTGCTCCACGCTCAATTGGCCCTTAAAGCAAAGCAAAGGATCGGGTCTCAGGTTCTTTCTACTCTTCCATACAGCCAGCTTAAAACAGGCCAAGATGAAATTCATCAATACCAGTGATGACCTCCTTCTCTGTGTATATCTATTGGTCCCAAAACCAAGAGGGGTAGAGAGAAAACTTCACCCAAAGTTTTCCACCCACCGCTTAAGACGGTCAAAGAGACCCACCACCACAATTCAAGATTTCATTCAAGATTCCAGATTTTTATTTGTTAGTTTTGCTAAACGTGCAGGACATACAGAACATTTAAATGGCGTTTCTCCTTAAGAAATAAAAATGATATAAAAATATGAAATACCCCTGAGAAATTAAATGTAACAAGATAAAAAATAAATAAATAAGATAGAATACTATAAATATATATACATGTACACAAATATCTAAACCTACCTATGTAGAACAGTGGCGGTAGTGCAGTAAAAATACTACATAGTGCAATGTCCACATGAATTTGACATTGCACTATATAAGTTTCAAAATTCCTTTATTAGGCAATTGCAAAGAAAATCCAGTCACTTCAACACCTGACTGTTAAGCAAAAATGAAAATAAGTCAAAAGTTTAGTAGCAACTCCCCATCATCCCCCACAGAGCATAAGACACCCCCTACTGTCATTATGGGGTTAATTTAACCCCTGCATATTGTCCATCACCTTATAATATGCGTGTTCAACTTTCAGTCTGGCCTTCAAAAGTCTTTCCAGCACCAGCACCAGTTCCATACTGCCAGCATTCTGAGTCTGGTTCTTCCGTGTCAGTCAAATGGCCAACTTCGCAGAGCCTGATAAAAAGTTGACCAGTGTTTGCATTGATTTTTTTCTTTTCACAATATTTTGGACCTAAAATGAATAATGGAAAGAAAAAAAACATCTGCAAGGGCCTGGAACCACCTTTTTAGAAGTCCAAACATTGAGGACAGACGAGGACACTGTACAAACAAATGTTCCAGCTTTTCAGACTGATGGCAGAAACTACATTCATCCAACACCCCTGGATCCAGGTGTGCTGTGTATCCGTTTGTGGGTATTGTCCCATCTACAATCCTCCACTGGAAATCTGCTGTCAATTTTCAACGGACAGCTTGTACAGGGACCGCCAATTTCCACTTGGGGTAAAGTCTGGACCAAAAAACTCCACATCCACTCGCTTAGCCCACCCAGAGACCGCAGGTTGAGAACTTTTACACAAATAATTTTGATGGCTTTTATCCTAACAGTTTGAAATTTCTCCTGGGGAGAAGTTGTGAGAGACAGCAGCTGTCTTTCTCCTTTTTGCCACTCCCCCAGAGCTGGGGTGGTGGGCAAAGAGGGGAAGCTGTACATGCACCCCTCACTCCATTGTTCATTCAGAATTCTGCTCACTCCAAAGGTCCTCAGATATTGTGGCAGGGCAGTACAGACCTAGTCCACCAATCTGTTTATCAGCCTAATGGATGTGATGTTGCTACTCCCACGGATGGGAGAAGCCCACTGATGATGATGTCCTCTTTTTCAGACGTCCCAATTTGGTGCCACAAGCTCTTCTTTTTTGTCCGCAGGCTGGCAGACTGCAGTGTTTGAGTCTTTGTTAAGTCGTTTAAAAACAAAGGTTGCTCTAATAACCACATGGCAGGAGTCTCGTTGGTGTCTCGATTGGTCTCGAAGCATTTCCATTTATACAACCCCGCACACTTTCTCCTAAGCTTCCTCTCAGTACTTGGCCTTAAAAGTGCCAGTGATCAAGAACACCTTCAGTCCTGCTTTCCCCCATTCATGTCCTCCAGGCAGACTGGGCACAGCCTGATTCCTCCACTGGCCGAGTAGGAGAGCTTTGCTTTTGACCCAGTTCAACTGTGCAGAGAAGGCTTTTTCTTATAAGCCAAGGTTTTCCTGTTAGCAGTGGAACTCAACCTGGTCTAAACATAGATATTAACATCATCAGTATACTCTAAAATTGTGGAGAAATCACAATCACTATTTGAAGACCCAGGCAGTGAGAGACCAATGAGCCACTCCCTTAAGCCGCTCGTAAATGCTCTAAGTGTAGAAAACAAACAAGATTGACGCTATTCTTGATCTAAAGAAACAATACCAAAATTTACATTATTTGTTCTTGAAATATCAATCACATCCTGAATAAGAAAGACATTGTCCATAATTGTCCTCTCAGGAATACAATAGGGTCTGTATGAATGAATTTCATGAATTTGGAAAGCACCTTATAGTCAGTTCAGAGAAGCGCAACAGGCCGTCAGTTCTTCAGTAGAGCCAGATCTCCTTTTTTTGGCAGCAGTGACAGTAGTGCAATTGGCAGGAGACAGGGAGACATCTTGTTTTAGAAAATTCCAGGAAAACACCATGAAGATCAGGCCAAAGGATATTCCAAAACTGTTTGAATAAGTCTGTTGAAAGCCCATCGATCCCTGGTGCTCGTCCTGATGCCATCTGGTTGACTGCAAGTGTCCTCCAGAGTAAGCTCACAATCAAGAGCAGCTTTCTCTCCAGGGCTGAGCTGAGGAAGCCCCTCCAGGAGGTCCTCACAACACTCCACAGAGCAGTCCACCACCTTAAAGAGGTCAGACTAGAAGCTGCCGTCTCCACCCTCTTCTCTTCTTGACACTTCCATACCTCCACCGGCATGTCATCAGGTCCAAACACCTTTCTATTCTTTCGTCCTTTTCAAAGCTGCTCTCACTTCAACATTACTGGTCCTTGGGACTTCTTGATTTACGGATCTCACAACTTCCAACCTTCTATCTCTCCCATTTTTTTCATCCATCAGTTCTCCAAAGTATTCTTTCCATCTTGAACTCACCGTCTTCTAACTTGTAAGCACATTTCTATCTCTATCCTTGATCACCCTAACCTGCTGCGCATCCTTCCCATCTTGATTTCTTTGCCTTGCCAATTGCCACAAGTCATTTTCTCCTTCCTAAGTGTCCAATCTCTCATACAACTCATTATAGGCCTCTTGTTAAGCCTTCGCCAGTTCACTGTACGCCTACTTTCTTCATCTAATGTATTATTATTATTATTATTATTATCTCTCTTGACACTTCTTCTTTGCTAACCTTTTCCTGCTCATACTCTCATGAACCTCCTAATTCCACCACCAAGCCTCCTTATTTTCTTTCCTTTGCCAAGATGAGACACCAGGCACCTTCCTACTTGTCTCCCTTATCACATGTGCTGTGGTTGCCCAGTCATCTGGCAATTCTTCACTACCACCCAGAGCCTGTCTCAACCCCTCCCTGAAGTTTCCACAGCATCCTTCCTTCCTCGACTTCCACCATTTGATCTTCTGCTCTACCATTGCTGTCTTCCCCTTTTGTACCGCCAAAGTCCTCCTAAATACTACTATTCTATGCTGTCTGGCTATGTTCTCCCCTGTCACCAACTTGCATTTCCAATCTCCTTCAGGTAGCATTTTCTGTAAAGGATGTAGTCCACCTGCGTGCTCCTACCTCCGCTCGTATAAGTCACCTGGGCTCTACTCTCTTCTTGAAATATGTGTTCACCACAGCCATTTCCATTCTTTTCGCAAAATCTACCACCATCTGTCATTCCATGTTCCTGACCTTAACCCAATACTTGCCCATCAACTCATTTCCTTTGTTCCCTTCTCCAACATGACCATTGGAGGCTGCTCCAACCACAACTCTCTCACCCCTGGGAAAATTCTCCATAACTTTATCCAACTCACTCCTGAGTTCCCTTCAAACTCACAATCAACTTGTGGGGAATAAGCGCTGACGACGTTCACCATCACACCTCCAATTTCTAACTCCATAATCATCACTCTGTCTCTTCACCTCCACAACACTCTTCACATACTCCTCCCTCAGAATCACCCCTATCCCATTTCTCCTCCCATCTACTCCATGATAGAACAGGTTTTACCATCCTCCAATGCTCCTAGCCTTAGTGCCTTTCCAACTGGTCTCTTGGGCACACAGTATATCTACTTTCCTTCTCTCCATCATATTAGCTGGCTCTCTACCTTTTCTGTCATTGTGCCAGCATTTAAAGTTGCTACTCTCACCCCTACACTGCTGCCTTTCCTCATCTCTCGCTGTTTCTTGGCACTCCTTCCCCCTCTCCGTACTCTTTTTCTTCGACCAACAGTAGCATAGTTTCTGGTCGATCTTAACCCGGGCTGGTTTGGAAATCAATTTCTAATCCTATGTTGGTCTGGCATTGGTTTTATGTCGGATGCCCTTCTTGACACAAACCTCCCTATTTTTCCGGGTTTGGGACTAAAACTACACTGACTTGTTGACCCCTTAGTGGCTGGGTTTGATCCTTTAGTGGCTGGGTTTTCAAAACAACAACTGATCTGATTAATTTGTCAGTATCAAGAAATTGATCACTCACTTATACAGATTTTTTTAACGTTTCGTCCAAAAACTGATTTATTTATTCCAAAGAGTATTCATTCTTCAATCATGCTGTTTCAGAGTTATCATTCATTTCATCACCTTCAACAGACACCTGGCTACTGAGCAGAACCTGCTCATCAGTGGTGACCACAGCATTATCACTGACATCAACAGAGACAACCTCCTCAGCCTCCTCTGAGGAACCTGAGAACTGCTCAGGCTTTCTGTAGCCATACATATTTTCTAGTTTTGGGCTGGTCCTCTAGATTTATGTCGTTTATTTACAAATTAATCTCAGAGGAAACCATTTCTCCCAACAAACAACTGCCTGTCCCAGCTTGCGCTCACCGGAAAGGAGAGGAGAGGAAAATAGAAGTCAGTGTGCCAGGAGGGGATGTAGGGCTGTTTGGGCTTTAGACCATATGGTCAGAAGGTAACTAGATTGGTGTCTAATGGGATTGATCTAATCCGCTTTTACATTGATAGAAAGAGAAGGCGCGAGAAAGACGGACACCATAATTTAGATTTGAAGAACTTGCTGTAGTCTGATTTATATGGCTTTGAGGGGGGGCTGGTAGATGTGACATTCAAAAGGAAAATCTGAAAAGAATACTTCAGACAGAATATAGTATTGTAAGAAATTTGATGTTGAGTCCAATTCCAAAAATATAATCTGCACAAGAATTACAGGTGGAATCTAATATTTTATTTGAAGTAAATTTGTTTGAGAAACCCAGCCACAATGGCGTCATTAATCACTTCTTCTAGTGATAGGGAGTAATAGGGAGGGTTGCAACAGGAAGGATATCTTATATAAAACCTATACCAAATAAATATGTGGAACATGAAACTGATTTGTTGGGGATCTGAATCTTTTTGGCCTCAGGTTTGCAAATACTGTCCTTGGAACTGTCACAACTACAACTAACTCTCGCAGTATCTCTCAAAAACTTCTCGTCCAAAACGCTCGTCTACTACGCCTTACACTCCAGCGTTTCTGTTCAGCGCACTGAGCCCCCAACTCCATCCCAAAAGGAACATCAAATGATTCGAAAGAACTCTTGAAACTGAGCCCCGAGCTCCAACTCCAAAAAAACATCTAAGGAATCAAAGGAACAAAGGCAGCAATAGCCAAATGGTGACTTCACTACTTCAAAGGCCTATTATTTTATTTTAAATGCTGAAAGGAATGTAGTTTCACCAAAATGTAATGACCTGTAGGATAAGTCACAGCCTAGCTCTGGGAAAATGTCATGCAAATCTGTCCTGTAGTATTTCTGCAATCTTTCTCACAGACAGAAAAACAAGCAAACCGACAAACACACAGGAGTGAAAATATAACATCATTGGCGGAAGTAGTAACTTTGAATGCGATACAGACAAATAATTCAAGAGCAATGTGGAAAAACTGAGGTATTAAGAACATTTGAGGAATTCTTAGGCTAAATACAACGGAACACTCAAAAGGAATGGTCAGAAAGTAGAAAACAGAGGGGTTTTCTAAGCTTACGAAAAGTCGATTTCAGGTAAATGGTTCTTAGAGGAGAGCAACAAATCCAATAAAGTATCATGCACTTCTGAACCCAACAGCACATAAAGTAGCTAAAAGTGAGGCCATGTGAGTACTTTAAATATGTTTTGTGGATAATAAAATGATCAGTCATAACATTGAAACCACGTGCCTAATATAGTATAGGACCTTCTTTTGCCATCAAAACACAATGACACATATTGACACAGAGTGCAGCACAGAGCTGCACCGTGTCACCAGTTCACCAGTTGTCCTTCATAACACCAAACACCCATTAAGTCCTGCAGTTTGATATGTTCTGACCCAGTTGTCCGTCCATAATTTGGCCCTAGTAAAAAATGCTCAGATCCTTTTGCTTGCATATTTTTCCACTTTCCAACACATCAAATTCAGGACAGAATGTTCAGTTACTGCCTAATTTGCCCCACCCACTGACAGGTGCCTGTAGCAAGATAATCAGGGTTATTATGACTTAACTTGTCAGTGGTTATAATGTTATGGCTGATCAGTGTAGTTAAGTTTTGAATATAAGACAGGATACAGGTGGTATCCATGCTTTAGTAAAAGTCACAGGTCCCAAGGATGGGTGCTACAGTAATATTTACATGACCTAAATTAAGCAGGTAAAACCTGGAGCAAAAACGACACAGTGAGTCCCTTTTCTTTCCAGACTCCCTCTGGGGAAAGAGTGGACGAGGGTCAAAGGGTGCTCTCTCACCATTCCCTGAGGTGCTTCAATGGTCACAAGTGTTCCGCACCACTGTTCATTAAATAACTCCCTCACATCAAAAATATGTCTTCTTACTTAATTCAAGCTTATATGAATACATAACCCCAAAATTTTTGGAAGAATAAATACTCTCAAAAATTTCACCACATAAATGGTGAAAATGTGGTCACCTTACTTTAGGGTTCCTAAGTGTCTCCTGCCAATTATCTGCATGTTTCCAAAAAACATCAGTTCGACATCGAAACCAAAATTAGGCTTTTTCATTGATGTCCCCACAGCGATGGTAGAGCCCCAAAATGCCCCCCAATCCCCTGCTTTGTATATGATAGACAGGCAAGATTTATGAAGATCATTTCTGTCTTTTTGTTCTCAAAAAAGTCTCCCCCAAGTGAGAAAATATAAACTATTAGTATATATATACAAGTTCAAGCTCCTCGAGTGGATTCATACACATGACATTTGGAAACAACTGGACGGACATTAAAAAGGAAAAAAAACTCATCCTAGTGAGAGAAATATGAAATATTTGACTCAAGATGATATATGCAAGATCAATCTCCCTGATTTATATGCGCCAAATTTGTACTATATCGGCAGAATGAGTAGAAAGTCATGCCTGAAACAAAGCCTTTTTTGTTTTTTTAAAGTTCCACCTAGTGAATAAATATGAACTATTACAATAGAATAAGATATATACAAGATGGAACTCCTCAAGTCGATTCATATGCATCAAATTTGGACTAAATCAGACTCCTGGTTGATAAAGTATGGCACAAAAACTTTTGGACATAAACCATCCCTTAGTTTAAGACATATGTAACTGATCTTTCCCAAAATTAATCCAGTTCTTCCGTGTACTAAGTTAATCACATTAACACGATGGTACCATGGTGACAGACGCAGATGTGGCGGCAGCGATGATGATGATTCCATATAACTTTTGGTGGGCATAAATATGTGTAATATACAAAACCTTTACAATAATTAAAACCCTGTCATCATAAGAATCCGTGATTCTGAGGACTAGTTATGTTTGTACTCTAACTTTCTGATAGCTATGTGTGGGATAGAAGAGTGTGGTGAATAACCAATAGGATCTTCTAATGCCTTTTCCTTTTCCAACAGAAAATATAACATCGGTACTCACATGCGGTTTACATTTTCAGAGGTATAGCTTTTGGTGTGGTATGGTAATGTTTGGAGGGGCCTTATTCCAGATAGCTATCCATTAGTCCAGAAAAGCTCTCTCTCAAACTCTCATCATTGTCCGTGATGAAGTCTGTGAGGAAATCCAAAGTGAGGAATCGATTCATCAAAGGATTGGCTCTGCGTCTGTCTACCTGGATTAATATTTGGCTGGGTAGGCCTTGTTGAATCTTGTAAACTGGTCAACTACTAAAATCAACTTGAGTCATGCCAAAGTTCATACAGATCAATTCGAGAGGTGAATTAGACTTAAGAACGCAGGATAGCGTTTATTTGAACTCTTCCTGGTTTATACTTTATGTTGAAACGTTAGTCGGACAATTCTTGTCACACGCGGTAACCACCTGCATCGACTTTGACTAAACTCATAATGCATGTGAGCTGGGTGTTGTCAATGTACATGAAGTGTGGAGCATAAAATAGATCATCTCTGAACTTTTCGCACACTGCCCACTTCAGAGCCAGGAACTTGACTTGTTACTTTTTCGCTCTACTTCTGGTAGAGAACGGCTTGGTTGCATACTTATGTAGGCTGAGTGGCTGGTCAGAGTCTGGATGTGCTTGAAACAGGGCTATCACATCAGCCAGTCCGTCATTTCTTTGGCGCTACTCTGATGGAAGTGGGTTGTTGGCAGCATTGAGGATTTCCCTTGGAGTAACTCATACAGTGGCTGGGTTATCCTTGAGAAGTTCTTTTTGTTTGCTTGACCGTGAGTAGCAGAGAATTTCATCAAGGTAAGTTTGACAGCACGCAGCCATGCTAGGAGCATCCAGAATTGGTACCGGAAGAGGAATAAATAAATCAGAAATACATACTTCTGAGTCACATAATAAATAAATGTTTTGGTTTTAATGAAAATTTAACCTGAACTAAAAATATCATAAAAATAGAAAATAATTAAAAAAATAGCAGCCAGTTCCTCAACATAAGTAACTTATTTCAATTTAAGTTACTTTAACCTCAATTGAGTATATTATGGTCACAAACGGCAATTAAATAACAGAATAAGAAATAGTAATTTTATGCTATAAAAATATATACATTTAATTGACACTCTGGGTATGTGTGACCAGGCCAGCTGACTTGGTGCCCCCCTATACGCTGGGTGCGTTATACAATATTAATAAGCGTGTACTCTGCGTATAGGAGGTCGCGGGCCTGGTCTTTAGCTGGAAAAACCCTGGTGGTATCTTTGCCCCGGTTGTGGCTCCTGAACCCCGATCATCCTGTCAACTTTCTTCCGAACACACGATGGTTTCCGCATTTGAGGGTGTAGCGATAATCATCCATCCCATACAATGATGTCTCAAATAATCTTTGACCAACTTCAATAGCGGCCTGGAAGTAAATGTGGTCATGGTCTTTTAGGGGTGCAACCTGAAAGATCAGAGTATGTTTTCAATTTAATTTCTCAAATCAACCCTCCTATTATGTTCAAATAAACTTACAACTTTGATGTTTCGGGTCAATTTGACCCGAGTAATATAAACATGCAGAAAATTATTTTAACTGAACGTCTTAACCAAGTTTGTCTCTCAGCTACTTTATGCCTTTCTACTGACCATCGTTATAGCCCAGTAAATAATACATAACTGCCCCTAACCTCCCCTTATACGTCAAGTATTGATTGTATATGACGATTGCGAAATATGCAAATCACTTTACTATCTCATTCATTGACCTAAAATGAAAAACAAATTATGTTTAGGTGTTTGCAGGGCTTTAAGTCGATATTAAGTGCTCATTAAAAACAAAAAATAACATTTGGAAAGAAACACACATTTATTATCGAGAATAGTAACATTTATAATGTTGGGGGTCTATTTGACCCCAGGAAAAAATATGAAAAATGGCAAACATTTCAAATGTTTAGGTTCATCAAACCCTTCAAAACATCAACAAGTAACACAACAGTAAAAGCAATAATGAAAACATCAATAAAAATTAAATCGGTCACCAGAATTGAGTTTTGATACCATAATAGCTTTTTTTAATTTATGAAAATACCATATTAACTCAACTAGGTGCCCATGGGCTTCAATTCTTCATTCAGATGAGTCATTCCAAGGCAGGTGCAGTCATTCAGAGGAGTTCAAAGGCCAGAAGCCTTCAGACCCAGGCAGACTTTTTGGCTTGTACAGTCTGCACTACTGTGCACATGATGTGCATAGGTTGTCCCCGCCCCCATCTTGCATGAATTATCAAAGTTCTTGCGGGAACTATGTTTGCCCCACCCCATATACTGCGAGAATGATCAGAGTTCCCGCGGTTATATGTTTGCCCCACCCCCCATGCTGGGAGAATGATCAGAGTTGTTATCAGAAACTGTCATAGTTGTTATGACTCCTGTCAGAGTTCTCGCATGTACAGATGTCCGCCCTCTCTCAGTGCTTCTTGAATGATCAGAGATCTCGTGGGAACTATGTTTCTCTCACAGACACACACACACACGGATGGACACACACACAGACAAACACAAAGATGAACGTTTCAGTGCCCTCAATATCATCCAGCACAACAAAAACAAGATAGAAATCAGGGTTTTATAGAATAATAGTGCTAGGGGTCAAAATGACCCCAACCGGCTGATGCGTACAAAATGTGTACAGGAAATGTTTTTAATTTCATGTTTGCCATGTTTACCCCATAAAGTTAGGAAAAGTCACAGAAAATCTAGCCGAAAAAAGTATGTTAACCAGGTTTTTAGAGACAGTAAACATTGAATGGGGTCAAATTGACCCCTAACATAATAGGAAGGTTAATGTGACAATAATGCTAAAATAGCATTACAAGCCATAGCAAGTGCAGACTTAGAGAACATTACATTTACACACCATGTACTTGAATTTGAAGTGCATAAATCAGGATTGTTGGTTCTTCCTATCATAGTTGATGTCTACTTCCTTGTTCATTCCAGCTGATCACATCTTTCCTGAGAGCACACTTAGGAGTGAGACAAGCCCATACTGACGAAAATTAAGACACTCACGTCATGTTATCTTCATACATTCGAGATCAGGTGGCATTTAAGAACCGGCTCAACTTTCCCAACACTTACTCGAACCGCCCACTCACCAGAAACCAGCCCTCTCTCCTCATGTGTGGGAGATGTTGCTTAACTGGTTCCTACTGCTCCTCTTGTTGTGGAAGTTTTTCTTCCCTCCGGGCATCAGCATGCAAAGTGTAAACATCCATGAGTCATTGGTGTTTGAGGATCAGTCTACCATCATATATCTTTGTCTACTCCATGCTTTTATTCTTTGTGGTTATCCCTTTAATGTGCGTGACCTATTAAAGTGATTGCAAAATATAGAGCTGGTCTTAAAGTCAGTAATTGTTTTGTTTCGAATCCAAATCACAACACAAGTTATCTCAAGTCACTTTCCATAAAGAGCAGGTGTAGTCTGTGTTCTGTAGTTAACAGAGACAGGCTGGTTCCCACATGAGCAAGTCCTTGATGACAGTGGTGACAAAAAATGTTTTAACAGGCAGAAACCATGACCAAATCGCGGGCTTAACAAGGCGGGTGTCCCTCTGCCTTGTTTAAGCAGCTGAAATAGGCTCTCTACTAGGCAAAGGGTACAGGGAGCCGAATAGCACTAGATTTGTCCCATCAAAACTTTCACAAAACACTTCCTGGCATGTCAATGCTGAGCACCTGAACTCACTGGCAAACAGATCCAGCAGCTCCTTAGTTCCCGGTAAACAAATGGCACCCGTCCCAGATCTCATCAGATGCTGCTATATCTCCGTGCCGTGAAATCAGGATCATTATATATCTAATTTTCAGAACTACACTCAAGGGATTTAAAACATGTAAATACATTTTTGGCTAAGTTTGAGAAAACAGTTCTGGGATTGTGGTACGCTGGAGGCAGTTCTGGACGGGCTAGAGATGATCCCCAATGAAAACCTGCGGGGTTGGTTAATTAGGAGTGTCAATGATTATATGATATAATACTAATTGTATTCCCTTGATGGTATTATGGCCGGCTTGTACTTTGACTGTCACATTTTTACTCCATTACATTAGAAAATATGGAATACTGCACTACTGTTTGTTTTTCCATAGCCTGACATGTTCAATACAATATTATAAATATAATCAATATATGATATGTTAGTACAACATCCAAGCAGCATATTGTGAAAGGAATCATTCCGGATGAATGTTTTATATCATTTATATGCATGTTTATTTGAAAATGATACTGATCATATAACGGTATAATGTATTCAAGAACTCGAGTAGCTTAGTTTGATCATACTGAAATCGAATCACTTTAGAGTGATTCAGTGTATCGTCTGAAGGAGCCTTTTGAAGACGTGCTTTTGTGTCATAACACAGCCTCCAGGTGTCAAATGACAACAAGTCACTGGTTACAGGAGATTCTGGTTGTGTGAGAAATTATCACCTGAAGTTTCTGGAGATATGAAATCTCAAATAAAAAGAAAACATTTTAATCATCACTTGGTTTAACTCCTCTAGGCCTCTGTTGACAAAACAAACTGGATTTTGAAGATCTAAATATTAAAAATGATACTGCTGCTTCTTCTTCTTCTTGCTGGTTAATTGATAAAATACAGCATTGTTTTTGTAGTGCAACCAAAGGCAGGTTTCTCAAGAAAAATATGCGTGTGTCAACTAGAAATCATCCCATGGCAGCACGAATCAGTTAATAATCATTTTTATTTCTTTTAAAAAAGAAACTATCACAACTTAATTGGGTTACTGTACAGTTTCTCTTCTCATAATCAATCAGTCTGATAACAGGTTGTGATTTCATGCTGGAACACCAAACACCCTGCTACAACGCAAACCACTAGTACAACATGACAGTACACAACTCCTTTTTCCACTTTTTGTTATAACCATCTTCTGACACTCTCAACTGAATCGCAATAGAAACCACTTCTATTTGAGAAGCAATTGAGACATAGTAGTACAAATCCCTGACGTGTTCACTTAGGAAACAAGGGACGAGAAAGAAGAACTCTCAGCGGTCTGGTCCATCCAACATGCACCTAGTGTTGCTGTGTACGTTTGTGTGTGTGTGTGTGTGTTTTGGACAGCACCATTATTTGCTATGTGTTTAAGAGGTTCCCTGGCCTACATGAGAGAGTGAGGGGAACGAGAGAGAGATGGTGGGGAGTGGAAAGAATATCTAGGTCAGATTGTGGAGCAGGCAGGCCCCTTCACAGGAACACTTGTATCTATAGTCTCTCACTCACTCTCAGTAGTCATAACCGCATGTGTGTACATACACTCTTGGAACATAGGACTCTAAGTGGAACACTTAATGTAAGATTAATGTATGTCTACCTGAGAAACTATTCTCTTCAGTACCATAAAAACCCTCCTTTGTCCTGTCATCTCTTCTTAACCTCGACTCAAAGGAACAAAACAAAACAAAACTTGGCTTACATTTAAAACACTGCCATTCATTTTATTTTACATGATGTTTCTTTGTCTTTCTTACTTTTCAAAATTCTTCCATTACTAGGGAGGGGGCGAACTTTAAAATTGCAAAGCCAACTTTCCACCCTACAGGTGTGTGTCAACTGGACACACACAGACTTACAGCTCACCTTTCTATCTATCTAGGTTTATGTGGGTCGGGCTCATACAAACCAGTTTGTGAAGTACGAGGGTGACAGTGACATCGTTGTGCCAGATTGACTGGAGCTACTGTGTCTTCCACAGTAGCACCATGAAGCTTAAGCGCACACACACTCCCACACATATTGAGCCGACATGCAAGCACCAGGGATTAGGAAAGGTATAAAAAGAGTTCATTAGAAAATACTAAATAGTCAAGACTTATTGCTAAAAAAAAGTATTTTCTAATCATCATTCAATGCCAATTCCTAACATCTTGTGAAAAGAACTTTGTGTAGTTTGTAAGAAATTGTGTGTGTGTGTGTGTGTGTATGCGCTTGTGTGTAAGTGCATGCTTGCGTGCGTGCTTGTGTGTTGGGCCCAAACAGAATGGTTTACTTTATATTAAATCATGTTGGGTGAACAAATGATCGCGTTCAATCTCTAACCTGATAAGAGTAATCTCTGTAGCCCTTTCAAGTTTCACTCATGTAAACGTGTCCCAAGAAAGGGTGGCGTTTTATGAGTGTTAAAGAGTACAAACTGTGGCAAGTGACAGTGCAGGTGAGCTTAAGTTTACTCAAAACGAAACACTTATGTGAGAACACACACAGATTAAAAACATTTGCTCGTTTGCAAAGCCGTCACACACACACACACACACACACACACACACACACACACGCACACACACACACACGGAGGATCTTAAAAAGCATGATTTAAATCAAACCTTATAAATGGCTGTATCCAGAAATTCCACAGCCACTCAAGGATATTCTCTGTATAAAATTGTTTCATTTTTTTCTCTGTTGAGCTAATATTAAAAACCAGGAACTGGGGTGTCGACACCTCTAAGTAGAAAACAAGTAAAAGAACAACCAAATGACTTTTAAAACCTATAATCCACTTTCTCCTGTGTTCTGACTCCTCCCTGAGGAGTTCCGAGGAGGAAAAAGTGGAAGGAGAGAGGAGTTAACAGGGCTCTCTCTCTCTCTCTCTCTCTCTCTCTCTCTAAGAGACCAGTTTAGGTAGGACCGTGCGAAGAGGTATGGGCTCCCCAGAATCTCCCATCATGTTGCTTCTCAGTTTGTTGCTAGCAGCAGCGCCTAAGCCAGCCCCGCCTTTAGCAAGGATAGAGGGGAAGGAGGTGCTGTGGTGCTCAGGGAGTCGTTTCACCATGGTCCCTGGGCTTTTTTCAGTCCCAGGTAGAGGCTTGGGTAGGCGCCGATACAACCAAGGGTGTCTGAGGGCCTGGCTGGGGGTGAGACGAGATGAGGGATCCCAGTCCAAACACTTCTTTATGAAGTCAGTAAAGGTGGGGTCCTCACAGCCCTTGAGTGCAGCAGTCCACTCCTTGCTACCTGGAGGACCTCTCATCTTACCACGGCGAGACCGAGACCCTGTCAGGACAGTGGCCCCTGTTGGCAGGGTGTTGGCTCCACAGTAACGAGGGTGGCCCTTGGAGTTGATGAAGTTCTTTGCCCTTTTGGCCTGCTCCAGGACCTTCTGCGGAGGCATACCCAGCAGCTCCATGACACAGGCCAGCTGGTCAGCCTCCTCCTCACCGGGGAACAGGGGGTAGCCAGTCAGCAGCTCAGCCAGTATGCAGCCAAAGCTCCACATATCAATAGGAAGGCCGTATCGTGAACCTAGGATCACCTCTGGGGCACGATAGAAACGAGACTGAATGTAGGTGTACACCCGCTGGTGCTCAAAACAACTGGAGCCAAAGTCAATCACCTGGTAGAAACGGGAGAGAAAAGATCATGAGTCAACTTCCAACATAAAATACATACACTAGAATAATGCGTCCCAACTACTTCAAAGGCCAGGTGTCCTACCTTGATCCCACTGCGTCCCTGCTGTTTGAGCAGGATGTTCTCTGGCTTGAGGTCACAGTGGATGATTCTGTGCCTGCTCAGGGCCTCAAGGGACTGCAGGATGGAGTGTGCAAACTTTCTGACCAGCGGCAGGCTGAAGCCCTGAAACTTGTTGCGTTTGATAAGCTCGTACAAGTTCATACTCAGCAGCTCGAAGGTCATGCAGATGTGGTTGCGAAAGGTGAAGTTTTCAAGCATGTGTACAACATTCATTGTGCCATTTCGATCCTGCTTGCGCAGGTGCTCCAAGATGCGGATCTCCTCCTGCGCCTGCCGATGGAATCGCTTCTCGTTGCGCACCATTTTCAGAGCCATGTGTTGCTGCAGTTTGTGGTCGTATACTTTTGCAACTTGGCCAAAGCTTCCTTTACCGATAATCTGGAGAAGGCAAGAGAAAGAATTAAAACCGGGTTAGCTACAACTCAAAGAAAGAATGTTATTATTATATTGAAAATCTGTCACACTGTCATGTGATAGGCTTTAAAACTAAACACAATGTTTCTTACCTTAAGGAACTCGTAGCGGTAAGCCAGGTGGTCATGAGGTACATGGATGTATCCACCCTGCTCATCATCGTAACCACAGTTGTTGCTGCCTCCTACTACAGCAGGTCTCTTCTTTGCATTGGGTCCCACGAAGTAGATGTCTGGGTAGGAGTGGATCTCTGTCTGCTCCAAAGTGGTCAGCTGTGATCTGTACAGTCTCAGAGCCTGGTCAGGGGTTAGAGGGCCACACACCTTCCCACTGTTGCCTGCGTTTACAACTCCCTGTTGGCCACTAGGTTCACCGGAGACCTTTGTGGATTCAGTGCTGTGGAAAACAAGCATGACAGAAATTGTGTGGTTAACAGCTGGTTTTATGAGCCACTTAAATTATTCTTAAAGATGTTTTTTAAGTCAGTGTCTTCATACAAGTTTCATTCTCACCTGTCTACACTGCGCTCCTTGGGCATGGTGGAGACTGGGGCAGGTTTAGTGGGTGTCTGACCAGTGGTCCCACTGTTCTGATTGGTTGCTGTGGCTATGGCATTGACCTTTCGGTTGTTGGTGGAGTCTTCATACAAGTATTTTACCTTCAGCTGTCCACCTCGTACAGTTACCTGATCCTTCATTATAGTCTTGTTACTGACAACCTATTAGGAGAGGGAGACAGATGGAAAGACAGCGGCTGAAATACATGAGAAAATTCCTTTGGTAAACACTACACTGGAACTTATGTCATCAAACCGGGTGTATGCATTGTATATATTGCACTTCTTGGTGGACATAACATGTATCTGATAATGACATATGAAGTTACTCAGAATGGAGGGTGACTATCTGTTTTGTGAGTGTGTGGCATGTTTGGTGACATAAAGTGCACAACAGGGGCTTTTCGTAGTATTCAACACCTCAGCTGTTAAGCAGCCCAACAGTCCTAAACAGAATATTTGGTATATCACCAGAATTTTGTTACTTTTTCATCTAAAATAATCGAGATGATGAGTCTTTCAAACTCATTTTAAAAAGGAGAAAACAGTGGCAGGAATATCGGAACAAATACTGAGTCTCTCTGGATATATATCTACGTACACAGCGGAACTGCTAACGTTTCCTTATGGGATCATTAATCTATCCCACAAAAAAATATAACCTGGGCACCCAGATAACTGAAGTAGCTCAGGTTTTGTCTGAAACAGGTCAAAATATCTAAGAAACTCCTCAGCAAAAGGTGGTAATCCATCAGCAAAGTAGAAGCAGAAAGTTGACAAACGAGCACAACTTGATCTAGTTCCAGTCTGGCAGGAAATTTGAAAAGGAATTTCATGTCCACCTCCAATCATACCTCATGAAAAATTACCCACATGGCTGATTATGAATATGTTGGTTCACTTATAGTAATTAGGTAAAAGATACGAATGATCTTTAGCTCAACATTCCAATCGTCTTTTTTTTTTGGTTCCAGCATTTAACACTCCTAAATATTAACTAGGGTTGAATCTGACTGCTCATAATGGCTGGCCATTGTCATAGATTAGAATCCTCGTTGCAATTTATCTAGACTTCACAGTCATGAGATCTTTTTTGTTCACTTTTGAACATATTTGCCAACAAAATCTGAAGTGACGGGCATTAGCTCGTAAACCATTTGAAAGTTTAGAGAAGTTTCAGTAGAGCTCTTTAGTCTTCGTCTGAGAGTAAACTGCTTCATTTCTACAACCCCAGGAATTCATTCCTCCTCACTCACTCTTTCTCTTACCAACAGAAAGAAAAAAACCTCTCCACAAGATTATGGAGCAGGGGGGAAATGACTGTCATTAAAGTTAGATTATACTCTAAAACTGAAGAAGCAGTGTGGCTCTTAATAAGACATCCTGACATAAACTCAGCATGTCTTTCTATATACAGACACACTGCAGGGGGATATTTACTGAATAAGCCAGGCTGTCTCTTCCATACAAACACTAACACATTGTTTTACTGGTAGTTTGGTTTCAGAATAGGGGGAGATTTTTGACTTGCTGTTCTCTTTCTCACATTAATTCTGTACGATGCCTGTGAAAATCCTGGCTTCGGATTTTACACACATCTGAGCAGGTATGAAACAATGTCGGCTGATGGAAAAAAAAAAAAACAAGGATATGCACATGACACATAGGTGTTAACTTGTTCCACTGAAAGAAGACTACGTTTGCGAATTATGGTTGAGTCTTAAAATAAAGGTGGAATGCATGATGGGTTCTCATACATGTAACCATATAGACTACACTTATTATAAGAGCCTGACTACTGACAAGGGGTTCTATGCAGCTGTTGCCCAAAGCTGTACTGCGAACACAGTGAATACCAATGACTGACCCCTTCACCCACACGCAGACACCAATGCTTGAATAAATTCGAAAAAGTTGTGTCCAAGGACACAGATGCCCACGGAACTGGAAAATTTAAATTTTGCTGATCGGAATAGATAATAACCCCCATTACTGGTGAACATGAACAAACTAACGTTAAAATCACCACAGCACCAATTATGGGATGGATAAACCCATAATTGGCCAATAGGTTAACTGGTGGTTAACCTATCGGCATTTTCTTGGCAGATTTCGAGAAAGTCTGACCGGCCAATACTAATTTTCGCTGCTTCCGATTTTTTCTATGAAGTTTTAAAATAATAATGGATAATGTATTTTAAGTGCTCTTATGTTGAAGGATCACAGTGGAAGTAAGGCTGGGGCTCCTGGCGGGCTCTGTGTTGGCGCTAACTTTAGCCGCTCTGCAAATGTTAGCTGTTTGAAACTTGCTATTTTCCTCGGGGTGATTAAATTTGAAGTGTGTGATTAAGTTTGTTTAATTCATTTCTGTCTTGCGGATTGTGCCGAGATGTGAATAGACGTTACCCCCTGAATACTCAAGTTCAAACGTGCTTTAAAATTATTTGTTTTTGTTGATGAAACCAATTATAAATTCTGTCCTATAGTTTTTTCAGGGTATGTGGACTCTTCCGTTATAAATATATAAACATAACAGACTGAAAAAGCTTTCACCATGGAGATCACTTAAAGAGTTTTTCCAGTAAGGGGGTGCGGTGACAACCATAAGAACATTCTAAAAAGGTACCAATAGTACCAATGAAATCCAAAGAGTGAATCTTATAAAACAGCAGGAAATACTGTGGTTGAGAGTCAGCAGTATGCCACTCTGCATGGAGCAACAGATGGAGAGGAGCTAATCTCCTTGCTGTTAGACAAACACCTAATCATGCTTCTGTCCTTCAAATACACGTTTAAGAGTTTCACAACACAACACATTAGCCAATCATACTAATGCAGATATACAAGATGGGTCCCAGACAAAATAAGTGACAGTACCAGTGATGCGTAGAGCAATTTGCTCTTTCAGCAGTGTAGTACGACCCACAATGCAACTACGATTGATCTGATTTCTATGGCAGATCCTCTAATACAGAGTTGAAATCTATTTATTACTTTAATAAATCATAAGGAGCAGTATATCTAGGCGGAGCTGCAGTCATTTACGTTCTACATGGGATTTTACCTCTGTGACCGTGAAAGAAAGTACAAAAGTAGGGGCACAGGACTAGAATAGAGAACGAGGACTAACCCGCTATGCAAATCCACTAATGGCAGATTACCCAAAACAGTAGAAGGGGAGAATATTGATTGGTGATTCTGTTTATGGGTCACATTTTCAAGGCCAATAGATCTTTACAATCTATCAAAACTAACCTTTTTTTATTCTGCTGGTGGTGTGTCATGTCTGTGAGTGTGAACTTACTGTCAAAGGGGCTTAACAGAGAGGCAAACATTGCCAAAAGGTACATCACTAGGTTGCAGCTGATGTATTGATAAATATGATTTTTTTTATCTATTTTGTTTAAATACACAAATGCCAAAACCAAGTGACTTCCCATTCTCAGACTTCCTGTCAAATCTTTTGTCCATGCAGTTAAGAGTGCATGAAGAAAATCATACTGTCGGTGAATATCTCATACACTGGTGAATTGGCATTTTGTGGGAAAAGTACAACGTGTATACTAGTTCACAAGGTTGGCAATTTCAGTAGGACCACTGTGACTATTTTGGTCTGACACACAAAATGGCTACTTCTTTCAGTTGCCCTGGCAGTATTGAGAATCCCCCACTGCCACACTCTCTCATATTCCCGGCATGAAGTCAATCAATATTAGGGTATAAAAACAAGGGTTGGGGATAACAGAAGATGAGCTGCCCACCCTACCAAACAAGGCTGAGACAAAAGGAAGGGGTGTAAATAGGCTAAACGTTTTTAAAGACCCGAGTGTGGAAAAATTACTTTGAAGAACATGATGTCTGGAGACGGAACACAGGAAGCATTGATTTACTTAGTTTTTTTTGCATATGTGTGTGTTTTTGCGTGCATACTTACTGAGTGTTTAGGCATCGGGGGCAGTCCAGACGGACTGTTTTTATCGGTTTCGTCTTTAAGGATGTGGTCAGTTCTCATGTACGAGTCATAGAGACCGTCACCGTGTCGTGCTGAGGGAGACAAAGATGAATAAATTAATCAGTGTGATGATATGGTCTAATGAAATCTATAGCAAACAAACACTTAGGGACAAAGTTTGGGGACAATGTTCATAGGTGAAGCTGACAAAACACAATCTTATCTTCACTGAGAAATTCAAGCCCTCATTTGTTCAAACCAGCATAAGTCCTATCGATTATTTTATCAATAACTCTAGCAGCTGCAAAGGATAATGCTTTGGTATAGCCCAACATATCTCTAGAGTTAACCTCAGCATGACAGCCATATTGCACTGGTCTCTAACAGTTTGAATGCACATGGTGTGCTGTTACATCCAATCCCACATTAACTTATTATTTCATCAATTGTATCTTTTGACAGCTTTAGCTGACATCACATTTCTCAAAATTCCCACCTAAAAAAAGCCATTGCCGAGATTAACCGTACATAAACAGTTGCCACTATGAAGAGAAACCTTTTGCTTCGTGACTGCAATTGCAATGTTGGGAGTGGTCTTCATACATTTGCTTATGGTCAGAAATCACATATAATGATTGAGGGCTGGGCAAGTCTGGCTAAAATTAAAGTCATATTATGATAGAATTGAGATTATAATCTTCCTGTCTTTTGTTTTGCTGCCCTTAACTAGGGCTGCAGCAATCGATTATTTTAGTAATCAAGTATTCTATCGTTTATTCTGGCGATAAATCGAAAAAGAAATATTACGTACTCTGCAATTTTATAAAATGAAATAACTTTTTCTTTGTTTGGGAGCAATAATAATACACAAAACAGTCTATTTCTATTGAATGAACAACCAATTGTTCCCCCTTTTTAAAAAAAACTTGCTATTTGCTTGAATTTCAATAATAACTGTCAATAGCAATAATAACAAATGATATTTCTTGTTAGATTTATCCATTGAATCTGCAATGTTTTCCAGCACTATTGTATTTGTTCACATCAGTATAACCCGGCTCCTGGTTGTTTATTTTGGGAAATGTTTCTAGAGTTCATTATTTCTTACTTTCCCATTTATTTTTTTGAGAGTTTTTATTAAAAACAAACTCTCTGCTTTGGTCTAGATCTCAATTGGAAAGGGCCTTCTCATTCGGAAAAGGAGTGTTTACGTGGATCATTTCTTCTGATTTTATTTGGTATAAGGGGGCCATGTAAACTCACCTAATGCCTCAGTTTATGGCAGTGCACTATCCAAGGAATCACAGTTAAAACACAGACCGCCAGAGTCGCTATCACAGTCTGTCAGTGTTTGTCTGTCTATTAAACATCCCCAGTTTTAGGGCAAAATGAGCATCTGCTCCCACTCAAAGATGAATGAAGGTTATCCCCTCGTCTATCTCCTTTCACCTGGAGAGGTGCATCTCTTGGGAGACGCAGGTCCGGTGGGTCACAAGTGAGAGGAGATGAGGTGATCTGTAATAATTATAATAACTTAAAATTATAAAGCGCCTTTTAGAGAGTTGATCTAGTTTGCAACCATTAGCTACCAAAACACAGGCTGCAACAGGATGCCCGAAGTCCCTACCTATATATGGAGTCTCCTTTTCTATCACACAAAACTTAACAGTTCAGTTAACTGATTTTCCTGTGTCTACTTTCTAGTATTTGTTGATAGTCGACAAGATTACCTGGAGGCGGACACAGATGAGCCCCAATAAATTCCTACTAACGCCTGGACGTTATACAGAGTATCAGTTGCACTGCATCAAAAGATCCAGGAGCGTTAAGGTTGGTTGAGGAATAAAGTAAGAGCCCCTTTCATGATACAGCTCCTTTTCTGAATGGAACACTGTGGAATCATTGGACTACAGCAATGAGTTCACACAGATGTCTGAATTGAGATTGTAATTTTTTTAAATGTATTGATCCGCCCTATCATGACATAATTATTTACTTAGTTATTAAATGCTTACAAATACGAAAGACAATTCTGTCTTTAACCAAACAAGAGTTTGACAGCGAACAACCAGTTTGTGGCTATGTACATGTACACCTCCAAAAAAGTGGTTTGTGTCTAGTGTGTGAGAGGTTAGCTGATATTCTTTTCCCCAGAATTTAGTACACATTCCTTTTTGGAGTGACTGTATTGCGATACCTGAAAAATGTGCTACGTGCTAGATAAGCATTATTATAAAGTTACGTCGCGTTCTAAAAACTACGGAGAGTATGCCTTTATTTACATACTTGCAGGTAAATTTCTATTCAAATGTACCTAAGAATTAACTCCCGGCAGCTCTGCTGCTTATCTCCTTCATGCAGCTACAGAGATGTGAAGCCTTCGTGAAACAAAAATAAAGACGTTCTCAGCTTCCTCATAGCGCTTGCTTTGCTTAGCTCTGGCTAAGCTATCATCCAGGCCAACTCTGAAGCTGAGAAAGGAAAATTTATTTTTAACAGCCAGGATAAATACACAGCCTCCAAGTACACTAACAGGATGGAGATCCTCCATTTGCTATCATTTAGCTCTGGCTTCGCACATAATAAACTACAACTTCCGTATTCATCATAAAAGATCAGGCCTTGCTTATCACGGTGAGGCTTCGCTGCAGTTTATGTTATGAATTTAAATGCTGCGGAATCATATTTCATTCTTTTGACGACTGATTGCCCAGCCATTCTTAGAAGGGTCTAAGATTTGACTGCTCCTTTATTTTGTCTCCTTAATTTTCACTATCAACATGGTTGCACATAATCACAGCATTTGAACTGACCACTGCAACAGCCAGTGAGACCACCATCAGTGAGACCACCATCTACTACATTCTTTCTTTAACACTTGAACTTAAATATTAGTCATGGCCTTTGGGCACGACTTAATATACATTTCTAGTTACCTCCAAGATGGCGGTGTCTGCATATGCACCTCACTGTGACATCAGTCTAAAACTCCTTAATACCTTGTATCCGATGCCAGAGCTCCAAAGTGACCAGCTTAGATAGGGCTTAGGGACCCAGATTGCTAGCGCTGCAAGTGGTATTATTTGCCTAATAGGGGTAACAGATGCCTCTATGACGACAGCATCTTTCCGTCTGCCCATCTGTCCATTGAGGCCGAGTCATGTACTGCACACATCAGGTGTGCTCAAAAATAGAGCTCATATGGGAGGGTACGTGTCATTCAATAGTGCTGCGTGTGGCCTCACACCTCTGTGGCATTGAGCCAAACACATAATATGAGAAGATACGGACAGTAAAGGGGATTAGGGGAGCATTTGGGACCGTAGAAGAAGCTGGTTACTCAACTGACAAGCCTCAATGCCCAGCTGTTTTTCTAAGCAGTCTAACCCACAAGTTGCTACTACAAGTTGCTGAATAGCTATTTAGGCCATTTAGAGTGCTTTTGTGATTAAAAAAAAAAAGAAACAAATAGTGGCATGTTTGTCATGCTCTCCCTGTGTGCTATAACCATGTGCAGGTGAGTCAGAGCCAGTGTTCCCAGTTCGTCAACAGACCCGCTGTGGGACAGATTAGCCATGCTGCCTGGAAAACATATTCATTAGACCTGCACAGCACAGCAAACTGAAGCATTAGGACTCCGTACACAATATTAGCAAGCACAGACGCTATAGCTCTATGCAAACTCCTAATATCCCAGGGATTTCTGTACTTTTGTTGTTCAAGCAAAATTCCCCATGGAGGATATATATGAACCATAGGCCAAACCTCTATGTGAGCAAACATTGCTGACAATCAACTCCTCCCAAAAGGGTAAAGAACAAAGTTTAAGCTCTCACATCGTGTGTCATAAACATGTGAGTGGGGCGATGTTACAGTTCTTTATTCTCCTTTTCCTGGTATCCTCCTTACAGAAAATACATCCAGGGCAGATCATAGGTTACATCTGAGAGAGGCTTCTGAGGGCAACTCAAACTTGTCCTATATTTCTTAAAAATGTTAGTTAAAAAATAACTAGTGGCCCAAAAACATGACAAAGGTGAAAAACATATAATGGTCAGTCTACATATGGCAAATCAACTATTATTTGTACAGAAAAAATACTCAACAGGAAGCCGACATAGATTAGACAATATAGGTTTCTGAAACAGACCTAAAAGCGGCACAAGGCCTTCTGGACTTTCTTCCAAAGGGTTTAACCTAGTGATCGATACTGAGATGCAAAGAAAAAGTAAACATGTTTACGAACCCTGCGAAATGCCCACATATTCATATGATATTATATGTTTGTCCTCTGTCCACGCAGGGTCACGGCGTGACATTTAAGCCAGGGTCCAAGAAATTTGTCAGTGAAGGCCATTTTAGTCACAATATATTTAAAGCTCTTGGTAAATGCCAAGAGCTGCTAGAAGATGGATGTAACACCACAAGGATGGGCTGGGAGTTAGTTATTTGCTCTAAAGATGAGTCTATGCTTCATTTAAAAGAGGGCAAACAGTATTGATGAAAGAAAGTTATGGACAAGAAGTGCAAAAACACGATGGTGATTACCTGTTACTATTGGGCCCTCTGGTTTTCTGCTTATAATCATCATGTTTGTGATTAAAATGCGATGCCAGCATCCGACGTATAATAAATCCTCGAGTAAAAACGTGGAAAAGATAGATTCAGGCTAGGTAAGCACATTTATAACTTGGCCGTGATGGACAGGTCGATAAAAACATGTCTCCTTAATTGTGGTTTTGATTGACCCGAGTTATTGCTTTAACTGATTAACTATCTCCTTAGTTCTGATTGTGATTTGAATATTCATTTGATTAAAACCACAAATCGGTGTGTTCAGTGTGCGGCTCACACACTCGCCCTGGCTGCGGTTAGGGAACCGTGAGCAGGCGATGGGGGTCGTTTCCCTAAGTCAGCTAGCCAGCTAGCTTGCACAGCCACAAAAACACTCGTCCGCCCGAGAGCCGCTCCCTCTATTAAAAATACTTCGCAGTCCAGATACTACAGCTTGGTGGCCTGAGCTGGGTACCCCTCGCCTCTCTCTGTCGGTACAGGGAGTTAATCCAGGGCACCATTCCCGTGTTTATTCCCGGTTAGCTGACTGGGTGGTTAGCAAACAGCGCCGCCAACCCTCGGTAAAAACCCAGGATCGTGTCCTCCTTCGGGACAGCTCGTGGCTGCTTCGCTCTTCTTCTGGAAGGCTAGCCAACGCAAACTAGCTGTAGTCGAGCCCCATGTTGCTGACAGGAAAAGAAGTGCATCGTCTTCGCAGAAAAGCTTCAACTCAACTGTGTGAAAAAAAAACCCCCAGCAGTGTTAAATCCGTCGTCTCTGCGATAAGGTATCTTATTCAACGCAGCTGTGTTTGTTGCTAAGGGCGTCTTCGCTGAGCCTCGAGTCAGCAGCGGCCGACGGAGGGAGGGAGGAGGGCGGGGCTTAATGAGCAGGCAGAGGAGGTTCAGGCGGCACCATACAGCGGCCAGACGAGGTACTGCATGGCACCCCGGAATCTTCTAGATAGATGTTTGTTTTTTTCTCACATTCTTACAATGATTCAAACGGGTTAGTCAGGTAGCAAGCTGCAATTTTTTGAAAAGTGTGGAAAATAGTATTTTCTGTTTGTAACTCATGCAAGGCTATACAGATTATTCGCAGTCCAGATACTACAGCTTGGTGGTCTGAGCTGAGTACCCCTCGCCTCTCTCTGTCGGTACAGGGAGTTAATCCAGGGCACCATTCCCGTGTTTATTCCCGGTTAGCTGACTGGGACCACTGATTGTGAGGACATGATTCCAAATGCTACATATAGGTTTTCATGATCAAGGTATTACCTGCTTTACTTAAATTACATGGAATGGGGTAGATCTGGGTAAAACAACTTCATAATAGTGAAATCACATAGGGTGAAGTATGTCTTGCGTGTATCAATAAAACATCAGATTTCTTTCAATAGTGTTTGCAGAGGTACACACTACATGACTGCTTACTACTAATTAAGTGTGAATTGTACACTCTGTTAGCTGTAAATTAAGTGTTATAAATGAGAGCAGCATCAATTTTATAAAGTTCCATGCAGAATTTTTGGAACCCTTTAAAAAAATAAGTAAAATGAGTTGCAAAAACATATTTATTGTCTGTACCTATGGTCTTTAATTCAAGTCATTCACAAAAACACAAACAATAAAGATTGAAAAAACATAAAATTTTACCAAGATGTCAAAGGCCTTTGGAAAAAAAAAAGGCCAACAGCATCAGGGATTCACTACCAGGCCTGACAGTGGGTGTGAGTTGCTTTTCTCTATAGGTTTCTTTCTTGCACATTTTTGATGTTTGTTGTCGAAAAGCTCTGTTTTCGTCTCATTTGACCATATAGGACCTTGTTCCATCTAAAGTCCCAGTGGTGTTTGGTCAATTTTACCAAACATCCATGTGTGGATGGCAGCAGAGGCTTTTTTGTTGTTACCATCCCAAACTGCTTGAGTTGGTGTAGGTGCATCTGATGGTGGTTAGGCAGACTTTTTTACCTAAAAATTCACCTGACCTCTGTAATTCTCGGGCTGTTATACTTGGACTTGTCTTTTTTCAAGTCGAACCATCGTCCTGTCAGTGTTTTGGGCATGTTTGCAGACATAACCTCTTCCCGGCTGATTTTTAAAATCTCCAGTATTAAAACTTTTTAATTATTGGTCTAATTGCTGACATTTTCAACTGTTGAGAGAATCTTTTGTATTCCATTGCCCGATTTCTGCAGCTGTACAATTTTTCTTTCAACATTGTTGTGTTCTCTGGTCTTTCCCATTCTGAAGAATGTCACAGATAATTAGGTGTCACCTCATATCTATATATCAGTAAAACAGGAAGTCATTGGTCCCTACTTCAGTGTCCTATTCAAACAGGTGTATTTAAAAAATATTAAATAGGACTGGAAATGTAATCAGTTGTTTCAATAGCAGAATTTCCAAGAGGTGTTAAAATTTGTGGCAGACATGTTTTCGACAAAAAATATTTGTTTTAATGTTAAGAAGGTAATGTTGTTGTTTTGTTTTTTTATTACTCGGGTAACATGTTTGATTCTATTTTAAATCATTTCAATTAAAGAGCATGGGTATAGACAATAAATACATTTTTTGCATCTCATATTACACGTTTTTTCTTAAAAGGGTACCAATAATTCAGTGGGCACTGTACGTTGACAAAATTTTACTTAATCATTCTAATCATCAAGTCTGTCATTATTGCTATAAATGCAAATTAATTCTTATTCTAATCATGAATGCTGATTCATATCTTTTAGTGATAACAGTATTACAAAGTCTTCAACAATAAATATTATTAATCTGTTCTGATATTAGATTTGTAACATCCTTTGGTTCACTTCCCCAGGTGTTACATTAAAATGTTTGAAATATTAATTATAACTCTGTGAATGAATAATTATTATTTGTAAAGAATTTAAAGTTTCTTTGGAACTTGTAAACCTTCTTTAAGGTAGCATCATGTAGTAAAAATGTATCTTCCCAAATACAAATTGTGCATGCATGCATGTCCTAACTAATAATTTTTTCCCTAACTTTGTTAGTTCTAACATCATGTAGGTAAATTACAGTTTCTTTCATTGTTTTTGGTTTTGGACTGTTGCTCAGTTGAAATAAGCAATTATGATAAAAAAAAAAAAAAAAAAAAGGCTTTTAGTAGTAGAGAAATTTCACAATTTCTTAACACAATGCAGACAATGTAAACTTAATAAATATATTATCTGATAATGTAACTAGTCACCATTTGGAAGTCAAGGACTATTAGGACTGCCTCAGGCTACAAAGTGCAGGTGGCCATTCCCTTTGCAGCCTTTGAATTATGAACGTTGGTCGGAAACTCGAGAGGGTATGAAGATCAACAGAGGGCTAGATATAGTTAGGGGCAGGGCAGAGGACAGACGGAGTGAGACCGGACAAGCATGAAAGGGGGACAGGCTAAATTCAGACAGCGATACATGCTGGGCAGAGGGTGATGCTAATCTTGGTTCTTTCTCAGAGGTGAGAAGAGGGTCTGTCTATATTTGCTGCCATAAATAAGCATACTGACACAGTTTCAGATGGCTCTCTGGGCATCAGCCAGCCTCTAAGGCCAGCTTGGCCTTGCTGATTATTCATAGATGGTGGTGTACAGAGGGAGTAAGGTGACAATACCTATAAACCGACCTGCTTATTGCACTTTCCTCCCAAAGAGTTCAAGGTGTGAGTTTGTGGACCCAGCTGAGCTCTAATCACAGCCAATGCATTTATAACCACATGAAGAGATGGGACCAGGTGCAAAGCTACCTATAGGTACTTGTGGGGCTGGTGGGTCCTGGCTGTATTTGGTCTCGGCCTGTGACATACGCTCACACCTGTGGCTTTATTGGCCAAACATGAACATGTTCTGAATCACTTTTTAAAAGAGAATTTGACTAAAAATGACCATACCAGGTAAAGTATTGTGTAAAAGGTAGCCACTCCTGAACCTAAATGATTCATCACATCATGCGTATAATGAAAAAAATCAAATCTCTCACACACATGCCTTTGCACATTACACAAAGAAGCAGTCACAATTTTGCATGTTAAGATATTACCTGCAGTTTAGAATAAGTATTGCCACCTGCTGGTAATACGAGAACGATACAAGCTGGTGAAGAAACAGAATGCAAATCTCTGCGCTTTTGTTTGGGTCATGTCTGGACTGAACACTCTGCTAAAATCACCAATGCACTAATTGGTGCTAATGCATCTATAATCCGATACAATGAACAAATAAATCTTATCGCAAAAGTTTTAAAGTCCTGAATTAGTTGTCAACGATATGAAACACTGATATGCTGATGATCATAGAATTAACAGAAAATTATTAATTCTTTTCCAGTATTAATTGCTCACTGGTTTGCTGCAATTCAGTATCCAGCTCGGAAGGTTTTTGTACACATACCAACATGCAGAATTGAAATGAGAGAAGGTTCTCTTTCTTATAATCCGTATAAGCCAAGCTATCAGTGATGAGTCTCTTCTTGATTTCGTCCAAGCTTTGGTTTCTGATCCCAAGAGAGACTGTCTGAGAATATATTTTATATGATTAAACGACACACAAGAAGTGATTTTTCCACTCAAGTCATGGTTCAAGACTTAAAACGCTACATAGTGAATGGTTACGGGACACGGTGAAATATGAGATGACTTTAAATGCGGAGGAGACGGCTCAAGAGAGGTTATATACTATACTGTATATATTTATACATATATATTTATACCGTTATATACTATACATTATATATTACCTATTCTGCTGTGTGGCCTTCAGTGATACTACAAGCCACAGACAAGAGGATATGAGAGCATTTCAATGAAGGAATGACCTTTTTATTTCAGTTTCACATTCTGTACAATTCTATTGATACATCTGAAGAGACTTACTCAAATAAAATTAAATAAATCGGCAAAAAAAGCATAAACTCTCAAAATCCTTGACAGTATATCATATGGATAAGGTTGACCATGAAATAAATAACGCACATGTATAAACAAAAAGACACACAGGGGGTTTGCAGATGGATGGATGTGGGTAGAGAAGAAAAAAAGCTAAGAATCCAACACAACCCAAGAAACTCAGATTTGCAAATTTACCCAGATGCCTTTCAGGCAGAGGTTTGCTGGAACACGACACACATTATCACACAAGCGCACATGAAACAAAAGGCACTGCTAGGATTTTGGATGGGTGCGAAAAAAATTAAATGGTATGATCAGTATTTCTGACACAGTAAAAAAAAACTTTGTGGAAAATGTTTAAATGCTTTGGTTTAATGCATGTTATGGTGCATGCTCGGGAAACCTATATTACAAAACAACCTAATCTGCAGCTTTAATGTATTAGATTACATGTGCACTCCATGCATGTTTTAATACTGGATAAGTGACGCCCAATGATGACACACTCATTGTAAATCATTATTCACACTGTCCTCACTGCCAGATGAAGTCACGCGAAGACACCAACTGGTAGGAATATTGAAATTCATTAAAAAAAACAGCAAACAAGGTCACTCGCTTTTTCCAGTGTCTTTAGAATACATTGCACATTGCAATCACATCATTACCACACATATCATTGGTACATCTGAGCTGTTATAATACATGTTACATACGTTTCTTTGTTTTAGGTGGAATTAGGGGAGATAGAGGAGCCTTTCCGCGACCTGCACCTACATGTGCTTAAACAGGATCTGCTTTCATTTTTGTATAGACCACCTTTAATTGGATGAACTCCATTTAAAATCCTCTGAATACATCCGTTCTTTCTTAACTTTGGTGTAAAATTCCTCTCATATTCAAAAAAAAACTGTAGCAATTAAAAGTAGGATGACTCTTACGATAAAGGTTATAAAGGTATGTGGCTTTTCCTCAGACAGTTGACTTCCTCTGAGTTCATGCAGGAAGGTTAGCTCTGGGTTTTGTGAAGAAAAATAAACCAGTTAACATCTGAGAGGAGGTTAGATTCATGTGTGAGGGGAGGGCTGGTAGCTGGGACAAACTTTTTATTAATCAATCACATAAAAGGATATGTTTACCTGATGTTAAATTTAAAAGAAATGTCGAGATTTGGGGCAAAGTGGGCTCAGATGGGGTGGTGTAAGGGTGGAATTTCACTTCCTGTCCCCCTTTAAGCATTCGCTTCCTTCAACATGAGCTCCCTTGAAGAACAAATATTACTTTCTTATCTTTTATTTCCTTCTTATTCTTGTATCCAGCACCTCCTTCAAAAATCACCAATCAGTCATCAAATTCACACATTTAATATTCCAGAAGACAAAAATAACCCATCTGGTGATGACCTTACAAATCATTTCAAGATTTAAAAAAATAGGAGTCATCAAGATTGTCCTTCCATTCCAAAAAGATGCTGAAAAACCTTATAATGCCCTCTATCTCATGTCTTACTCTATGTGCAGGAAATGAGCTGCAGACACTCATGTGTAAGTAACACCCGCAGCAGCAGCAGCAGCAGCAGCAGCAGCAGTAGCGCTAGCAGAGGAGTCTTCATAAACACAACTGGTTGATAAAAACCTGAGATTTCAGGTTTCAGTTTCAGATCTGTCTGTGATCGCGACTCTATGAGTGACTGGGGCAATGAAAACACTACTTTGCCAATCGGATTGCATACAGCACATCATGTAGCCGTTCACGGCAGGCGGGCGGCTTTGTGCGTCCTGAGGAATGCTTTGCATCTGTGTGTGGATGTACTGTATGATGGGGTTTGTATGTTTGTATGTGGAGGCTGGACACAGGTTCTGCTCCAGCTTCTGTCTCTGAATATACTGAAGGTCTTGAGCAGTCAAAGAGTCAGTCTCTCCCTGGGCTGAGGTTGTAACGTAACAGGCGCAGGGGTCAGGGGTCATGTGGATGTAGGGCCCGTTGTAGTTTCTTTCGGTACATGGCGTATTTTTGCTCTACTACCCGCACACGCTCCGCCTCCTCTTTCTCCAGGATTACCAGGAAGTTTTGTAGTTCAGGGACAGAAAAAGCATGCCACTGTCAGAGAGAAAGAGGTAAACAGATTATTACATCACTATGGTGTTCTATGACTGTCTTCAAAATGGGATATTTTCTTCAGGAGCATGAGCAAGTAAAGCATGAAAACATTTAGGTGTGTGAGAAAATACCACGAATGTGTGTGATGTTGACATCGAGCAGTCAGAAGTTTCAACAACAACAAAAGGAGGTAAGGGGGGTAATGGCATACTTGGCGGTAGACTGTGAGGTCATTGGATACATCAATTGCGGAGACTTTTTTTTGTTTGTTACATTTTCACTTTACGCTTTTCTTCTTCGTCCCGTCCGTAGACATTCATGGTGTCCTCCTTGAATTATAACAACACTATGACTATGACAGCATCAGAACTATGCAGATGGCACAGATCCATCTTATCCGATGTCCTAAAATGTTTTTAAAAGTAACGTAGATTATGGATGAAAGGCTCCGTCTGTATCCGTTTGTGTCTTTAAGGATGAGCATAAATGTAAGTCTGAGGTTTGTGTTCTTTCTCACCTCAACCTCTCCAGTCTCATTCTCCTTCAGGACAAAGCTGAGCTGCTCTGGGTCAGGCCCTGTTATCAACCTCAGAAGAAGAGGACGCTCACAGAGAGGAAGCTTCTGGAATAGATCTGGAATTAAAAACATATCCGTCAATGCAGTCTGCTACATGCACTGTCGGCAAATGGGCCAGTGTCTTTTCCTCACCCTGTCCATGCCGGTGTGTCTGTCTGTACAATGCAAACTTGCGAGGATTGTCCAACACCATGAACTTCTTCAGCAAGCCCTGGATGACCTCTCTGGTAGTGGTCAGGGAGCTGATGTGGAGCTGCTTAACACAGTCACATGGTAAATAGAAGGATGTTCTCTTGTCACTCTGCAAATAGTCCGTCTCTTCCGTGGACTCCGACAACACTTGGTTTTCGCTACAAGTCTGCCTGGACATTTCCTCTGATCCCTCGACAGTAGGGACTGTGACTGGTCGACTGAGCCTCAGATGGACTTTGATGAATCCTGTGTAGGATCTATCCGAAGCCTACAACAAACAGAGAAAGACACAGAAGAGAGTAATCCCACCTTTCAATGCTGGTTTCTGCCTGTGACAGACAATGACACCCGTGGCTTTATTGGCCTAACATGAACATATTTTGAATGACTTTTTGGTAGAGTAATTGCCTAACGACAGATACCGATTTTGTTACTGAGAGTAAAAGAGTGAGAAGGCTAATATCAATCTTAATATCTGTTAAAAGAATATGAAGACAAGCGGTGAGATAACTCTGCTTGGTTGTCTAGCTTACTTTAGCACGACGCATGACTTTGCACAGATTTCTTAAATAATGAAATATAGGTTGTATAACCACCTTTTCTTTCAGTTTTAAACACTTACATTTAATCTAATTTGCTTAGAAATTTTATGGTAATCTGATTCCTGACATTTTAGATTACATTTATTACATTTTACGGTGTGGCATCGAGAAATAGTCCAGTGAAAAACCTCTCGTATTACCAAATGTTATAAGATAATTTATTGTTCTTTTTTTTAAAAATCCCATTCAAATTTCAAACCACAGCCGTTAGATAAAAACTACCGGCCTCCTATTAAGTTTGTCTCCTTTTTGCCACGAACACATCTCAGTGAATGCGGGTTATATATGTACAGTGCAGAGTCCACATGTACAACAAGTGTTCATAACGTACCAATTTCATCCCATTTTTAGAGACTTGAGCATTATACTCTTCTATCCTGGTCTGCAACTCTTCCTCAGACAGGTCCTTTGTCCTTCTTTCGTCTTCCTCGGCATCATTCTGCTGTAAGAGGGAGATAGAGGACGTCAGTGTTTTATTTTAACCAGCAGATGGTGCTGCTCCAACCAGCAGTCCTGAAAAAACCCTTGCATTGTGTTGCTTCTCTCACATTTATGAATAGATGTCTGGACAGAACAAAACCAAAAGAACACCTTCCATCCTGCACCTGCTAAAATAAAGAGGACCACCCGACTCGCAGGTATATAAATTGTCATCTGGCCCAGTTCCTGTACCAGTAGTCACCTCACTGTCCTTTCCTCTATCGAACAACTCTGCAGCTCTATCTAGGGATAGGAAATGTGAATGGAGCAAAGGACATACTCATCATCACAGCACAAGAATATTGACTGCACCTCCTCCCCCTTACTCATAGGCCACTAGGACTGGAGACAGGGATGAGACATTGAAACGAGGGGGAGAGAGAAGCAAAGTTGGGGAGGGAGTGAAAGAGTCGAGTAGGGGGAAGGAATGATGTAAGAGTGGCTGCTGAGCCAGCCTTAGCAACACAGAGTTTGACTGGGTTATTTATAGTACAGTGGGATGCATCCAAGATCAAACAAAAGCGTTTTTCTCTCCGTTTTGCATTATATGGGGCAAAGAAACAGTGTGTGCATTGGTGAGAGAGAGGGAATGCATAAAGAATAGTTTCTGTAGGGGAGTCGTGAGGTTTTGTGCCAGTGATGCAGTCGACAAGAGCATCTGTGTGTTTCTGTGCCTGATGTTTGCAGACGGATGCAGGGACAGAGCAATGTATGTGGTTTTATATATTCATCTCGTATTAATGGTTATGTCGCTTTCACACTCATCATCATCATCAGCCATTCCTCTGCAAATTTGATGCTTTAATGGTCACTGCATGCCAAGAATTCAGTGGTTGAACTATTTCAGGTCACATTTCAGAGCCCTGAATTTGTATCACCCAAGGCATAGTAAGACACACCAAGTGTCGTGGTCTGATCCCATCCACATGAGAACAAAATAAAAACCTATTTTTACTAAACGGAATTTGTTTTAAAAAATCCTGGGTTAAGAACAAGAGGTAAGGAGGAGTTGCATCTGAGATTCCTAAGAGGACCTTTGCAGGAATTCCTGTGTTTGTACATACGTTTTGTAAATGTATCAGAGGTAGGGCCTTGTCCTAGTTTTCTACATACCAGTGAGAGTGCCCAGGACAATAGAGAGGGAGTATGGAGTGGTTTCCGCCACTGAGAGTTTCAGGGGCAATCTGTGACAATGCCCTTATTGGACAGTGTCATGAGGCAGCAAGACTGATGTGAACATTGAGAAGGCGGATGCTGTCTTCAAAACTATCAGAGGAAAATAAATTTTATGGTACTAACGAATTGGTGCTGAACAATTATTTACAATCCCACAGCACATCTCTAGTTTGTGGTAGTAGTAGTACATAGTACTTGGCGAGGCCACTAAGCATATGATTTTACTTTTTATCAACACAAAACACAGTTGATTCCGTGAACAATTTAGAACCATGTGTGTTTTCAGAATTATTCTGTGTGCTTTAAAGTCCCTTTCATATGGTAGTAAGATAAGTTACCTGATTGTAGGTTAAAATAGACATCTCCCTTTTAATAGTTCTTACTTATTATAACTTTCATTTAACATACGTAGTGGAGGGTCCAGGATAAAAACATCCATGATGACAAAGGATCAAGTACAAGAACTGAAGGTCAGCTTGACCCATAAAACACATGTCAGTGTAGCCACTGAATGATATGTCACTTGTCTTAGTTATAACAGTATTATAGGCGACAGGTACAAGCCCACTAATCCAGGTTAAAGGTGTGATTCAGATGTAAAGCAGATTAAAGGTGTAGGATATGTGCGGCTGTTACATAAGGTTTTACAAACATATGAACACAAGCCATACAGATAAACACTAAGACATATCCTTCAGTGGACACGAAAAAAAGTGTTTGAAATGTAACTCTGATGAGGTCAGACAAGACAGGTCAAACAACTGCTGCTATGTAACCCATATTAAACCAAACACCCAGCCTGTCTGTCTGCTGCATGTATGTGTGTGTCTGGATGTGGGTGTGATTGTGCATGTGTGTATGTGGGTGCAAGAACAGGACAAATGTGGTATTTCCTGCTACTTTCATCAACTGGTTTTATACCTCACCCCTCCTAGTGAACTGAAGCCACACAACACTCACAGTTCTGCTGTATGACACTATGATCTCTGGGTAACACTCGACCCCAGGATCTAGTGTTACAACTGACCAAGTGTGATGACACACGATGAGCTGAGTTAGAGCGAAGCAAATAGT
Source organism: Lophius americanus (assembly GCA_037951165.1). Lineage (NCBI taxonomy): Eukaryota > Metazoa > Chordata > Actinopteri > Lophiiformes > Lophiidae > Lophius > Lophius americanus. The sequence goes on from JBBDHG010000047.1 coordinate 8,647,993, forward strand.
ACTCAAATAATAGAGTACTACAGAAAAAAAACTATACTAGTACTATTCTAGCTAGCTGGTGAAGACAAGCCAACTCAGGTTTACGTTTGCTGAGAAATACCCCTCTCTGGGTGAGAGGGGGATTTCTCAGCAAACGTAAACCTGCTCACTGACCTCACAGCTAGTTAATTATTCAGTAAATAGACCTTCTCCAAGTCAAATACAAAAGGAACTACCAGAACAAGGAAAGCAAGAAAGACCTGAGCATGTTTGACATGAATGTGAATGTCTGAGCCATTTGAAAGGTGTTCTCAATGCCTGGTGTGCATAAAAACATAACTTCACAGTTTTTCGGAGATGTTAAAACTACACCAGCCACACTGTCACATGATAAAAGGGCATCCAGGCTACTGAATAGGGATCAACGTGCGTTGATGACACACAGATGTACGATAGCAGCCTGTTCCGGCTTTCACGTATATTCAAATACACTAGCGGTCGACTGAAGATTGCAACACCACTTCCACTTCACACTTCTGCTTTTAGGTTGCATGTTTTTTGGTATAAATGGCAGTTTGTTTCCCAGCCCAACAGCTGGGAAACAAACTCCGACCACTGAACCCATCTGACTTTGTCTTACAACTCAGTCTTCAAGTCAACTATGTCTGATTCTTTACCTTAAGTGATTTCCTTGGCTGGCGGAAAAATGAGGTCTTTGCCGTGAAAAAGGTGAAGTCTTCGCTCTCATCATCCAGGCTGCAGTACCCGCTGCTCATGCTGTTACTGCCGGTCATAGAGGGGGTCAGCACTGTGTTCACGGACATCGAGAGGTCCAGAGATGGCCTCCAGAGGCAGAATAGCACTGGGGCAGTTGGTTCACGGCTTCAGGAAGTCTGATTTTTAAAAAAAATAGGAACAGCTGGTGTGATCCCCACCCACAGAGTTTGCACTCATCTAACTGTCCGTCACTCACCCAGAAAACGTCAGCATCCCTGTCCTAATGCATCCAGAGAATTAAAGTCCACTTGTGAGGATGAGACAGGTGAATTCGGCTCAGATTCAACACTTTGCACGCCACCCGAGAGGGAACCAGGAAATCCGAGAGCGAGCAGAGATGTGTAACTTCCTCCTGTGTGTCTGTTCTGAAGCTGGTGTAACAAAAACTCACACACCATACATAATATTCACCTGGTCATTTCAGCATGTATCCTTCTCACGCACGCACACACGCGTGCACATACAGACACACATACTCAGGTACACTCTGGTGTGTCCTAGAGTCAGTTTACAGTGTGGTTTCAGGTTAACCCAGCTCAATCTAGAGCCCAGGTAATACCTGCAAAGAAATGCTAATAAATGGCGTTCTTGCAGTTCCACATCCTGCTTTCTACCTATTCTGTGTCTATGAACAAAAAGAGTTGTGTTCAAGTCCAGCTTTCAACACCAGCTCGGTTGTGCTGGCTTTTGAAAGTGTGAGAATCCATTCATCCGTCCATCAATTCAAAGAGTCCAAAGTAAACCGCAAGCTGAAGATCTCTCAGATCCACACCTGCGTCCCCTCTTCTCTTCCCTCAGTCGCTTTACTACCAGAGAAACTGATGCTTCCCACTCACCCTCTCTCTTATTCCCTCCCTCTCTTCCTCTCCTCTCTCTTTTCTTTGCACTTGCTTTTGCTCTCTCACTGTTTTGTAGCCTTGCTCTACCATCTGTGGTTCAGTGTTTTATCAGCCTCCAAGCAGCCTCCCTCTCCAACCTCAGCTTTCTCTCTTCCTGCAAGCGACAGCACCCTGCAGAGCATGGCCACTTCCTTTTACAGAGAGAGCGAGCGAGAGAGAGGGATTGGTTAGTAGAAAGAGAAATGATGATGAGTGAGAGATATGAAGCTTCTCAGCTTCATTTTATACATACGCAAGAGCAGCACTGACAGGAAGGAGCAGAGAGAAGGGGTAAGATGGCTCTCCTATCAGCTCTGCTACAGCTTGCCTCTGTTTACCAGAAGCGCCCACAACAAGGATGGGGCTTTTGTGTAGTACTCTTTCATTTTTAGATATGTTGACACCTGAACCAATCAGAGAGAGCAAGAGAGAGAGAAAAAGACCAGAAAAAGACATGGTCTCCATAGCCCTACTACCACCACAGCTCCACAATTATTAGTAATGCATTAACTCACAGAAAGTAAGTTGAGTTCGGAATAGTCATGAAGGATTGGCTTCTGGATGGAGATTCCAGATACCTCTAACCTCACTCTTATCCTAAAATCTGCCCTCTGACTTCAGCTGGGACCCCTGCATCTGAAAGATGCTAGAGACCCTGTCAACGCTCAGACTGATCAAGCACATGCACATATGCACTACCTTTGCTCTGTGTGCAATATGATTTCAAAATATACTCATATTAACCTCTATGCCACTGGAGGGTTGCAGTGTGTGTAAACAGTGTGTCACCCTTTCACCGTTTGTCCATCAAACTCAGCCGAAGACTGATTACCTGCAGCTCTGCCTCTTGCTTCCATCAGCATTATCACTGAAGGAGAGAGGCAGCATGCAGGGGCTGGGATGCGCCACAAACAAACACACCCAGGACACACAAATGCGTATGAAAACCTGGTCAGTGTGCTGCTTGTATGTGCTCAATGGGGTTAAAAGGGGATCAATATCTGCAAAGCGCAGATAGTAAGGACAAGACACCACAACCACACACAGCTACAGCTATTAAACAGAGGAAAAGACAGACAATATGGGGCTAAGGGATGAAATGTCACATCTCCTCTTGTTGGTACTCAAATAACCGAACAAAAGGTTGGAGAAAGGTAGTATCACACACAGGTCACATACATTCAAAATGGCCATCATCAATGCTTAATTTGATGTGACTTTCAGCTTCTTCTTTTTGCTTCATTTACTTAGAATTCACAGTGGAAACAGCATTACATAAAAAATACATAAAAAAGATTGAACTGCTGTGGAAAAACAAACTAAGCCGGCCCTTTCTGAGACAGGGTAACGGTTCACATTCTAGAAGCAGCAGGGTTGAATTTTGTGTGATCTGCCCCGAGTATGGAGTATGGTCAATATTCTGTGGCAGGCCTGTCGGGGATATCTAGTATTCTCTCATACGTTACACGTGGGCTTGTGTGTGTTGGTTTGCAGGAACCGCATTTGGTTACTGACTGAGATTGAAATGTCTACAGAAGCATTCAAGCTCAAACACTCTCAGGGTTTTGTACGTTGCTTACAATAGTGGGCAAAGCACTATTTTCAGGAAGAATAATTACATACATCATTGCTGTGTCAGTGGGTAGCCTGTGGCTTGTACATAATTAGAAAATAGCATACATAACATCAGAGAGTAGGTCGAGTTAGCACAGCTATGCCACAATGGCGCTTCTTTGAGAGAATACTGATTAACCTAATTAGTTTGATTTGATATAAGAGAAGATGAGGAAGTGAGAATGCTGGGATCCACCACTGTTGAATAAGTCCAGTATGGTATATAAGTATGGCTATAAGAGCCATAGCGAGAGAGAGAAGAGAGCACAGAAACTTGGGGAGTCCATGACTGCTGCACTAGGCAGACAGAGAGACACACAAATAAAATTATCAGGTGATGTAACAAATTATGTCATGGGAACAATCCATGAACAAAAAAAGAAAATAAGCACACGTGAATAAATTCATGTGTAAACGATTGAGGAGGAGGAGGAGCAGCATGTGGCTAAGGTGCATTGTAATGCAAAAGTGTAAGCTGGCAGAGATGCAGCACACAGGGCCCGGCCATTACCCAGCTGTGACTGAACTAAACCTATACCAGAAAAACCCACACCCTTAATGTCAAATGTCCAATACTGTGCAATTTGAAATTATGGGACTGAAAATGTTTCTGAATCTCAACCAGCCACCATCCATTTCAGCTTCAGAAGGCATACAATTGCCCTTTCATTACCCTTAGTTCTACTGTTAGACACTGTTAGCCACAAAACAAACGTACATTGTGTTGGGATACTGTGGAGGAGCAGTGGCTTCTGGGAGATGGCGTTTGCTCTGGCTTTCGGTTCCTCTGGTTGCAGTCGAGCTGGACCTTCCTTTCACACTCCAAGTGACAGGTGTAGCTGCAGTCTGATGAACACAGAAAATACCAATCAGGGACACACCAGACAGGAGCAGTCGTAAGAAACAACAACAAAAATGCTGACATAGTGACAAACATGTGACAGAAAGCCCAGTGCTGATTGGTCACCTGGAAGAGTGTGACGTTGAAATGAAGCTAATACTTTGGTTACAATAAAACATGTCTGATCATGCAAACACTCTCTTCGCACAGAGAACCACTTCCATCTAGTGGTCAATGTCAGACACACATCTGCTGCAACATATTGCAGCATGATTGTAAATATAAAGCCTTCTGGCACATTACACTTTCTATAATGACTATACCATAAAAGCTATCATATACCAAAAATAAACTCAAATGTAATGTTTATATATTCGTAAGGTAATCAAGGATGGACAATCTTTATACACTGATAATTACCACAAACTGTCCCAGTGCAGCAGCCCTGCTTTGGTCAATCCCATTTTATTGCTCAGTTAGAGAATGATGGAGGTACATTCTCTCAAAAAGAGCCAGACACAAACCACTTTTCTTTGACGGTTAGCGGGGTTGCGCACATGACATGCAATGCTTGTTTATGTATTGCTGGCTTTATTGTGGCCAGAGGTTTTTCCACAAGCCCTCACATCTCACTACTCCTCTATTGCTGAGATAATCTACGCTAAAGAAAAGAGAGATATAAACCGCACGGGCAAAGATGGGAGCCTGGTAAATGGAAAACTCTGAGTCAGATTCTTTTAATTGTTCTCAAGCAGGATTACGCCTCAAAAAACCCTCTAGAGCAGACGACATGAAAACAGCCAGATTGAACATGAAATTATAACACTGGTCTATTTAAAAGCCATTTTTTGTTTCTGCAGTCAGTTCTGAATTAGCTATGTCTGGTTATTGTTCAGTCTATTGATATTAGTGGCTCAATCTGTATCCCTCTAAGAGTGGGATGCCATTGCCTCTCTCACACTCAGCATCAACAGTGTTACCATGGAAACAAGCTTCTTGATGACCACTGTAGAAATGGAAGAGCTCTACGTACATAAATTCACCGGGAAGGATGTGTGTAGAATACATTTTTAGTTATTAGCAATAATTATCATTGCAAAATAGTATGCCTGATTATAGAAGCTGGACGGAGCTTTTTCATAGAGTGATATGTAAATAAAAGAGACAAAGGATACTCCTCATGGCAGTTTAAATGAACCTGCCCTAAGGGAGGGAGAAATCAGATAAAGAGAGAAGGGCTGCAACATCTTGATGACAGGAGGGATGTGCTGAGGAAAAAGTTCAAGTAAGGGATAGTGTGCTCATGGCATTTTAATGGTCATTGCAGAGGGAGAGAAAGAAAGGAAGGATGCAAGGGAAGGGGAGAGAGATACTCCTTTCCTGTCTTCCTTATCTTGTTCTATCCAGTCTCACTCTGGACCAAAAACTGTGCCTCCGCCGTAAATGAGAGAATTACTATACAACAAACTTCTGTGTTGGCAGGTTGGTGGTGCAGTGGGTATCACAGTTGCGTTACAACAAGAAGGTCTTGGAGAGTTTCTGTGTGGTTTACGCATCTTCCCACAGTTTTTGTGTGGGTTTTCTTCAGGTACCCCGGCAACGCCCCACAGTCCAAAAACATGTAATACAGATGAACTGGTGTATCTAAATTTTCCGCAGATGTTAATATGAGCGTGAATGGTGATCTGCCTATAATTGTGGGCCTGTGATGAACTGGTGACTTGCCCAGTGGGTACCCTGCCCCTTGCCCAATGTAAGCTCGGACTGGCTCCAGCCAACAACGACCCTGGACAGGATAAGTGGTTACTGAAAATGGATGGATGGTTCTTTGCTTTCTTTGACAGAGATAATGTAGCCTTTATTAATCACATGCACATCAGTACATAAGAAAATTGATGTCATTTTCATGTTTGAAAATGAAATATGAATCAGCCAGCAGCATCAGCTGGTTCACTTAGCTTAGCATGAAGAGTAGAAACAATGATAAATAGCTAGTCAGACTTCAACCATGGGTACAAAAATCCCACTTGCCTAAATCCCTATAAAAAAGCTAACAATAAAATGCCTTTAAACTACCTGTTTCCATTCTGAGTGCTGAGCTAAGCTAGCTCATCTTTTTTTCTTCCAACATGAGCTATGAAAGTTTAGTATACATAAAAAATGTTTTGCATGTGTATCCTATATTGTAATGGGATACAAAGGAAATCCTAATCATAAACTCATTGGTGTACCTTTAATCCTCTAAGGTCCAAGGTCACGCCGACATGAACACTAACCCTTAAATTATTTATATAGCACATAACACAAGTTTAATATCACTTCTATCACCTCAGGGTTAGGGACGCGGGCATCGTCTCAGACTCCAGAGGGTTGAATCCCCCTGTTGTCCCTCTAAAGACAAAAAAACAGTGTTTGTGTCGTGTGGTGGACTGTTCCCTTAGTGTTTCCCCTGATAACAGATTTAGAAGACATGCATAACTAGCGGGTGAAATGCAAGGAAAATATGTGGAGTGCTCCAGGATAGAAACTTCACCTTGTTCCACATCCACAGTCAGATAGACCGCCATCACAAGTCATACTTCACCTACGTACAAGAGCATTCCCACACTGATAAGACACAAAGCTTTGCTCCCTAACTCATATGCAGTGTGCTTTCTACACAGAAGAAAGTTACCTAATGGCACACTAAATGAAAGGCATATATTTGAATCATAATAGGTGTTACAGTAAATGTATAATATTCGTCTCGGCTGAATGTGAAATGAAAGTGATTGTGTTCTTTTCTTGTATGCAAAAAGGTGTGTTCCTGCTTCAAAGCAGGTGTGTGTTATGTTGGTGTTAGGTGCACCGCTGCTGTTTCATGTTAATGAGAACTTGACGTAAACACTGGAATAAGCAGCGATCCAATGACCTAGGGGAACTCTGAAGGTTATATAGATGTGCTGAAGCAGGCATGTTAAGATACTTGAGATGGGTGAGAACAAAACAGAAAACAAGAGAAGTCAGCAAACTGACAATTTTTCACGTGTGACATATGCGTGCGTGTCATTTCAACGCCTACTGTTTGGATATGTTGGGATTGCAGGGGTTTCCCTTTTGTTCTTTTGTGGAAAGTACGTTGTTGTGTAGAACACCAACGGGGAAGTTCCTTTCATTTAAAGTAAAAAGTCCAATTCCCCTCTTCACATTATTTTAAAAGAACACTTATAGGAATATGACAACATGTTTACTTCTGCCATTTAACTTGAATTTTAATCTCTTCACTCAGATGGAAAACCAGTTTCACTAAGTCCCTTTGACAGGAAAGTTGTTCGTTCATACTTAAAGTTTCAAGCATCTGTTTCTTTTGACTTCCATCAAAGTGTTTTTGATGTTAAGCCAAGTTAAAACTCAGTACTTAAAGAGCACTTCCTTTGATCAGTCTTTTAAGATATGTTCTCCAGTACGTTGTGATATATTAAATGCATTTATTTTATGTATCTGGATTCCAAGTTATTGGAATGGAATATATCTGATATTCATCAGTTATCAGTCTCATTTTTATTAATTATCATAGATCTGATTATATTTTGTAATATTCTGCTGTCTCCTTCAATAGGTAAAAGATTTGTAGGTGGCATGGTGGAATAACTAAAGATGAAAACCACCACTGATCTTTGAGTCAGTGAGCCACACTTGACTATGACATTTTTTAAACAGTTTTTCTTTTCTTTATTTTAAAACCAAAATAGAACATAAATATGACAGAGCATGCTTGTAAAACTGACCGGTAGAGTAACATTAAGTGGTTCAGTGAGTCGGGGAGGTCGTTGCCTTGCACTATAACGGTGTCTTCCACCGGGAAAAATACATGAAATGTTGCAAGGAATTTCCTGGTTGAACAAAAATGTAATGAAATGTAGACTCTTAGATGACTGTGCACACATCAACACACACCAGCATGTGAGCTCAGGAAACAGAGAGATGACAGTAATGAAGATGTTCTATAAACACTCATCAACATCTCCTCCTCCTGCACAGAGCCACCGAGTCTCCAGTCTGTGCATGCTGTCTTCACAATAATGGCTGTTGTGTTATGTATCGCCATGGTAGAGTCAACCATGGTTGCTCCTCCGCAGCAGGAGGTGCTGGCACCAACACCAATCATTATCTCTCATCCAATTATTGTAATATGACTGCTTTGGATTCAACATTGCCTCCAGACAGAGCAGAGCAACGGTGCAGACAAGAGTACGAGAAGGAGACAGCATTAAGAAACTCCATCAGTGCAGGGGAAAGAGATGAGGGAGCTCGGGTGAACAGTTTGTAAAAATATATACATGCTGCGGTTGTTTTCATCTCTAACACTTGGATCGATAACAACCTCTGCCAGGGAAAACAGGAAAGGAGGAGCGTTTATTGCAGCATATTGTTTTTCCAAAAGAGGACATTCAGACTGTCATGTTGGAGCCTGCTGAGGAAAAATCTATCTGTCTTTTCTCCGAAAATCTTTGGATCTCCCTACTCCCATCCTCTCTGGAAATCCAAAGAGGCAGATATATTGCCCAGAGAAGATAGGCGGTGTGGGCGTTTTGTTTTTTCTGTCAGACTGTGGATGTGTGATAGACAGGGGAGCGTAAAGGCATGGATTAGAAGGTCACAGAGGATTTTAGTACGCTACCAGATAGAGACATAGGGAAGGGCATTTTGTATTTACTCCTCGTCTGGGTGAGGAGGATAAGGGTAAATACGGGTAATACAACTCAAATGCAGGAGTGAGAACATTAACACGGTCTACTAATGAACCTATGAAGGTAGCTTTGGAGGTCTTAACATGGAATTAGCAGCAGCTTTGGGGTCTATTGGGGGGATTGGACCAGTCTGATCCCATCCTAGTTCAGTTGAAGCTTTTATCCCTGTTCTCCAACTGTGCAGCTCATACACACTCAGACAAACTCATCATCGTACTTGTTTCTCATCTCCTCTTACATCTCTTTAAGTCAGCATATCATGGTTTTATTCTTTCAATCAACACAATCGGACTCCACCAGCTCCCAGGTTAGATGTTTCACACTAAACCAGTCACGACAAACAATGTTGCACAAACATTGATTTAATTTTTGTTTCTAAAATTCTTTATCTTCACCACCATCACCCTTCTATCTCCCTCAGCTCCTGGTTCTGTCAAGCTGCAGCTGCTCCTTCAATTGACCAGTCAAATACAAGAAAAATCAGCCTTTAATGGTTTTGTTTCAGTTTGGTCTGGTCTGTTTGGGGTTTTTTTTACTCTGTCTAGCGAGCTCCAGGTGTTTCTATCTGTATGTCAAATGAGAATATTTCTGTGGCTGAACATCATGTAATTACTGCGCTTGATTTGAAAGTTACCATCAGAGTTAAATGCTGGTCTTCTGGCTGAGAGAACTGGACACATAAGGAGGCATTGTTGTCAAGATAAAACAGGGCCATACAGTATATGTGTGAATGTGAGTGTGAATGGTTGTGTGTACATATGTGTTGGCCCTGTGTTTAACTGGCGACTTGTCCAGGGTGTGTCCTGTGTCGCACCCAGTGTCTGCTGGGATAGGTTCCACCCTCCTACTGTTACTCATGACAGGTTCTGTGGCTACAGATAATGATAATGAATGATACAGAAAATGAAAGCAAAATCACAAGTTGAATTGTCTATTGATTTTCCAAGAGTGGCCTTAAACAAATATTTTGATGTCCTCCACTTACAGACTGCTCTTTAATGCCATCCAATTCAATGCAGTAGCAAGATTTCATGTTAAGGATACATAACATATGACTGATATATGTGTGACAGTCTGTCACACAGTCTGCCTACGATAACCTTAAGAATATATCGACTGATTTGGGGCTAAAGGACTGATGTCTCAGCAGGTCAGAGTAAAACTGCATTATGTATTTATTTTCAGTCAACTCAACAACTGTAATGGTGTTTACTGGTCTTCCTTCAAGAAAATCCATCTGACAGCTGCAGCTGACTCAGAACTCTGTTGCTTGTTTCCTTTCCAGCACCAGGAAATGATCTGACTGTCAAAGAACAAATGTCCGAATTTTATTATTTGTTCATAAATCAGTGAATGGTTAAGGGCCCGAATATATTTCTGATGTGCAACTCCAGTCTGAACCATTTCGACTCCTCGGTCATCAGGGAAAGGTCTTAGGAGCCAGGAGGCAAAACTAACATATAGCTCCACATATCAAGAACAAACTCTCTGAGAAATGCAGGTCAGTGACAACGATCAGCTCTTTAAATAAGGTCAGACCACATTTATCTGTCAATTTTTTAATGCAATAAAACTTCTTACATTTCTTCCAAAGCTTTCATTACATGGTAGTTGTAGCAGAAAAGATTTAGATAAGAATCTAATTTTGGTAAATTTTCTATTATAAATAAGCATCTACTCTTCATCAGATGAAGAGGATCAGTGCAGTAAAATGGCCCCAGTGTTGACCATTTTTCAGATGTTGATAAAAAATACTGTAAAAACTCAAAAAGCTTTTAAAGGACTTTCAAATTCTTTTAAATTCAAGGACGCAATATAGCTTGACATAATACCGGGATAAAGGTTGGGCTATTACATACAAATAAGATTTATAAGCAAATTAAAAAGAAAAATACGGTCAATATATAGCCAATATATGATGAGCCTCCTTTTAATATGAATCCTATGTAACTTAAATCTATCTAAATCGGGCCTTCTGTTCTGATGCTCCTCATCTGTGGAATGCCCTCCCTGACCATATGAGGGCTCCACAGACAACGGACACTTCTAAAAAATGGACTTAAACTTTCCTTTTTAGCAGAAGCAATAACTCTTAATTAACATTGCTGCTTTTTGCTCATACTTTTATATTATTATTATAATATTTTTTTTATTGATGCTATTATCTGCTTTTACCTTGTAGCACATTGAGATTTGGTCCAAATGTAATGTGCATTATAAATAAAATGTATTATTATAATTATTATTATTATTATAAATACAAAAATAATCCAAACTTTTGGAAGGCTGTTTGAAGATGGAGTGCTTCAGACTTTTGATGAACTCTCCACTCAGTATGCAGTGCAGTCGTTAATGTTTTGTTTTACACATAGCCAGCACAAGACACTACTTGATGCAAAGTCTATTTATTTTATCATTATTTGTATTTATATATATATATTTGTTGAAATATTCTATAGGTTTTTTTTTTTGTTTTGTTTGGAACAGGTACATGCTCTGTGGTAGTTATGCGTGGGGTCATGGGGTGAGCAACCATGTATTTGGGCTTTTTGTTCATTGCTGTCCCACTTAACCCATGAGTTGTTCTTGTTTAAAAATGAAAAAAACAATAAAACCAATATCAAAAAAAATGTTTCTTGATTCCGGATGTATGAAATAAATCCACATTTTTCAAACTCTATGTTCTCAACATAGACCATCATCTAAAAGGTTTGGTGTCCAATCCTCCAAGATGGGACTTTAGAAAGGTCACTGAAGGTAGCAGTGTAATTATCGGAATACATTTTCAGCTTGACCTTGAAGACACAGTCCTTCACAGGGACATTTTATCCCCTCCAGCAATGAGAAACCAATATACTATTTTTTTTTTGCATTTTGAGAATCTGAGAGGGATTTCAATGCCAAAACTTCATCCTCATCAAAGTTTAGGACTTTAAACTGATGATGATGCTAAATTGTAGGAGCTGAGGTTTGCTTTGGGAAAATTCATTCTTCAAAGAATCAGCTGGACTTATTTAAAGGGAACACCATCTAAATAAACCCCAGCGTCTGTTTATTTTAGTGCATGCATTTGAGGTTGCCTCTGAATCTTTTGAGGGTTTCAGCGTGAAAGCACTCCGGACCACTGAGGTCTTCATGACTCTCATCAGGTCATGTCTTATCAGGCTTACGCAGGAGGGCAAAGGGCATTCAGACAGGAAAGGGATGACGAGACATCTCTTTTCAGCTGTCCCCCCGCCGTCCCGGAGCCAAAGCAGCCCATTATGTCTCTGGATCAAACATGGGAAAAATCAATACCATGCAACCTCCATAAGGCTGGCTCTTTAATCAAAATTCTGCTACAAATATCAAAGTCGATACGGTAATCCAGTATTGCAGGCTTTTCATGACAAATGGAAACTGCAGACATTTTCTGTGAGTGTTTGTGCATCTACTCCTTTTCACCTAAACTAATCTGAAACATAAATAATCAGGGGGTGCACATTATTTTATTGGACTTGTTTACTGGACTATTCTGCCATTCACAACCTGTTGTCTTCACACATAGACACAATTGGAACCTGTACAAAAGCGAGGGGGATAGATCAGCTGATTGGGTGGGGCTCATAGGGCGTTACAGTTCACAGATAAACTGACTAATGCACACAATACCCAAATGTGTTTACACACAGCCAGCTGGCAAACCCAGCTCAACTTGTCTTCTCATCTTTTTTTTTCTCCCGTTTTTTCAAAACACTTACCTCTTTCACCAATAATCAGATCAGGATTACATGAATAAAATGCCTCTAGTACTTGTGCACATTACATTATTTTCTCCATACCTGTTGTGGGGAGCAGAGATGTGTTTGAAGATGATCGTCGGAGGATTCGCAAGCTGTCACTCCATGAGCGTGACTTTGGTAACCTCTTCAGCAATCGGCCCAAACGGCGTGACACCTGTCCAAAACAGGCCCCAGAAATTGTCCCCTCTGAATCGCCCCTGACATCATCCAGATGAGCTGACACTCGGCCAAGAAATGTACTGCCAACCCCATTGCCTCCCAATTCCCCCAAACCAATGCCAACCCGTGACTCTCCCTTCGATTTCCTCCGTGTGTCGAGAGGTGCTATCTGGGCCATGGATGGAGCATGATGGTACCATCCTGCAGGCACCGTCCTGTCAGTGAAATCCTGGCTGACCCTCCAGTCCTGCCTCGGGCTGGACTGGAGGGTCAGCTGGAGGCCCCCCCATTTGCCCCCTCTGCCATCCCAGTGTAGCCACTCTGCCACTGGTGCCAAGCTTCGAATAAGCAGCCCTCTGTCCACACGCTCTGCCACCCCTTCCACTTAAAGACCACAAACACACACACTCGCGAAAGATCTAACCCCTCAGCTTGTCTCACACTTTTCTCCTCTGATCTGCATCTCACTGGTTCCCTTCACTCCTCAGTCTCAGCGTGCAGACATGAGCGCCAAATCTCTGGCGCAAAACTTGTTCCTCACAAATGTCTTTGTTATCTCTTCTCTCATCCTCTCTCACCTCTTTCTACCTCCCACTCTACTGCAGCAGCCACACTCGCTGCAGTAGCAAACAGTCAGCTTAAAGAAACAGACACCCCACCACAATCCTCGCCTCTCTATTCCTGTCTCTCCTCTCTTTCCAGAAAGAGGACCGTTGTCCTTTCCATTCCATCAAGGGCAGACAGTTCAAACCTGAACCTCCATACAACAGAGCAAAAAACATCACAGATTATTCTAGACTTTACCTCTTTTCTCCCCTCCTTCTACCTCCTTGGTATGAAACCCCACTGGCTGGAGGGAAGGGAGTCAGCCGTCCCGTATGGAAGCTCCAGAAGGAGAGAGAGCTGCTGGGAGTTTTCTTACCCTAGCTGTAAAGCTGGGGAGTTTGAGGGAACAGGATGTGCCTTCCAGTTTCACTCACAAAGGCATAATCATGAGAAATTCCATAACAGGGGTAAGCTCTTTATTCACTATAGCATAAAGAAGGATGCTGTGTGGTATTATTCATCCAAGACCTGAGAGGCTCTATCAGCTCCTTTAAGAGAGTCTTGTCCTGTCTGCACTTGATACATCTTCCTCTGCAGCCCTCATATCACTAGCCACCAAGGATGACCTAAATATAGCCTGTTGGAAAATGCTCTGTTCTGCCATACATCTGAGCAAATATGCACAGCAAGGAGAGGAAAAAGACTGCGCAAGTCTTTGAGCAAAAGCAAAAAGATAATTTCCCTGTCCCAGGGTCATTTAGTCTTCTTTTTTTTAAATCAAGGCCTGATAAACGGCAGTGGACAACTTAGCTTCTGTTTTTTTTCTCTTATGCTGCTTTGAACTTGTGTGTTTTCATTGTAAGACAGACAGTGTGTGTTCTGGAAGAATGTTTTGACTGAAGTCTAGTTAAAACTATATTAATAGCAAGTCTGGCATAGCAGCAGCAGTGGTATGTTAAGACAAGAAAGTTATGACCCATTTAACACAACCCTATTCTTAAGTTTCCTTCTCCTGTGAATGTCTGAGTGGACAAATATGAAACAGCTAGAGCGTTCCAAAGACAAGGTATCCATTATATAGACGAGGAAGAAGAAAAATGAGGAGATGGAGTTCAGGGAATAAATCCTCTGGAGAGGAAAGAGGAATGCCATGGGCCACGAAGAACACACCGCGAGGGTTACGATGCAGGTCTGTTGGAAATGTTGGTGAAATTCAATGTGTATGCATTTGGGCTTTCCTGGAAGTTATCTGTCTCAGAGAATAAAACTACCTGGCTTTACAGTGTCCTGCATATGACCCAACATCTGCTGCTGTTAAGGCACGACAACAGCAGCACCCATCTCCACTCTGCTTTTAAATATTGGAGCACCCATGCGGTGTACGGGGTTTCATAAAAATCTGAGATCCTCTCTGAGCAAACATTTCCTTAGAGACATTACTGACAAATGCTACTTTTTCTGTTGTGAAATCACTTGTGCACATTACTGGAGCATTCTCTCCGTTCTAAAGGACAGTGACAGAATTATACAAAGTACAGAGTCGGGATAGAGAAGGAGGAAATTCATGCAAACATGGCTTTGACACTGAACAATCTCTTCTTCTACATACAGTTTGTACTAAATCAGCTATTTGGTGGAGTGACAAACCATTTCATTATAGTTTGAGTCATTGATCCAACAAAACACTGTAAGACTCTTAATATTCAACTATCTTAAATAAAAGGGTTTTCTGCTTTATAATAGCAAATACAAATCAGTTTTATTGTTCACACTGAATGAACAACTTGAGGATGCCATCTTCAGCTGCAAGAGTTTGCAATCGATTCATTTCCGATTTGATTTATATCAACAAACTAACTAAACGGACTATTCAATAATGAAAACCGCATTAACTTATACCCTAATAGAACGCACAAGAGTAATCGGCTTCTTTAAATAAAACTATTTTGGAATATTTTAAATAATGCTTAAAACACATGAATGTAGCTGTAAGCAAATCTAAGATGATTTTACATGTTGTATCATACCAGATGATACAACATCGACTTCACAGTATACCATAGCTAACAATTCCCTACACTGTATTATTAAATATTTATTATGTATTTAAATACAAAGTCCAGACTTAATCCTGCAGGAGACACCCAGAGCAGGGATTTGGCTGACATTGCCCTCCCTTATTCCCCTTCTCCTGCTGGATTTCCCTGACCAACAAAAAATCATGAAGATGACAAATAAAATCATGAAAACAGTGATGAACCAGAGTAGCTGAAAGGAAACGACCTACATCTACTGCATGGATTTAAACAGTATAAGTGATGAATTACACTCTAGAGTTTTCGACACAGAGATATGTTTGTAATAACTCTTATTATTTATCATTTATTTTGAGTGTGAATTGTATAAGCGTTTTAGATACAAAGGGGAGAACATCAGAAGGGAGAGAAAGATTATTTTCAGTCTTGCAGCCATGGACTTTACAGATGTCTAGACTGACCCTTACTGGACATATGCTGCACTATTCTATGCCTCATTAGGGGGTCTGACGGCACATTTGTAAACATTAGGGATGTACCAATACCAGTTTTTTTCCAGAGGAAGTATGTACACTTACATTTGTGTACATGGCAATACTTCAACAGTGAAAAAGTAATTAACAATGTTGCAGTTCACTTTTAATCAAATTCATCAGATGTTACTTTAATTGATTCCATGGCAGTTTCTAATATGTGGTGGGAATCTCTTATTTGGACTCCAGTACACTGAGTAGATGATGAAATCCCGTATAATCTACAACCAACAGTGGCTGATCATCAAGAGCCGCAGGGTAAACGTTTAACAATATTTTTCCAATTTTTTGAAGAATGGGCATTAAAACAAATATGGCAAACAATTTAAACACAGTTGGGGAAATATATTAGTGAAAAAGGCGTTGGAACATTGGCATAGCAAGCATTTGAGATATTTTGTTTATATTTTTTGTCATTTTGTTCATATTTATTATCTTTTCGAGGGTATTGAAATAAATGGTGAAGCTGTCGTAAAAGAGGGATTACTACCGTTCCACTAGCAGGTGTGAAAATGATATTTCCCCGGCAAAATAAACAAATTTATCGTATCAGAAATGATTCCATTTAGGTTTTCCATTAAGCAAACAATGTCAATTTATGTAAATGGCGGGATTCAATCATTAGAGATAACCAGTTATGGAAATCCAACCAAAAGGAGTTAGAAAATGAACAATTCAAGAATAAGTGGTTTATGGTTTCAACATCTGATGAACGAAAAGTACAGGGGTCCGCTTCAATTTTAAATCTGTTCTGAAAAACATCATTGACAGGGTACACTGCTGATGCTATTTTAAAATGGGTCTCTCTGACTTTTAGAACAACTAGACATGATTAGAAGAAAAAAAAGGACTTCTTTCTTAGAGATGCTTAAAATTGAATAAAGTAGTAATGTGACAGGAATTGCTCTGCAGAGCATTGCGTAATTTTTTCTTGAAGACATAATAACAAATTTGTTAACAAATTCTTCATGGGATAGCAAATGCACCGTTGAATCCAGTAAGTCGGGTATACGTGTAATACCATTTTCGAACCAATAAGCTTTAAAAACTAATATTTTTTAATGGTTACAACCCTGTTGTTCCACAATACAGACTTGTGAGGAGATAAAATTTGGGGTAAATAGCCTTTTGATCATAATGCAGTGCTTGTGTATGAAAATTTCCAAGTTTTAAAGGAATTTTCTTTGATGATGTGTATAAGGAATGGCGAGACAGGTCTCGGTTACGCCAATGATTTTAAGACTTCTGGACTTGTTCTAACCTGGGAGATAAAATTGATCTCTTCTCTTTTGTTTTTTTGGTTATTATCAAACCCAGGTATGTTACTTCATCTTTAACTGGAATAATAGTTAACCTATCTATAGCAGTATTATGGACAGCCAAATGTTCACATTCATGCAAATTTTAGAGTTAGACCAGGTACTTTAGAAAAAATGTTAGTTATTTCAATTGCTTTGAAGACCATTTTTCTAGTTTTGAGAAATAAGCATGCGTCATCCGCAAATTGGCTGATTATGAATTAGTTCCCCAGAATTTCTATTACTTGAATGTCTGAAAATTGCAATCAGTTCAGCAGCAAAAATAAATAGAAGAGGGCTAACTGGGCATCGTTGTCGAACAACCAAAAGAAGTGTTACCATAAAGTGGTATATTTTTCACAAATGGTTATATTTGCCATAAAGATGTATTGTTGCCGTAAAGAAGCATATTTGCCATAAATTGGGTCTTTGCTGTAATGTGGTAAAAGCTCCATAAGATGGTATTATTGACCTAAAGAGGAATCGGTTCATAATGGTGTTTTTTTAACATAAAGAACTGCTGCAAAAAGTAGCATCTTTGCCATAAAGTGTATCTTAGCTGGGAAATAGTAAAAGTTCCATAAAGTAGCATCTTTGCCATAAAGTGTATCTTAGCTGGGAAATGGTGAACGTTCCATAAAGTAGCATCTTTGCCATAAAGTGTATCTTAGCTGGGAAATAGTAAAAGTTCCATAAAGTAGCATCTTTGCCATAAAGTGTATCTTAGCTGGGAAATGGTGAACGTTCCATAAAGTAGCATCTTTGCCATAAAGTGTATCTTAGCTGGGAAATGGTGAACGTTCCATAAAGTAGCACCTTTGCCATAAAGTGTATCTTAGCTGGGAAATAGTAAACGTTCCATAAAGTAGCATCTTTGCCATAAAGTGTATCTTAGCTGGGAAATAGTAAACGTTCCATAAAGTAGCATCTTTGCCATAAAGTGGTATTGATTCCATAAAGAGGTATTACATAACGTGACATTGTTGCCATAGAGAGGTACCAGGTATGGTTGCAGTGGTTGTTGTGAATAATTTTAATATATTTATATTTATATTTAATATGTTTTTTAGCACAAGTTGAATAAGCCCAGTAAAGGCCCTGATACTGATTCTGGTATTGGTGTAGGCCAAAAATAAATGTGGTGTATTAAGCCACAGCAATGCACTGTATTTTGAATGGACCTACCACAAGTCAGACTCCCATCTAACTCCTAACAGGAGAAGTACAGATGAAGAAATACACTTACATGGAAAAAGGCAGCCTTAGGAATCACTTAGAGGATTACCCAACAACAGAGCAGCAGACTAGGTGACTGGGAGCTCCGGCTGGCTTGATAGATGTCCATGCAGGGCAAAACCAGTTCACAACAGTCCCTGTTCCATAGGGAGAGGACCTGCATTGTTGCTTCTATGTGCTTCATATACAAAAAGACAGAGGAAGTGAGGAATATCACAGGACAGGCATGTAGGAAGATAGCTGTTTATGGTTGTGAGGCCTCTGTATCTCTATCCCTGTCATTTACGGGTTGTAGTTAAAAGAAGGCCGTGTGGGTGCCATTTCTATTTTGGCATCTATGCATGCTTTTCTTTCCACTAAAATACCCTGAAATGCCTACTTTTGTATCGCTGTTCATTTGTATCTTGGTGACTCCCAAGACACCAATGACTCAACACCACATGGACCTCTGATGTTTTTTTTTGAGACAAGGGAGCAACAGGGAGGAGAGTTGGCTCTGAAGGGGATCTGCTGGCAGCATGGGACTACAGTTAATATACTTGATCCTGATAGAGACGAGAGAGGACAGAAAGAACTGCAAGTTTCTGGGTTGTGAAGAAAACTCATGACTTTGTGTGTGTGTGGATAGTGTTCCAGAAGTCAATGCTCTCTCTCCACTGAGCTCCAGTTTACAGCACACTAAATCAGACAGCACTGTCCTGATTTTTTTTTGCAGTCCAAAAAAAAAAAATCAATCTTTTCCACTCCTGGCTTGCATTTCATCTCTTTCACACCCATTGTTCTCACATCCATCATTCATCCCATTTTTTTCATTATTCGTCACCCTTCTCCTTCAGCATCTGTATATTCTCCCTTAACTTCTTTCCTTCACTTCCAATCAACTCCTTTATCTCACACTAGTCTTCAGCTGCTGCTGACACAATGCCGACTCAGCAGCATTCATAAATAAATACAATACATACACAGCATGAATGTACAGTATAGAGCAACACACACACACACACACACACACACACACACACACACACAAGAGACACTCTTCAGATAGGACTTGTTATTTCCAGTTAAAGGTGTGTGAGATTTGTGTATACACTCCTTCCAAATAAAACCCACATTAACTCTGACAGATGAAATTGCCTTGGGCAATACTCTGAGCACCAGAGATATGCGGGTTCAAATGCAGAATGGTTCAAATAGCTTTAGCAAGATGCTGCTACCAGTGTTCCCGTTACACGTGTAAGTAATACTTAGCTACATATATTGTGTTTCTGGATTTTACAAATGAAGAATTCTTGAATAACAAGTTGGACGTGCAAGATGGGCTTCTGTCATTTTTGGGGCTTTGTATGAGAAGCCAAATGCTTGGAAATACTCAGTCATAGTGGCTTCCTTACACTTTTGTGGACACACGGCCACAAACAGGGAAGGGTTAAGCATAGGTTTACTTCATAAAATAACTGTAAGACAGAAGCCCTATGAGGTTGGAAAGCAGCTGGGATTCTTTTTTAAGGATTTGAGGACCCAGCACCTCTGAGTCAAGATGTTTTGGCTGGCTTCTAGGCTTTCTTAAGAAGTCCAGATGCTCTTTAATTAACCTCGTGGATTACCACGACCTACATGGATGAGGATTTGCACAAACCTTAGAGAGAAGAAACAGAGCACTAAGTGAACCTCAAAGGAGAAACTAAACCAAAATTACATTCAGATATCATTAGTGCATGTTTGGATTGAACCTAAGAGGACATGTTGCCAACGGGTGACCGTCATTCCTCATTTGAAGTGGAGAAACAGTAAGAATAACCTTATTTCTTTGAGAAGGATACATAATGAGGACTCACTACTTACTCTGACACTTGAGCGCTTGTGCAAAAATCTGACAGCTGCATGCATCACACCAATCCCGAGTAACGGGCTGGGTCTGGAACCTGTGTCCTTCTCCCCTCTCCGTTCTCACTCGAGGATCCATTCCCCGGGGAAAGATGGACCAGGCCTCCGTGCGAGGGGGCTCGGTGCGGATCAGCTTTACGACTCCAGTCCTGCTCTGAGTCAGCCGGTCCAGCGGGAGACCGCTGCTCATGTCTGGTGCTGATTCAGCGGAGAGGACGTTCTCGTGTCCCCCTTTCAGTCCGTTCCTGACAGACCCGTTCGGTATGACATCACAATCCTGTGTCTTTAAAGATGACTCCCTCCGATGAGCTGTATTTCTGTTTGGATCACAGTGGACGTTACTGTTGCAGTCTCTGCTGTGACAGCCGGTTCTACTTCCTCCAGTCCCGACTCGCCTCTTGAAACCGGTGCTGCCGTCGTGTCGGACCCGGTCCGGGCTACATGTCTCACCAGGACCGGCCGGAGAAAAGCATCCTTCTCCAGGGATTGTTTCTCTTCTAGACGCTGACTCTCCCGCGGATATCTGAGACCAGGAATGAGATCTCCCGGTCTCCCCGCTGCACCCGGAGCTCCTTTTGAACATCATCTTCTCCCAGGACGACTTTCTCGGCGGGGTGATTTTTTTCCTGCTGCTGTTCAGTTTGAAGACCAAGAGCTGCGGTTCCGTGTCCAGCCTGTGCGGACCCGGTCCCGGGTGCTGCCCCACCACACTCGCTGACGCCATGATCCAGTCCCTCTGTAACGATTGTTTGTTGCGGTGTGTATCAGTGTTTAGGTCCGTACCCGTAGTATAAACTAGGCTCACGCTGCATCGAGCCTGTAGTAGTGACGCAGAGGATCCAGCTGCTTTATGAGGCGCGAGCGCGCTCCTTTAAAAGGGACGGGCGCGCGCTCTAATCCCCAGTTGGTAATAAAGGTTTGATTTAACGTTCCCCTCATCACCTGACTTTGATGGAATACATTTATTAACCCATTACAACCAAGAACATTTTATTTTTTTATGAAAGTTACGGGAAAATATACCAAAATAATATAAGAAAATAAAACAAATGCAAATGCACATTCATTCTGTTTATTCAATTATTTTTGAGACGCTACCCCTTGACACAGATCTGTAGTACAACATCTGGCTTTACTGTCATTTTTTCCTCATTTGAAAACAAATTAACATGGTAATTGTTTTACAAAAATAAAACCCTTCACATTTTGCTTTATTCTTTGCAATTCTACAGCATGTCAAAATTGCAATTGAACTAATTAGGTTTTATAACACAAAAATAAAAATAAAACGAAGATGATTAAAATGAAATTGGTCAAAATATCTTATCGGAACTGATTTAATGTCATTAAACAAAACACAAGTGGAGACCTATGACCTATGATTTAATGTCTTTAAATCAGTTCCGACATGTTATTACAGTGTAGGAACTGAATGAATGGAAAATGAATCACTTGTAGAGTCAAAAACAGGTTGGCAAATTTATCTCGAGTAGAAGATAAAGTTGTACAAGAAAATTTGAATCGCTTTCAAACTGTTTGTGAGACTTGTGTATGTTATTAAAGAGCAGTCTTTGTCATGTGACATGTTTTCAAGAAATCTATTACCCAATACTCTATATTTGTGCTTGTCTCTGTTGTTTGTATTGATATGAACAGGAAAGTTATCAAATTTCACACTTTGTTACGTGCTAGTCTTATAAACTGTCCCACCTCCTACACACTGAATAAAGAAAGTCCCAGAGGAAACCCCCACCACTCCTTTACAAACTGATAGAAAAACTTTCAAATTTAATTCTCTGTAGTTTATAGTGCAACAACTAACCACCTGTTTGACCTTCCCAGCAGTCACCTACCAACACGATACTGAATGTTGTTGCAGTTCTGATACAGACTGGTAATCTTACTCGGCATGATTGGCTTTCCGATATAAAGAAGCTTTGATTTGTGCAGAGATTCTCTGATTTTATTATTTCTTCCTTACATTAAAACATTAGATCTGAACTACAGAGCAATAAGTTATTCAATTAAAACTTCAACTGGAGGATTGACAAATCTACCGTATATGTGCTTGGAGAAGACAATCTATGATGTAATCATTCATGACAATGATAAACTGGTCAGGATGTTTAGTCTGGTTTGATTAATGAGCCAGGAGAAGAAACCCATCCTTACAAAAAGACTTCTGATATGGTGTTTAATCCATTACTGCAGCAGCCTATTGGAAAAACAATAATAACAGACATAATGAGGTTTATATTGAACTAATTTCTCATAGACACACAGAAAAATTACCTCATGTTATGTGCCTCTTAATCTCTAAATTAATAACTGTTCTCCAGTTGCAGTTCAAATACGGTAATCTCTTAAATTAATATTAATATAATAAGAAGTTCAGTTAAGTTCAGAGATATCCTGTACCTTTTCACTTTAATTGAGTTGGATCAACATTTATCCTTTTAACATATTCCTTTTTCACACACGTAACTGTAACTTCTACTTGAGTGTGTGTACTTTCGTCACAACTAAAGCAGTTAAGATGTTGCTCAGATGTCACATGGTAGAAGGTCTGGCAAAACTTGGCTCCAGAGCTGCTGCAGAGTTCACCGCTCCCAGACTATAGAGGAAAACAATCCATCAATGACGTTGTCAATCACTGTAATAGAGGTATTGACTTTTGACAGAGGAGATCAGGAAGCTGATCACTCAACTCACCTCTCAATAATGCTGTTGTTACACTGGAGTTCCTTCACCAAAAATCCCATTTCCTCCTTCAGACTTTGAAACCTACAACCAATAAAGGGATATTATCAGAACAGTTGGGTAACTGTCTACTATCTTTAACACACAAACTCACACAGATACACAAACCTGGAGACCATCTGGTCCTTGTTGGTGAGTGTTAGTCGAGGCTGTTGTCCCGCTTTCTTGCACTGCATATTGCAAATAATTCTGTCCAGAGCCTGAGGAGGAAAGATAAGTTGTTATGTCAACACATCCCTGGAATAAAAAAATGAGTGAACTCACCAACATGACCACCAAAATAACTTGAGGTCAACCATTACCTTTTCTTATTAATCAATGATTTTGATATTTAAATAGCTACTACACAATGATGTCATAAATCTAAGAGAGTCATTAATAATGGAATCCATCAACAGAGGAGTTGACCAGTCTTGAGCTCTGGTAAGCCCAGATGTTTGGCGCTTATCATCTGGCGGTATGAGCCTTTTACAGATCCAATCTTATACCTCCCAGATGAGAGAGACAAACCAGGTGTTTCCTCTGTTTTATTTCTGTCACTGCAAAATAGGATGACCACTATTGGAACTTTTCCATTTGGTTTACATTATATATCTTCACTAGATCATGTCAGGTCTATAGTTATAGCTCCCCCTGAAAGAAGATACTTAATTAAAACTTACAGTATGTGGGATTACACATTACTTTAGAATCTTTTGACGTGAGAGAAGAACATCTTTGGATATTATTATTAACGGTGTGTTGAAAGTCAATTTTCGATGAACAAATATGGAAGACTTGGGGGTAACAATGTCAGAAGCAACAATATTCAACTGCATAACTGTACCCGTTATAGGGTCGTATATGTTTAAAGCTGTCATTTAGATATTGAAATTGGTTAACATTAAGAAAGGATGATGGTGATTGAGGAAATATAGGTAGTGCTGCATGAGCATTAGAGTAAGGGGGCTGCAGATATCATTTCAGAGCAGCCACACTGGCGAGACACTAGGGTATCGCTAGAAAATAATTCAACCAAAGTTGTTTCCTATCCAAAAAACAATACTTGAAACATAATAACTTGTCATGCTGCATTTACAAAATTATATCTTTGATTAAATGCATAACTTATGTGAGTTACAGCAACCCATGGATATACGCCCTCCTCTGTAGGAAATGATACATACATTTCTTTCCACTATTTCACTCTATTATCAAACACCAGCTAAGTCAGCATTACTGCTGATTTGTATTTGATGGGAATTCAGAGAATATCAAAAAATCCAATTCCACCGTGTCTGTAATTATCCAGAGGCAGATTAGCTTCTGACAATTCTGACGTCTGGAGGTGGGATGTTTGGAAAATATCTACAATGGCATAGGGTCACAAACATTTCTAGCTTGAGTTGAAAAACAAGGCTCTTCATAAATATAAGTTATTATTCAAATTATAACTGGTCACCTCACTTGCTCTCAGTTGTCATCCACCGGACCAACGTCTCCCAGTAGACGAACCTCTGGCAGGGAACGGAGTTAAATGAGGGGCATAACCATCTTTGAATACGAACAAATGCTCACCCTGCCTCAAATTTGGGGAGGTTAAAAAGTCAGACAAAGACTGACATTCAGATAGTGACTCTAGGGAATGGTGAATGTGTGTTTTAATTGTGATTCCTTGGATTCTGCGTTGCCGTAAACTGAGACATTAGATGGATTTACATGGCCCCCCTTATTCCAAATAAAATCAGAAGAAATGCTCCACATAAAAGCACCCCTTTTCCGAATGCGAGTCCCTTTCAAATTTAGATCGAGACCACAGTAGAAAGGTTTTTTTTGGATACAAACTGTCAAAAAAATAAATGGGAAAGTAAGAAATAACGAACTCTAGAAACACGTCAAAGAAAAACCACCAGGAGCCATGATAGACTGATGTTGTGAACAAATTTAAAAAAGCACTGGAAAATATTGCAGATTCTACGAATAAATCAAACAAGAAATCTAATTTTTTATTATAACTGTTGACAGTTATTATTGCAATTCAAGCAAAAAGCATGTTGATTTTCAAAAAAAGATTGGTTGATTATTCAATAGACATATCGTATTTTCTGTTTTGTGTGTTACTATTGCTTCTGAACAAAGCAAAAGTGATTTAATTAAAAAATGTTTTGCAGAGCACGCAAGATTTCTTATTCGAATAATACCCATAATGATTGCTGGAATCGTCAATTACTAAAAAAAACGATTACTCCAGCCCTAATATATACATCCATCCATAGAATTTAAATGTATTATTATTATACATATATATATATATATATATATATATATATATATATATATATATATACACACACACACACACACACATACACCTAAAATATACATTCAATCCAAAATTAAGAAGCACAGGAATAAAGTGCAGGCAAATATAAAGATGAATTTAGAAGAATTTATGCTGTGATGTTTGACTTGAGCTACACTTGCAGTGAGAGAGTGAAATGTTGACCTTGTTTTGTTGCTGCTCACTCATCTCCAGGTCTGCCAACAAGCCTGTGGAGAAGCAGCTGAAGTCACAAAGGCGGGTCTGCATCTCCAGTAAAACCCTACAAATAACAGCAGGGACACAGTTTAACAAGTCCCAGAAAAATTAGGAAAATGTTAAAAACATTAAATTTATTATAGATTTCCCAGCCAAATAGGGCCAAATCTAAACTACCTTTACTCTAAAAATTATTTAACAATCCAGGAAAGATTTGAATTCAAATAGGATTTTACATACTCTAATGCTAAATGGGGCGGCTGTGACTCATTTAGCATTGTGGGTCCAAATCTGTCCTGCACTACTAAAGTTCTCATGTCCCTCTCTGTGATGAAGCCTTGTTTCAATGTTCCAAATGCAGCGGGATTTTGACCGAATCCAATAGAGTAAAGTATGTAAAAAATACTTATTAGTTTGATTTGAAATAGGTCCATCCAGAAATAGTATTGTAGTGAAATAGTATTATAGTTAATATTACCATATTTGATCACACAGAAGCCAATGGGTTTGGAATAAATAACAATAAGGAAATAAATGCAAGATAAAATTAAACAGGTCTTTAAAATTAAACAGGTCTTTGAAGTGTCATGTAATCGGATTTAATAACTCAATATCAACGCTAAATATATGAGACAAAGGATTGATAATGCAGAACAATGCCATCTCTTTAGTAGCGAAGGCTGAAAAGACAAATCCTACAGTACTTCGTTAATCTTCATCATCTTTGCTTTCATCATCTGTGTGAATGTAAAACCAATTAAACAGTTATCTTGCTGTAAAGGTGGTGAGGACCAGACAGATGAACAGATTCTGGTCCAAAGTCTACACGGTGATCCTGAAAATGCAAGCTGAGAGCGGGCTCTGACCTGCTCCACGTCATTGTTGAAGCCAAAAGTTCTTTGTATCTCTGCACACAGTCCTCTCTGAAGAGAGACTTCACTCGTTTAATGTGGGATGAGAGGTGGATTCTGGGAAGGGAGAGCAATAAGCTTGTTAAAGAAGAGTTCAAAGTACAACCCTTCAATGTCTGGCTGAGCAGGACAGAAACGGTGTGAGCATACACTCACTTTTCAAACTTGTGGATTTGCTCATCGTTATATGCCAACTCTGAGGTGTAAATAAGAAAAGATACGGTCAATTTATCCAAGAAAGGGGGAAATAATATACTTTATTTTCCAACAGATAAACATACATACTGCCAGTAATTCGGTCTTTCCGATAATGCTGATGAATTCCAGTTATCTTCTTCAGCAGCATCTCCATCTTCTCACAGCTGGGAGAGACACAAGGTCAGAGTTCAGACACCACAAAACCCTGAAGTCACCCTGAAGTGTGGACCCCCGGGGTACCTCTTGTCACTGGCCAGCACCTCTGCAAGCTCAGCTTGCTCTATGTGTAGACTGTCTAGACGGTTCTGGAACTCTTCGATGCCAACAGCGTATATAGGCAAGTGTTCATGGACCTGTAGAGACAGCCGGCACAATATCTGACACGTGAAACACAGGTCTGTCATATGATTAATGGGTTAAAGTTGTTTAACCTGGATTTGTAATTAGATAATTAATCCCTCTAAATGTTAGCAGGGTTGATGCCTGCCAGTTGTTGGCCTTCAAAACAGGGACTCTGACTGACATTACAATTCCCACTTTTTTATTAGTTGTCATCCTCAACACACTGATGACAAAATAAATAATGTGTGGAAATAAAACATTCCTGAAACCAATTCCATCTACCACAGCCGTCAGCCTGGATTCTGTGAAGCTTCCTCCTGATGCAACTTACCATCCTCAGCTTTTGACTGTTATCAGTTGAATCTTGGTTTTCTGATGTGAACTGGCTTCTTAAACATTAAGACACAACAGAGATGAGAGAAGACAACAACAGAGGGACAGGACAAAGTTATTGGATGGCAATATCAAAAATGTAAGACCTTGCTTTTGTTTCATTTGTTCATTAAATATAAACTGATCAGTCATAACATTACAACCATCTTCCTAAGATTTTGAAGGTTCCCCTTTTACTCCCAAAATCCACTCTGACACATCAAGGCAAGGACTCTTAAAAATGTGCTGTGGTATCAAAGATGCTGCCTCTAAGTTCTGTAAGATATCTAATTTAAGCTTTCTAATTTCCATATAAAAGTGCAATATGATGTCGGCTGAATGGTAAAATCGTAAAGAGAACCGTGATCTCAATCTTCAGCAATTTTTTTTTTAACCGGATCTGCCCCGCTCAAGGTAGGTGGTATGAGTCAAAGTATCATCCATGTGAATTGCAGGACCCAATATTTCCAAGTTGAACATTGCCCAAAGTATCACACTGCCTTCCTAGAAAACCCATAAAGACCCAAACTGTAGAGGATTCTTTCACTCAGTTGTCTAGCCAACCAATTTCAGCTCTTTTTTCTGCTTTCAACTCTAGGATAAATGTTCACTTGCTGTCGAATAAATCCCACTCATTGAAATTGTCACCGAAGTATAACAAGATAATCACTTTCATTCTGACTTCATCTCTCAGTGGTTAAAATCTAATTATTGCTGATCGCTGAACACAAATGGAATAGAATGTGAGTATGAGTGAATGGAAGGAAAGCACTATTTATTTATTCTTATTATCTATTTTTATACTTGAGTTTGGTCGTTGAATGCACCTAAATTTCATGTATAATTTTTGCACAATGACAATAAATAATCTAAATCTGTATGTGGGTACAATGCAATTGCTTATCACTGTATCTCTTCATTACATTCACACAGTGGATAATCCCCACCAACATCACACAATCAAATACAGCTCCGTGTTGTTTGTGGGTCACAATGTGAATCATAGCAAACACTCCTCACCACCAGCACCTCAAGCATGGTTCCTTTACCACAAGTGCATGTTAAACTCACTGTGTTTGAATCCTGTGTTCTAAACTGAGGCAAGACTGCAGTCTAACTTTGATCATCGCAATACTGTGCATTGCTTCTCCGCACTCTTTTCGCATCTTCATCCTGAGGAAGGACAAGAGTGAGACAGAAAAGTATGGAGGGGAGCTTGATTAGAATTGAGTTGAGTTAACAGTTGACAAGGCTCATTACAAACATTAACACACAATCAAACTAATAGCAGACACAAAAGATTTGTGTCTCTCACATGTAGCTGTAGTATCCTTGCAGTAGCAGCTCTCGGTGTGTGTGTAGCAGCTGTACTATCATCAGATACTGCCGGACCACTCCCAATATAACCTGCACAGAGCAGGGAGTTAAAGGGAGGTTACAAGCAATATATGGTATAATCCACAACATTAAATAAAACTTGATCATGACATTCGACATACAGTGCTGGGCAGTAACTGTGTCACTAGTGTATCTCTAATGAGGTAGGAGCGTTGATTCATTAGCTCTTTCAATGATTATGTATAGCAATAGTGAGGACATAAGATGGATATGCCTTTTTTATAATCTGATGAGATGCAATACACATCCATGTATGCGTAGTTGACACTATTACTGTTGAGTACTGTTTGGTATGATTATGCCAAACAAATTCTCAAGCTGACGCTGGTAAAATTTCTCCCATACAGAAGTACAGACACACTATGAGCCAGAAAACAGATAACAAAAATATCATTATAAGCTACTTTGTGGCTACTGAGGTTCTGGAGCAGACCTCCAGTCCACAAGATTCGAAAATCACATTTTACTTTCTCTTCCCCTCAAAGTCCTCAAAGAATGTAGAAAATGAAAAACAGTGAGATTGAAAAAAAGTTTCATTAAACTTTTCATTAACTTGTCATTTAAATTCATATAAAATCAATCAAAAATAAAATAAAATAGTTTTCACCTCCAAATAGAAAGTCAGACTTTTACTTGTGTACAATGGTCGGTTTACTTGTTAGGTTGTTTATGCACAAGATAAAAAAAAAAAAGATCCAAAAAACTTAAAAGCATTAATAAAAAGTAGAATAAAAGAATGGGGCAGGACTGTTGACAACTGGTGGTGATTCATGCTGTTCTAGATGCATGAATCACCACCAGGTCCAACATAGACCAACAGTAAAGGTGGTCTTTGTTATATTTTTGAGTTTGTCTACCATTAGAACTTTTTCAAATACAAATTTTAATAAAAATGAATACGCTTTTTTATTTCAACTTGGGGTTTTTCCAATGTCAAATTCAAATTTTTATACAAAAAGTCTGTCTCACTGTTCAAGTCCCATAATGCTCAGGTTTGAGTTTATGTAATGGAAATATAGCAGAAAGAACTGTAAGGATCTATCTTCTTTTGCTAACAAGGTTTGAGTTGAGTTAATTAATTCTGAGTTTATCTCACAGGTGTCTTAAAGCCTAAATAAAGAAAGCCGTCACATTGATTTTTTTTCATATTTATTTTTGGCAGTAGTTTTAGCACATCTTATTGTTAAATTAACTACCCACTTAAACATTTTTGACTGATAAAGTTATTCATTAGTGAGACATAAATTAATTCAAATACTAGAGAGCCCCCGAAGTCCCTTGAGGAAAAAAAGAGAGATCTTTTCTTCACACATTTCTCTGGAGTATAGCTTCAGTCTAGTGAAGCTTTGTTTAATATAGATAGTCTGACACTTTCCAAACAGTTTGACCAAGTCTGGATTGGAGAGTGAATGATCAGAGAACCAATACCTTGGAGTAATTGTAGTCTGCCATTATGTCAAACCTGGATGGAATGACCGGAGTCTCTGCTACAGAGGAGAAAAACACACACGACTAAAGACATATACGACTTAACTTTCGTTATGCACTCATCTTTCTGTACAGCTACCTAAGGCTTGGATACAACTACTGATTCACAAGGAAATGTACATGTTATATGACTAAGTGTAGCGCTGGGATTAACATCACATGATAAATCTTTTTTATTTTGAGCGGCGCAGATAAGGGTGAAGAAGGTTGCAGGAACATATCACGGGTGTCTTTGGTTCTCTTACGTTCTTTGAAGGGCAGGCTGGTATTTGCTTGTAGCCCGTAGTAGAGCAGAACAAGGGGCTGCGCAGGTGATGTACTCGGGAGATTGACCACCTTCATGTTGCCCTCTAGAACTAGGTCATGACCCAGATACAGCAGATGCTGCTGTTGTACTCCTATGCCAGTCTGAGATGCCACCTCCTCAAAGAATACTGACACCCTGAGATGATCGGGGGATGAGATTTTGATTTCCTGCACAGATTTACAGGAGCAATAATAATGTCTGAGAGAATTTCATTGAGCTATTGATTAACACAATCAGTGGTTTTGCTTAAAAGATTATTTTTGGCATTTAGGTCTTTATTCAAATAACAGCTGATGAGAAAGAAAGCAAATGGGGAGATGACACAGACAATGTGGCTAAAGGCGTTATTAAGCCCTTAGCCGCTGCTCGATGGGGGCTCACATCATACCGTGTCTCTTATTAAATAATGGAGAAGTAACACACATGTATTGTGCACTCAGGAGTAAGTTGGTATTACTGGATTTTATACTACCTGCTTGCTAATAGCAATATATTTCTACAGCGTGACAATTTTCACTTGTTTTTAGGAGCTACCCAATTTCAACACTTGTGCTACCTCAATTTATGGATGAAATTACACTTGTGCCATGCCGTGAATTAAATATAATCATAATTCAAATAGGCAAAGAATATGTAAATATCAGGAGAGTACGACTAGCATAACACTGTGAGCACTAATCAATTTCAAAACTGAAACTGGAGTAAATATGGGTAAAGCCCCGCAGTTTGACACTCTAGTTTGGAAATAATAACAGCTAGGGTATAAGCAAGTCATTTTGTTCATTGACTTTACACCTGCAGGGCATAGAACATATCTATCGAAAGTTTGAACAGTGACAAAATGTTTATTTTATATTTTTTTATTGATTGATTGACTGCCGAATGTGAGAAATTATACATTTATGCAGACATACGTTTTGTAGTGGTGAATGTAGATGTAATGCACCGTGGCCTGCTCCAGAGAGAAGAGGTGAACTGGTTGTCGCTTCAGAATGTCTGTCGTGGCTGTGAAGAACTGGTCAAAACCCCAACACCTCTCCTGGTCAGCCTCCAGTATACCTGCCAGTACTGGAACCAGCAGCATCATTAGACCCCTACAGAAACAGATAAGAGACAAAACAGGAGGGATAGATGGAGACCATGAAGAAAGAATGGAATCACATGTAAAGATATTAAGAGTCACTGAGATGTCTGAACTGTCTGGACATACTTTGAGAGTTGGCAGCTGTGAGGAAGTTGGTAGCTCCACTCTATAGGTCCATCTAATGTCCGCTGTGTTCCAGATATTGCACCGGTGGGTTTCTCCTTAGTTATTTTGTACCTACCCATCAAAACAAACATATCAGGCTGAGCCATCATTGAAATAAATGCCGTCTACTGACTACACTGTGGTACGCTGCCAGAAAAATTGACCAGGTACTTGGCAGGTAGATTTTTGTCATATTTCATACTGTCTAAACATGTAAAAGGATTGGATTGAAACTGGTAGATACTTTACTTTAACAAATTACTTCAGTAGCTTTGATGAAGGGTAAGTATTTCATACTAAGCATTATCATGAGAGAGCTGCGATCTATGATTCACTTTTTCATGCCTCCTGTATTTACTTACATGATAGGTTTGTTCCTGCGGGGTCCTCCGTACGGTATGAAGGGAAGACTTCCAGTAGCGGCATGATAAAATGTCACACCGATACTCCACAAGTCAACACTTACTCCATAGGATTTCTGTTGAGGCTTACGCAGTATAGCACGCTCATACATGTCGGGGTGCTGCACAAACACACACATTTCACACAGTTAAAACAGACACAAGGAGTCTGTAGAGGAATATATACAGTCATTGAAACATCATATGTTAATAACTGTTCTAAATATCGTCAGTTTTTTCTAAGTGACAAGTGAAAGCAGTGATCTCCCATGCATTCCTTCCACAGGAATCTTTTTTTTAAATTAGGGAACATTATATTTAACTTATGAGGTATTTTTAAGTGGCTGTACATCCAGGGAACCTATTTTTCTGTTTTTCATGGTGTAATTAGAAGACGTTTCTGGGCATCAGCCTTTGGGAAAGTGGGCTTTCAGACTCCATGTAACACCAGTGGGCAGCCTGTGAGGTCTATCTGTACCATGGATGTCACAAAAATTAAATCCAGCAATCCTTTCAGCAGGGTTGTACAGGGTATTGTGCTTACAGCTTAACCTCTCTGACATAATGAGAAAAATGATCGCCTCATCCTCTCTAAAATCATTGTCTAGCTACTGGGTTAGGGGAGGAGGGGCAAATTTCCAACCAAACTCCTCCTCATTGAAAGTTAAAATGAATTTCACTCCGTGCAACCACCACACTTACACAGATCAGCAACTTCTCTCAATTTCCTGCGGAGGAACAAAAACAAAACAACTAAATCAAAGTGTATATCCTTGACAGAGTTGATGATTTAATTAAACCCATTGCTGTTTCATCTGTGTGTCCACTAGAGGGTCTCCCAGTCTTCATAATATGTGTTTGCCCTATCTGGGCTCTGGTAGGCTGGACTCACTCATCCAATTCCATGGTGAGGAAATGTCATTTATTGTTTGCACCAAGGGGTTTGTTTTTTGTTTAGTTAGCTGACTGCACACAAAACTGAGAATTTCAATGCAATTTAGGAAAAATCTACTATTTCCTAAATTATTTCTTTTTGCCAAAGAAAATGTATAGACATTTTTGAAAAAACTAATTTAATGAATGCTTAATATATTATTTACATACTGCACTGAGTAGCAGTCTGGCGAAGGATATAAATCTTAGGAGTAATTTTCTGCCTGCATATTACAGGTAGGTAAAAACACCGTAAGTAATTTATTAGGTGACGCCTTACCAGATACTCTTCTGTTCCATAGATAGACACAAACTTCTCATCATCTTCCAGGTCTCTTGCCGCTCCAAAGTCAGTCAGCTTATAAACAGACTTGCCATCCTCCCCAACCTGCCGCATGATGTTGCCAGGCTTTATATCCCGATGTACCACTCCATTTTCTCGCAGGTGGTTCATCCCCTGCACTGAAGAGAAGACAAAGAGAAATATCTCAGTTTAGGTATGTAAAATTATTGGGGGGAAAAAGAAAGACACCCACCTACCTACACATTGCAAAACTGTGAGGAACTCTGTTTCAGATAGGCCAAAGGAATTTTCTGGCTCCTCGAGCAGCGTTAGCAGACTTCCCCCTGAGCAGTACTCCATCACCAGCACCTTCTGTTTAGAAGGAAGCTACAAAAAGAGACCTCAGGATATGAAGTGCACCATGGGAACACTGTCTGCATCAAGACCTTTGTGATACATACAGTAACTAAGGGCTAATGTATATGACGTTCAAAGCATAATCATGATTATTTCACAACTCTACCTTAATAGCCATGATTTAATTATTATTATTTGTTTTTGGCTAGTTCCTGAAAGAATCAACATGTTTTTAATTCTTCTCTTCATGGATGTTTTCACTTGATGTGTGATGATTAGTAAAATATGTTATGTGTTAAATAAAGCAACTGCTTTCTCACATGACATCTGTTACATGTTGGACGCCAACGTTTTGGAAGAATATTTTTGTGATGACACACCGAATCACTTCTTGAGGGTTTGAATTAGATGTTTAAATCTACTACGTCCACAGTAGCAATGGCAGCCATTTCCTTGGCGATCTAATGAAAGGAAAATCTGTTATTTATTTCCATCTTGTAAATGCTTCTGTTAGCAGCAGCTGCACCATGGACTCCTTTAGGCTCTTGTTGGTCTCTCTTATTTTCTCTTCATATTTGGCCTTGTGAGTGTTTTGCAGGGAATTAAAGCTATTGGTGGTTTTACCATTGAGTGGTGGTATTATTTTATGCAGTTTTTATAGGTGACCTCTCCTTGTTCTGTGTCATCTTTACAGAAGACGAAATGTGTCAGAGTGATGTGCACATCATTAATTTTGCCTTGGCTTACCTCTTCCACAGCAAACAGCCTGACAATATTGTTGTGATGGAGCTTCCTCAGCATCTCAAACTCTCTCATCTGGACATCATGAGGACGGTTGTAGCTTACCACATTAAATACTTTCACAGCTACCAGCTCACCAGACTTCTGCACAAAACACACACATATGCACACACAGACACACAAACATCCACATAGAATATTAGTGACATGTTGGGAACCACACCCATTTCATATGCCCCATCCTAGTGGAACTTTGGGGCCAAAAACTAAGCTGACACACAGGTGAATTTTGAGACATGGCGCTCCACCTGGACATGGCCCCCACTACTCAAACCAAAGTTATTTTCTTGAATGGCTGGTATTTAAAAAAATATATCTTATACATGAACTGCTCTATCTGTTCAAATTTGGTCAAGAACGCCATAGTTAGTTGGAGTTGCATTGTGCTGAAGGATATTAATTTTTTAATAATGGTGTGGGTGGAGCTGGGCGACTGATATTGATGTTGTCTCGCCATAAAAGATTAGGTTATCATAAAACCCCTGTTCCATAGTGGTATCTCCTGGCAACAGGAAAGGATCAACTTTATACATTGATAAATTACTTCAAGCTTGTCGCCTCCGCAGCCTTCAAATTTGGTCAGGTAAGTCATGACAAGGTGATATTGCCCTTCAAATTGTTATGGAGATCTTGATATATTGTGTTGCCATGGCGACACAGCAAAGTATGATGAACAGAAACTATATAAGACAATCTCAAAAAAAAATTGATGGTGAGTAAGGGGCGTGGCTAATTGGCTCTACGGTGCCCTTTGAAATATATCAAAAAATCTGCCCCCGCCAATTGTCTCACCAGAAATATGAAAGTTGGTTCACATGTGAGTTTTACTGGGATCTACAAAAATGCTTCTTAGAGCCATTACCTGAAGTAAACCGGAGGTTGACCATTTTGAGTTATACATCAATTTTTTTGTGTGAATTTTCAGGGTTGTATTTTAATGAACTCTTACCTGGGATTTGTTTAGATCAACATGAAATTGAGTGAAAATGAACTCCAAGCAATGAAGTCAAAAGGTTATGAAAGACTTTTCCATAACTTAATGAGGTCATGAAACTTGACCATAAACCTGTGTGCTCATAGCTTAACTTCCTCTTTTCCAATCCACTCCAAACTTCACATTAGATAAGAGTATCATCCTGAAGATATCCATTATGACAACATTTGGTTACAATGGCAGCTCCACCTTTTGTGTTCTTAGACATTTAGACTCATTTAGATAGGTCTGTTTGTTCAGTTATCAAATTGGTTAGATGCTCTTATATTGAGTATGGTTATATTTCGTTGATCTCATTTATAGATCTAGTAATCAAATTCTTGCTTTATACTGTTTGTTTTATTTCATTTTTTGGTTAATAAAAATAAACTCATGTCAACCTTTAACGCCAGTCTCCTCATAGCTTTGCCGTATGGTAACTAAAGATCCTGAATTCTCAACAGAATTTTAAGTCAAACCATGAATATGTAACTAATAAAAAATCCAACTCAAGTTATTTAACCATTGAACATTTATATTATTCTGCATTTCACAATAACAATTCAGAAATTCATATTTTAAAAACAACAAAAACATACACATTATGATTTGAGTCAGTGATTTCGAATAGATTATGAACGTATAATCCAACAGTACACACTGTTAAATGTTGCTTCCCCCATAACTGCTTTAGGTATGTCACCTGGATCCGTTAATGGTATGCTTTTTCCTAATTCTCAGGTGTATGCAATTTCAGTAGTGACTGGGAGCAGCCTTTAAGTTGGCAGGTTACCTGGCTCACTCTCTGCTCTTCCGCATAGCCTGACGGACTGACTGCTGACCGTCAGCAGGTAATCAGTCAGTCAGTCAGTCAGTCAGGATGGTTTTGGTGGAAAGAGAGCCTATCAATTCCATCGCAAAGTCCAAATTGGGTTGGATCTACTTGAAAGCATTAAAACACTGACTTGTAGTTTTGACGTTGTTCCTCTTTTCAGTTCGTATCATCTAGATTAATCCTTAAAGAGTTAAATCATACTAAAATTAAATTCTGAGATTTTACTGGGGCAAAGCAGATCCATCTCAATATGGTTCATACCACAATAAAATAGGTCAAGCAAAGCCCTGCTAAAGAATCTGACAGCAAAGATGAGACTGATTTCAGCTGCTTTTTTCTGAAATGAAATAATCATCTAGTGTAACTACCTACCTTATTGCGTGCTCTGTAGACACTGGCAGTAGCTCCTTGGCCGAGGACATCTTGCACAGACCACAAGTAGTTTGTTGTACTAGCTGTCATCCCTTGGAGAGAAGACGAAGAAAATGACAAATGTCAAAATGAGATAAACCTAATGATTATTTAAAAAAAATAAAAAAATAAAAACTACTACAAAATAAAACTATTATGCTAATAATACGTTATTACCTATTGTAAAAACCAGTAATCTATAAATACTAACCCTATTTGCTATAAAGCCACAGATACAGATAACAGGTTATTTGTGATTTTTAGGTTAGTTGTTGTTAACTGTACTATAAAACTAACTAACAGCCAGCAGGGAAACTGGACTGTGCATCGTAACTAATAATCGATCCATGTTGGCCTAATATACTCAGAGTATTAGGTAAAAAGTACTCATTATAAAGTAAAACAGTCCATATCATATTTATAAAATATTTTTGGATATTAAGGTTACGGCTGTATTAATATTTAGGAATATGTTACTTCTATAGATGATAATGGCGGAGGTCTTTTTGATTTCTTTACAGTATATGCTGTTCATAGGATAGATCTACAAGACCATCACAGCCTGTTTATAGCATCACTGTCCTTTGAAAACCATATACAAAAAGAACTACGTACAAAAAGAAAACCCCACATATCCTCAGCCTGTTTTCATCTTTGTGACCTATATAATCCAAGTGCAGGGGACACTTTATCCTTCAATTTTTCAGAAATTTTAAACACATTCAGATACATGTACTTTACAATGGACAGGATGCGATGGAAGCTACCACTCAGTAAAGAGCTGCAATACTATGGGAAACTTCAAAGCTGAACTAAAAAATCTGTTTAAAGCTTCCTAACTCTGTGATCAATGGCTTTTGATAAGTTTATTTATTTCATCAGATACTTGGACATTTATTTATTTCATCAGATACTTGGACATACCGGTTGATAAGATATTCATACTCGAGATGCTGATGAGATGTGTGTTCTATTCTATAATGTTCTAGTTTGTGTTTTTCCTTTGTCCACTGTTGTTTTTGTTATTTAATGCCGTTGGATGGCTGTTTAAGATCTGCTGGGGGCTGCAGATGAAAATAACTCTGGTATAATTCATCAATTGGTACCATTTAAGTTTGTAATTGTACATGGTCCCCCTCCACCAAAATAAAAAAATCTATTTATAGATCTAAAAAAATAACCCATAACTACAACTTAATAATGCAGTAGAGACTATCATTAATATTACACTCTGATATCTAGTGGACTCGAAGTATAAAGTAAAATGGAAATAATCTGGTAAAAGTACATTTTAAGTACTAACTGTGGAAACAGTACTTGAGTGTATCTACTTACTGCCAACCTATGTAGCTTGACATTAAGTAAACAGCTAGTTAGTTTATTAAGCGGTTCGTCTACGTCATTTAACTAGGTGTTAGATAGAACTTAACATTAGTGAAGAAACAGATAGTCTATCTATTTAGCTATCTATCCTGCTCATTTAACGGGGGGAAATGTTAACAACAACTTCTCATTAGTTTAACATACTACTTTATTTAGCTCTCTACCCTGCTTATTTAACTGGGTCAAATTTTAATTAGAACTTAATATTAGTTGAAAAGTTAGCTCGAGTTAGAGTAAATTCAAGTTAGGAGCGTTTGTACTTTATTTATTAAGTTGTTCATCCAGCTACTAATAGTTTATTAAGTTGTTCATCCAGCTCATTAGACTAAATGAAACGTTAACTCAACTTCAGGTTAGTTACAGCTTGCTAGTTTATTTAGCTTTTTATCCTGCTCCTTTAAGTAGACAATATGTTAACAAGATTTATAGCTTGCTAGTTGAAATGTTAGCTAGAGCTTAAGAGGAGTAATCCGAAAGTTGGTAGTTTATTAGCTATTTATCCAGTTCATTTAATAAGGATAAAGGATAGCTAGAACTTCACACTAATAAACACCTTGTTACTATTTTATTAAACTTTTCACCACAGCAGTTAAAACAGATGTTCGCTCGAACTTGATGTTCGCTTACCTGCTCGGCGGCTGTTCGCTGCGTTTTGATCCAGGTAACCTCTGTTCTCTTTCTGTAGACTCTGGCAGCACGACTGTTTATTTCAGACTAAATATTGCACTCATGACAGTTCTGTGTATTACGAGACTTTACGGAAATTCCGGCTTGTCTGCAGAAAGGAGAGCCGCCTATGGGTGGAACTGGTTGTGTGGAAGGAAACGTGCATACCTGCTGCTCTGCGAACAGGTGACTGCCAGAAAGGAGGAAGCACTGATCCAACAAAAACACAATTCATTCCATTTCTTTCTCGTATGGATTAAAATGGTTCACAAAGCGCTTAAATAGAGACAGAAGAATTTTCTGTTTTAGGAAGTTTCTTCGATTATCAACGGAAGCACGGCTGAGTGCTGACGTTACAGTTTCATGGCGGAAATGCAACAGGAACTGTGAGCGTGAAGTCGGCATGAGCGACATAGGCTCTATATTAATGACCTTTCCTGCAATTGCCATCCAGCAGAGCTGCAGCAAGTGAAACATTCCCATCATGTGTTTATGGTCTGGCAGTCACACTTTTCATTATGTAAATAATAACAAAAGCCAGCACAAGCTGTGCAGTAAAACTGCGAAAGCAGCTCCTTCTCCCCGTTATGACATTACACCTAAAAGCAAAATCAGTAGTTCGACCCCCTTGACCAAGAACCCCTACCCCTGAACTTTTCAATCACATCACTGATTATTGGTTCATTCGTAATCCAAGCAAATAACATGTCACAACGTTTTCAGAGGCGTTTTTTTTCAGGGTGTGGCTCCAAACGTTAATGATTTCCTCCATCTACCCATTTTCATATTCCATCAATTGCTGTACGTGTAGCTTATTAAAAGGGTTAAAAAGAAATAGGCCATAATTCCATATTATAATGTTAAAGAAGTACTCTTCCCCTTTATTCAGATCCCCTTTATTCAGATCATTGGTGGTGCTTCCACACAAAAAACACGAACAGGAAAATAGAAACCCGAGAATAAAATATGAACTAAGAATACTAAAATGGTATTTAATTAAGAGTGCAAATGTGTGTAGAAGAGATTCACCAGAATTGTTTTATGTAAATATGAATTTTGATATCTTATAATGTTAAAGAAAGTTAAACTCAACATCTGACTTTGCCGGTTTATCCAGATCCACTCTTCTATGTCATAAACCCAACTGTCTTTGCAAGTTTGGTTCAAATCTGTCAACTAGTTTTTGTGCAACCATGTATTAGACAGACAGACAAACAAAAGCTTGTCAAAACATTACTTCCTTAACTGTATTGGCATTAGAAAAGCAGGAAAACCATGGTTTTGAATGAAAATGTGGTAAATAAGTAGGGGAAGGGAGTAAAGTATAAATTCTTGAACAGGCTACTGTAGGTATCCAGGTTATGGTTTTAGTTTACTCAATCCAATTATATAATAATAATAATAATAATATATAATATAATGTATTATTATTATATATTAAATTTGCTATCCTAGCGCTTCCAATCTTTATAGAAGTACAATACTGAACAGTTGCATTCCTCTTTAAGAGGCTTTTCTTCTGTTTACTTACCATAAACAGGTTTATTGCCCATGGATCATTGGTTTTTGAAACACCGTTTATTATTCTCGTCTTGTAGCTGTCTGCTCTTCCCGCCTTGCTTATTTTGGATTGACACAGCTTTCATCATATTCAATCATTACACTTATCAATGTGTTCGTGGGTAATTTTCGCAAAGGAAAGGTTGATTTTCTCTTTATTCTTACAAACATACAATATTTCAAGAATGTTTATATAGCAAGCAATGTTTAATAAAAAAAAAAAACAAGTCTACTACAAGAACTACACATAGAATTATATAAGGCCTATTTGATTAAACTACTATTGCAATGTACAATATTGTACCGAAAGAGTGTACCTCTGTAATGTACAACATTGTATATACAAAGTATATCTGAACACAGGATTCTCCAGTAATACAGAGACAACTATAAATAGATTTGACAATAGTCTTTTTTAGTCTGCAGTTTCCAAATGAACACAAAAATGCATCTTCAATATTCATTTCAAACAAGTCTTCTCCACACAGTTAGTCCACACACAAATCAAGTTGTTCAAATGCAAAATGATTGAATTGGGATCAAAAAGGGTCCCATATCCCCTTAACAGCACAGCTGGGACATAACACACCAACCAACCACATGCATGGCTGTATATGCGAGCGTGTGTATTGATGAGGCTGGTTCATCTCTCCCTGCATTCAAGCATATCGTCCCCTTTCCCTCCAGTTGTCATGATGAGGTAAGAGCAACATGTACACAGGCAATACACAAACAGTATAGTGAGGGAAATTTAGAGCATATGGAAATGGACTCTGCTGTGTTTCTGGGAGAGGGAGAATTTGTAACGTCTATTTGATATTACTTCAAAACGTTTCAAAAATGGTGATATGCATCAAAAAAGGGCCTTGTCCAGTTTAGCCTAAATGACAGGTGTACACTTTTAAAGTCAGTGTTTACAAAATTATTCACATATTCTTAAACTCGTCATCAAATCTTATTTTAAAGATATTTTTTTAGCAAAAGATATACATTTAAAAAGAAAGGTATAAGTCCTTGGATTGGGGTTTTCTCATCCTCTTTCAACTAAAAGCTGATGTGCCACCGGTGTTGATACAGCAGCAACTGAAAAAAAAGGCATTTCACGTATCCCTGATGGCTTATTAGCTGGCCGTATGTACGCAGTGCATGTTAATCCAGCATGACGGCTACTTGTACACCACAACATCCAAAAAGTGTTCTCCTGTTAGTGTATCCAGTTGGTATTCCTTTATGATGGGTGTGGGCAGGGGTGAGGAGCACAAATATTCTCTACATCCATGCAAGCTCACACTGGTGCACATACACAGGCATACATCATCCAGACAGCTACACATTTCAACATGTAACCATAACAGATTCTAAGCATTAAGGAAACACTTGCAAAAATGAATCATTAAAGAAAGCTTGGCTTGAAAATGCATTGGATGAGGTGGTTGGTTGTGCTTCTATCTAAACACATTCCAGTTATCATCGTGATTATTACATGTAGATACACCATTAGAATATTAAAAAAACAAACATTTTACTATTAAGTCCATGGTTATAGGAGCAAACTCTAACTTTGAAGCTGTCCTGGAGTTGGTGCTGCAGATACATAAACTAATGCAGTAAGCCACCTCATCACTGTGGCTGCTGTCTAATGCCCCAGCATGCAAGGAAAACCTGAAAGGTGTTAAGCTGCCACAAAACTCCACCACAAACATTTATAAGGAATGTGTGTGCCTGTGTACAGTCCAACATTGCCTGTAAAAATTCTGGGTTTCAGTGCTCCTCTACATACACAAAAGAGCTGCAGGAGGGAAGCAGCATAATGCCTCAAACTACCAGATTTCATGGTGTTTATTGCTATATTTGGATAACTGTTGGAGATCACTGCTCCTGCTAACGTCCTGCTTTGGCACCAGCACTGAAAAGTTAGAATGATACAAAAAAAAGTAATCACCAAAATATCAGACACCGGAGAAAGAGATAAACTAAAGCTGGAAATCAAATCACATTTGTTTTTTGTCCCAGTTTCTTTCCTTTCATCGTCACCCGAAACACGACCTTTGTCTGCAGTCTTTCACTTCTGACGCATTCAGGCAATCAAGTCAGTGTGTTTCATTTCTACGCAGAATGAGAGTTAACATTTCACAGTCTGTTCTCGGGACCCAAACACTCTGTTATCTCTACAATACAAACTCACAACAGTGCTTTCTGTTCCTTACTTAGATGTGTGAGTAAAGGCTAGTAACACTCCTGCACGCCCATTCAAACCCAATGTAAATCATCAAAAATCTAGTCTATTTAAGCTTTAGTGCTGTCCTACCTTCTTTTCCCTTGCACTTGTTTTTTATCATCCAGTAATCCCTGGACTCCTTGAGGGGTGCTCACTAACCACACCCTCTGATAGTTGACCTGTAGTAAGTAGAGCTGCCTCGAGAAACTCCAAGGGGAACATGAAGTCTCATGAACTAACCTGGACACCAAAAGGTGGATGCTACACATGAGTAGTGGGTTAGGTTTCGAGTGAAACAAATGAAGTGCCTTTTACGCCTGGTGGTAGAGGAACTGGAAATATTTCAGTTTGTAGGAGTCGGCGTGGTGGATCAGAATGAGAGGTCCTAAGCTGGGCAGGATTTGTCATTAGACTGAGGTGGAGGTGGGGGAGGTGGGGTATGAGGGAGAATTGTATGGCCTGTAGGTGGAGGAGGAGTTGGCGGCAAAGTAGAGGTGGGGGAACCCATGGCCGGACTGCTGCTTCCTCCTCCACTTTTTGGGAAAACCACTGGCTTCGGTCTTGTTGCTGGAGGGCGCAGCTCTCTAAAGGAAGGTACAGATGAAGAGAGGGAGGAGGAGGAGAGAGGGGGGGTTGTGGCAGAGGGTAGGGGGCTCCGTGGTTGACTCTTAGCCGGGCGGAACGAGGAGGGCACGTCACTGGCAGAGGAGGCGCTGCGCTGAAGTGGGTGAGCATGCGAGGAGCCCCCCTCACAGTCCCGTAACAGACGGGAGTGAAGTGGACTTGAAGGCTCAGAGGCTCCTCCCCCTCCTCCTCCACCCACAGCTTTGAGCTGCTCCAGCGTGTCCAGGACCACATCAGGTGTGTGTGTGTGTTTCGAGGTGCTCTGTCTCTCAAACTTACTGAGCTCACTCAGTGCAGAGCTCATCGCGGCCTCAATGTCCTGCAATATGAGAGACAGACAGAAAACATTAGCTACTTCAAAAAAATATTAAAACTAGGCCATGTAACTGATCTTCACCTGAGAGCTGTGCTCCTGGGCCATGACCTCAGGGTCCAGTGATCTGTGGTTGCTGAAGCTCTTGGAACGTCCTGCTGCAGTAGTTTTGCGTAGCTGTGGACTCTCCACCTAAGTGATCGCAATGCATTACTTTTTAAATATAAGCAACAGAAAACCTACACCGATGAGTTTATGATCTTACGCTACCTTTGTTTTGAGAGAGGAGTGTCGAGTGACTGAGTTGAGGATGCTGTGAGCACTGACTGGTCGTTTGTCACCGGTTTCTTTCAGAGCTCCACCAACAGGAAGAGAAGCTGTTCTGACGCCTCCTCCTCCCCCTCCGCCGCCTCCATACCCGGTACTGTCGCTATCTGAGCCTCGGAACGTTCTTCGGATGCTTCCAGACTCCGGACGCTTCCTCATCCTTAATGAAAAAAACGTTCCAATTATATATTAGTCAAAAAAACCAAGGGAACACTTAATCATCGCAGTATGACACCAAGCTGGTTAAACTTCAAGGTAATCAATCTGTCCATTCAGGAACCCCAAACGATTGTGAAAAAGTTTCACCTGTTTTGGTGCAAATGAAAGTGACAACAGGTGCAATTAAGAGGCAAAAGCATGACAACCCCCTAAAAGGGAATGGTTCTGCAGGTGGTGGCCACAATCCATTTCTCTCTACTTGTCATTCCTGTCTGACTCTTCTCTAGTTTTGTGTTCTGCTGGTGTCTCTGTCACTACTTGTGACATGAGGCAGAACCTGCAGC
This sequence comes from Lophius americanus, assembly GCA_037951165.1. Taxonomy (NCBI): domain Eukaryota; kingdom Metazoa; phylum Chordata; class Actinopteri; order Lophiiformes; family Lophiidae; genus Lophius; species Lophius americanus. Next base: position 8,692,420 of record JBBDHG010000047.1, read on the forward strand.
CCACTGACGCTTCACAGGTAGTCCAGCTACTCCATGATGGCTTATCCCTGCATGCAGTTGCAAGATGGTTTGCTGTATTAGTCCAATAGTGTAATAGTGTAATAGTGCATCATCATCCAGCAGGAGCAGTATGGTGGTGGACTAGTGATGGTCTGGGGAAACAGAATCTCGGATGGTCTCACAAACCTCCACTGGCTAGCCAACAGTTCCCTGATTGCTTTTAGGTACCAGGATGAAACTCAGACACACTATCAGACCTTACACTGGTCCAGTGGACACTGGGTTTCTCCTGGTCCAGGACAATGCCCGGACTCATTTGGTGCGACTCTATAGGCAGTTCCTGGAGGACGAAGGTATTGATGCCATTAACTGGTCCTCGTTTTCCCCGAGCCTGCATCCACCTGAGAACCAGTGAGACGTTCTGTATCGCTGCATCAGACGCAACCACCACTGACCACAGACTGTCCGGGATCCCTTATCCAGGTTTGGGAGGAGATCCTCCAGGAAACCATCCTTCATCCCATCAAGAGTACACCCAGACATTTTCAGGAGGTTCCCTTTGGCATGTAATTTTTGGAGCAGTGTATTTACTATTACTATTACTATTACTTTTACTTATTAGGGGTGCTAATCACCAGGGACAAATGCTGTGATATTATTACAATATTTAATTCACAACAAGAAATATTTGTGATTTTAAACATTTTATGTGATATGCCGTGTAAGGCAATAGCATATATTGGGATTCATTATGTATATTTTTTCAGCTGCAACTTATTTCTCCTGTTGTACGTACCATACCTTGGTTCCAGTGTCTTGAGTATATAACAAAAGCAATTGATTTCTACCTGTGTACATTTTTGCACATGGACTAGGCAATGGACGGAGTTTTGACCATGTTGTTTTCTTTATTTGCTCTTACCTGGGAGGTAGCTTTTTCATGTTAAGCGTGTTGGTAATTTTTTCCCCCGGTGCTAAATTAACACTAAAATTGCTGTCCTTAAATATTGCTAAAAATGGGTGTTGGCATTTGAGGTGAACCGTTTTTGCATTTTTCCTCAGACACGTTTGCTTTCTTAGTACATTTCTTGCAAATCCCATGTGTCGTATCAATCCCCTCTGTCCCTTCCTTGTTGTTGATTTATTATTCTAGTGCCAAAAAGTTCAATTTGTATTGTATTTTTATAATACAATCAAAACAATGGGGTCCCTGAATCAATACAACAATACAAAAGTATTTTTGGAATTTGATTCAAAGGGTCAGCAAACTGAAAGCTATAACACTGAAAAAGCAAAACAAAGAATAATAAATCAAGAAGAATTCTTCTTTTTTGTTTCAAAACTTAAGTTGCGGAAGAACATCAATGATAGTCTGCAGGAGACATACTTGTTCAGGTTGGCCAGGTAGATGTCAGCCACATGTGCTCCTGTAGGAGAAGCAGCACTGCCTCTGGTGGACACTCTCTCCTCTAGCAGATCCCTGCTGTCCCCGTCAGTCTTCGGACTTTCTCGGCCCCCATCACACCTGAAACCATCCAACAAGGATATCTAAATAATTGTTACCCCTCCATCTTGCACCAGGACATCAGAGGGAGAACTCTCTACTACTATTAAAAGTCCTTCATTCTTTCCGCTAATTCCCTGCTAAATGTCGACAATACTCATTTTAGATGACTGTTATTTATTGTAAACATGGTTTATAAAGTATTCATTTTACAATGAAGTTGCTTTTTGGGTCAGTAAAGTGGGCTTTTTGTCAATCAAGTTGCATGATCGGAACTGAGCTGAAGATTACTTGTGAAAGACAACTAAGTTGACTTCGTCTGAGCAAATACAATCGCAAAGTGGATGAGGAAGTTACTCTGCTGATCTATGCAATTTGATACCATCATAGCAGATTTGCCTCCTTAGCCGTGGGGATTTCCAGTGAACTGTTTTTACTTCCAATCAGGTTAAAGATATGTCTTTCTTTTTTTTTTGTTCTTTTGTAGAAGGCTTGTTGCTCTGATGTCCGGCATTTCCCCAATGAGCAACTGTAAGATTATGAGACTAAAACTCAGGTTGGCAATTGTAATCTATTGTAATTTCTCAAGTTGTTATTCTCTTCCTCATGCATGGTATTTACAAAACACATCTTACGCATCTTGGACCACAATGTACTGATGTGGCACCAGTCCATCCACTCCGTTATGTCTTCCCTCCCACCAGTCATCAGAGGCTCGCTGGAACAGAAGCAGGGTTGCTCCCTTTTTAAATGACAGCTCCCGACAGGTCCGGCCAGAGTAGTCAAACCGAGCAATGGCTTCGAATGGGTCTGACTCTGAAAAAGGCAATGAGCCTGAGATTCAGAGGTTGTTGGAAGGAAGGAAGGAAGGAAGGAAGGAAGGAAGGACGGAAGGACGGAAGGAAGGAAGCAAGGAAGCAAGGAAGAAAGAAAGAAAGAAAGAAAGAAAGAAAGAAAGAAAGAAAGAAAGAAAGAAAGAAAGAAAGAAAGAAAGAGAATGAGAGAGCGAGTTAATTAAGAGGACAAATAAGTGCAAAGCAGGTTAGTGTGGACAAATATTAGAATTATTATTATTATTATTATTAATTGCTGAGCAGTAATAAAGCAGTATGATTTAACAGTGGAGCAGAATGTGAGTTGGTTTAAATGCCGTACTGACTGGTGTGAAAAGCAGGAATTGATCTCATACACAAATGACAAAGAATATACAGAATACAAAAGAAATGAACTCCATGTATTCACATGTGTATGTATCTGTAGATATGTGTGTGTGTGTGTGTGTGTGTGTGTGTGTGTGTGTGTGTGTGTGTGTGTGTGTGTGTCTGCCATGTACCATCTTCACTGTTTTGTCTGACTGAGATGGTGCCAGGAGCCGGCTCCTCCACCAGGGGAGGCTCACAGTGCGGACGGTCACTGATGTAAACAGAGATGGAAGATGAGGTTAGAGGACACGACTACAAAAGCTTCTGACTGACTGGTGGCTCACAGTCAGCGTTCATCAGCTAATATTGTAAGCACCACACCTTTGCTCAGTGCTAACTCTAAAGTTAAACCTCCTTTGTATTGTGTTTTTTTCATTTAAGTATGCTCCATGTCTCTTTTTCTATTTTAGCCGCTAGTTGAGTGGAGTTTAGGTGCGGCACCAGGATTTTACTGAGGTCATACGTCAAAGTCACTGTAGGGAAACTACACCCCCAGAAAACTTACCTTGAACTCAGAACAAATTCTTTAAATCGATGGGATAATTTGAGATATTTAATAAAATAATAGTTAACTAATATATGATTTCAAAAAATGATTCATGCTGCCAGGAACCCTGGGTACAACAAAACCCATGTCAGTGTGTTTCTTGTCTACAAATTGTACAAAGCATCGCAAGAGCAGTTCCTCCATCATTGTGAAAAAACTGCAGCACGGACTAGCAGAAATGCTAACAAGCCCTGGATTGTGGCGTGTGCATGTTGTGTTCTCCCTGGCTGCAGTCAGATGGTCCTTAAATCTCTTGTGAGTCTGAGTGTAAACTGATCCTCATTGCTCACTGCCATGACGGAACTCACTCCACTGTTGCTGACCACCTGCCCCCCTTTTTACTAGTTTCCTCATCTTCTCCAACCCCCTTTGGATTTGATATTCACCTAAAATTATTAATTCAATTTCCCTCCCGATTTAACTAATCCCTACCTAACCTCTCCTCACATCCACACTCACCAGTCATCCCCAACTCCAGGGATGGCGTAGATTGGGCCCTGCAGGTCCTGCTGCCCGGGGAAAATAGTGTTGTGGTGGATTATGATTGTTTTAATCAGCTCATTGACATGGGCCTGGCAAGAAACCTGGTCCTGCCCTTCTGGGACAGACATCAGGGTGGGACCAAAACAGATGGCCAGGTTGTAGGGGTCCATCATGTTCTCCTCGCTGTACTGAGATAAGCTGGGCAGAAGGGAGAACAGAATATTTCATTCATTCTACTTTATCAAACATATGATATATATTATAGAGAATATATACAATACTAAATAAATAAATTGTAGATTCATGTTATGTTCTTGCCTTGGATATTGGTTAATAACTTTCAACATGACAGTTACAGCCCATATCATTACCTGCTTGTAAGTAAAATGAGAATATAGGTTTGTGTATGTCAGATTGGATAAAAAAAACTATTCACAAACAAACAGTACCTGTCCCTGCATTAGTACATTATTTCATTTTTACACTCAGGTGATGGACTCTCTGACAATGTGTGTATGTTTTTCCGTATATGAAAAGAAGAGGGGACTTGGGGCTGGCTGTAAATCAATGAAGGAGAGAAGGAAGCTTCCCTTCTTTTTTCACACTAGCAGCCTGGGACCACATAATTTACCCAGAAGTCTCAGTTTGCAGGTCTCCCGCCTTCCATTTTCGTTTTTCCTTCTCTTTACTACCTCTAAACAATACAAGAGGCTTTGTACTGGATTTCATGGACGCCTTCACATCATCCCTCATCAGCCAGGGCTTTTGATTGAGTTTGTCCTTTCATTTCGAAATATATCAGATTTTTTGAAAGATTTGAGCAAATTTGAGACAATATAACAATGTCAAGAAGAAACAAAGTTAATCATTTGAAATTATTTTATTATTATTATTTTTCTTTAGTCTAGAACAAAAGAAATATCCACTTTAATTATTGCTTAGTTGTGCGATGTTCCCTGTCCTGCTTATATAAACTATTAGTTGGAGAACTGATTTTTGCATTTTCTCTATTACTATTAAACCCCATTTTGTTTTATTCTTGAATATATATATATATATATATATATATATATATATATATATATATATATATATATACACACACACTCACATATATATGATATATATGAATATGTGCAGTTCTGCCTTCTTACATTTTGATTTTTGCATTTTCTCTATTACTATTAAACCCCATTTTGTTTTATTCTTGAATATATATATATATATATATATATATATATATATATACACACACACACTCACATATATATGAATATGTGCAGTTCTGCTTTTTTACCAAACAGTGTGCAGACTGAGATCCTCAGTCTTGAACCGCTTGACTCTTTCCGGCTCACAATTTATAACTAAGCAATATATTTTCAAAACGGATATATATCACAAGGCTTCGCTTTCTTTCATGTTTTTTGGTCAATTTTTACTGAACTTTTTGGATTACACTCTGTTGCCCCTGTGTACTCTGGATTTCTGGAACTAAAATAATGATAATGAACAATAATGAACAAATCCTCTTTGAGGGGCATGCCTGATGAATGAGGGTAGTATGAAACTCAAATTCAAAAACCAGGATAGTTACACTGGTTTTACTGCAAACCGAAGTTCCATAGTTGCCTTTTATGTGTGAATCACTTCATTCGTTTTTCATGTAATGTCATGTTCTGCATACGCTGCATTATAATATAAAAAATCAATCTTTTCCAACTACTTCACATAACCATTTTTTCGGGTCAAAAGTTGATTACTCAGTTTCTCTTCAGAGTGTATATGTGCGTGTCCAGCTACTCACTGGTTGAGGAAGGCGAATAGGTATCTCATGATAATAAGGATTTTGCTTGGCAGAGATTGCAGAACTTTCTTAATGTGGACTGCCCGTTCCTGGAGGCTCTCCATCGCTGTAACATAACAAAGTCTTGACACCTGGGAGACTGCTCACACAATCAAGCATAAAAAGAAACACTCACACAAAAACAGACCACAGGATGAGATACTTACAGACAAAAGATATGAGGTCATGGAAGACTTCCTTAGGGAAGAGTGCCTGGTCCAGTCCTCTAAAGTAAAGCTTAAGGACCCCAGCTATGGAGTCCAAGTCATGGTCATTCTGGTCCCCTGCCAGTGGGTCCTCACCTTTATCCGGAGAGGAGAGAGAGGGGGAAGGTGGACAAAATAGATATTAAAGCATTAAAGCATGGGACAAAGTGAATAGAACGCTCAATATGAATGATAGTTTTACCCCTCTCAAAGGCATTCTTGATGTCATTGACCTCCACCTGAGAGCCTGACACTCTGAAGATGCCCTCATGCTGAAGACCTAGGCACACAGTCACAAAAATTACCAGAGTTTCAGATAAATTACCGAATAATTTTACCAGGAACTTATCTCACTTAAAAGCGTTTATGCAACCAATCAGGATGCATACACAGCAGATGAGAGACATCACTCACCATGGCGGCAGATGAAGCGGATGCAACTCTCGACCATCAGAGGAATGGCATCATCAGAGTCCTAAAAACAGCCAGAGAAGATTACTCCCCATAGAGGAAGACAAGACAGGATTCTGATGTTGAAATACATCGTACTGCATTTCTTGTCAGCAGGATTTCTGCACTAACTGGCAAATGTGCAATCATCTGTGCACACATTAATGTGAGGAAAGGGTGGGAGCAGTACCTAGCTGTTGCTAGGAGACATCCCTTTCCTCTTTCCCTTTTTTTTTTCTGGGGGTTTCCAGAATCTATGAGAGGTTAAGGCAATTGGTGTCTTTTGTTATACATATATGCACCAGGTTTTGGTTGTCTCGCTGCTGGTTTTTAATTGTTCACGACATGACGTGATCATTTGAATTGAGAAATCAATTGATTTCTCTGTTAAATCAGAGTTAATGCCCAAAATACAAGCCACCCACAAGGGGGAGCCACAAACATGAGCATCGCAGTGAGGCTGGAGCTATTAACAGGTTTTAAGATGTGAAAAAAACTTCTACCAATTTCTACCAATTTTTGATAACAAAATGATTAATGAAGAAAACATTATTGCCAGTCCTGAAACATATTTAGAAGCTTAAAGTCCTACAGAATGGTGGGAACTACTGTTCGCGACACAGGACTCAGTGAAATCAAATGCCTCTTTCCTCCTTTACAAGGTATCCAACGATTTACAACCTTAGTGGCTCCCCCTCTATCTGATATAGAAATTGAAAATTTGGTTCGGAAAGGTTAAAGAGTTCCAGATGTTGCAAACTCATTTCCCCAAAATGAAAAATTGTTTAGTCTTTGGTAAAACAGTTTCACATCCTTTATATCTGTCACACACTTCAGGGCTCCAAAAATACAGATAGAAACATATAAATGTAATGTATTTATTTTGTGTAGTGGGTTATATGTGGTCATAAACAATGTCAATATCATCCTCTAGGTGCCTTCTAGGGAAGAGGATACTGTGACAGAACAGGTGTCCTGAGTGAAAAGCAAAGCTACTATGACACTGAGCCGACAGAAACTCTGCCACGATCACAAACACATGTACGATAATTACCTGCTTCCGTACCGACGAGCTCCTCCGTCCGCTGCACAGATGGAGAGATGTGAGAGAACGAAATGGCAAACTGTCATTACGTTTCTGCAGAGTATCTATTTATACACACAAGTTCTCCACAAAAACACTAGTTATTCATAGTGCAGAATAACTATGAACAATAAGAAAAATAATCAAAACCAAGAAATTAAGTTTAAACGCTGCTATAATATTTGAGGGTTTAAGAGAGTTTCATGAGAGCATTTCATTCCTAGTCAACACCTACCTGCCGATGCAACAGTCAGTTTTCTGACCTATAGGAGGGAGGAACAGGAGAAGGGGGGTGGGAGAAAAAGAGAAAAAGGGGGGTGGGTGAAGGACTGTTTTAGTTGAGGCAGGACACAAGATGAAACTGCTTCAGATAGACATAAAACAGCAAGAAAATACTTTTCAACTCACAGTCAAAAGGAGGCTTCAGAAATACAGACCTATTTGGGCATCAGGACACCCCCGTCCAAAAACTTTTCCTCACAGGCATATCAACATATGTCCACTGTCAATGTGACCTAATCTTCCACTCACTCAAACCTGAGTGACAGCACTCACACATACTTACAAACATCAACACAGCCTGTGATAATTAGACATTAAACTGTCCTTCACTGCATACGTCCTCGTGTGCCCATCAACCAGAAATCTGTCAGCCTTTGGGCACTGGGGCCTTCCTGAACCCATCTCACTTTTTATACTCCAATACCCACACACAAGGACCATTTCTAACAGTTATCCAAAGGTACTATGGGAAACAAACTTACTCTCTCCAAGGGTTTTCTCTATGAGGTCATGCTTGGCCTCCAGTTTGGTAATCAGATTCCTCCCTTCCAGAAACTCCTTCAGCTTCTACAACACATAAAACACACACGACTCAAACATTGCTGCAGGAAAGCACAGGACAGCACAGCTCTACAAAAAAAAACGAACTATTGGGATCATGCCACTAGAAAATTACTAATGACCAAAACATGCGCTGACCGTGAAGTAAAATTGCTCTGTTTCCTGCTGGTTGGCCCGACGTTTAGCCAGGCTGGGCTTGCTGAGATAGGATTCACTGAAGGTGGACTTTACCGACTCCATACTGTTGCTATGGTGGAAGCACTCAGAGACATCATAGTCCTCCACCGTCACCATGTCCTGAATGGTTGACAGTGTGGCCTCCATGGTTTTCTTCACCTGATGGAAAGGACAGGGGTGACAAGAAGATGTGATTAACACACCATGGAGAGCAATCCATATTGATGAATAATATAAGAGGAGGCAGAAAGATGTATGACCTCTTCATTCTCAATCTGAAGCGTGGAGAGGCGGGACTGCAGCTGCTGACACCTCTGGAGCATCTCACCTTCCAACGGCTGCTGTGCACAAATCACACCCATCTACACTCGGCCACACACAGAGAACACAGCGGAAAGTGAGACGGATAATAATGTTAGAGAACAGCATCATAAAACAATCCCAGCTCACTGCATTGTCAAAGTAGCATTAACATAGAAACCCAGACCCATTAACCCCTAAGGCCCTGTACAAAATACCTCAATTCATTTTAGACTTTTTAAGGTATAAAATTCAGATAGTCAAATTTGAAACTTTTTTAAGCCATAGGGGCATCCTGTAGAACTGTACCGTGTCTCCCATGTGGGACTGGAAGTCAAAGCGCACTGGGGGACAGAAGACATTGTAGTAGGTCTCCATTAATTTCTGTTTGTCCCCGTTGGCCTCCAAGCTCTCTGTGGCTCCCTCCAGGGTCTCAAGGCCAGAGTGTTTGGATGTCTCTACATTCTGCTCGGCGGATAGGTAGGTCCTCAGGGCTCGGTGCAAGCTGGCATGGTAACCTAAGTCACAGCACTGTCTCACACACACACACGCAAATAAAAAAAGATGAGCATACCTGGCGTTGTGTGCAAACATTGCTACTGATCCCCTCGGATTTGAGGAGAGCCAGGAAGCAAAGAGACAGAGACAAAAACATTTCTTGACCAGTCTTCTGCCTTCATTTGTATTTAAATACAAAGAGAAGAGTGTGCTCATACTCACGTCAATGATGTCGGACAGGTCATGGATGTAATATTTGAAGACATAGCTGTTGGTCGCCTCAAGAGCTAGCAGGTATTCATTCCTGGCCTTGATGGCCTTCAGACGATTCTCCGTGTACTTAGCTTGTCTCTGGCGGGAGGGATAGAGAACAAAGAGGGAGAAGTTAATCAGGAAAGAGGTAGAAAAGAAGAAGAATTAAATGAATAGAGCAAAGGAATGGAGAAGAATAGCCTTTATTGGAGTGAAATGCCTCAATATTGATTATGAGCAGTGAATACTATTTTGCTGTGATTGCCTCCAGCTATAGTAGACAAGGTCTTCAATGAGCCAGATGTGTACTCATAAATGATTCATTTAGATACACACATCGTAACACACAGCCGCCCCCCCGCTGGTTAGGCTATGCTCACCTTCTCCTTCATTTTCTCAATTTTTTTGACACTGGAGCGTCTGACAGGTTTGTCGTCGCTCTTGATGCTGGCCAAAGTGTCGGGCGAACGCGGTGTCTGGCGGTCATCTTGTCGACTGGAGCGTCCCATCTGCTTTTCCTCCTGTTTCTCCGCCTCCTTTAACTTGGACTCGGCATTAATGCTGTCAGTGTTGTACATGTGATACGTCTTCATCACCTGGGTGCAAGGGTTGAGATTTGCGGATACAACCATAAGTGTGTGCTTTCCGAGCCAAAACACACAAAACATTTTTTCAAAGATACATCCACACCTAGAGTAAAAAATATTGTCATCAATGGATGACACAAGTTGCTCCTCTATTGTACTACACTGGTTGAAGATGATGGTATGAGTTTGACATATATAGTGTAACACATGAAATTAATTTGTGTGTGCAGTGTCAGCCTTATTCCAGTGGCCATCACGAGAGCCATCATCATAACACTCGAATCTTCTTCAATGCGTTAAATAGATACACTAGTTCGTGTGTGAGTATGCGTGTAAGCATGCATGTAACTCAAACCAAACCTCGGCCTTACTATATACTGTAATTATAGAAAGACCTGCTTCTACGAGGTAGGTTGAGCTGAAACTAAATGATCTCTATTTGCTCCACGCTGTGCTCGTAACGAACATGAACACACAAGAACATACACCCACAGACGCACACACACACACACACGCACACAGTGAAATAAATTATGATTGCCTCATTCCGTCTGTCAGTAGAGTGTAACCTAACACTACGACATCACTGACAGCGTGAGAAGACCTACAACAGTCAGTCACAGTTTTTGAAATAAACATTATCAAATTAGAGTGGCCCATTACTCATAACTGTTAGAGAAACATACGTTTGCCATATACTACATGCATTTAGGGACGTTCTTCAAACTGCATGAATATTCATAATTCTACCAACAGAGCTGCATATAATGCTCTGTCACGGTGTACTTATGCACTTATGTCATTCTTCATGCCGATATGCTCGCACTAGGTTAGTTTACATGGCCCTAATTCCAATTAGAATCGACTTAAAAGCCTAATCAGAATGAAAATACTTGCCCCATTCCAAATTAAAACATCCAAACACAATGATATTTCCATCGTTGGTTGGTTGTGAGGGGTAGTATAAACCTTTTCATAAACCAAATGGAAGAACAACCGCACCATGTAAACAGTGGAACGGATGTCGTCACAACTTACATGCATGAGAACGGCATTTAATGAAGTAGACCTTAGAAGAGTTTGTTTTTAGTACAAAGCCTCAAAGAATTAAAATTTATGGAGGAACATAAGAATTAATGAACAAGAAACCCCTGCTGGGAGTGGAAACGGCTACCTTCCTATCTTCGGTTTGGGAGACGGCCGCTCTACCCACTGAGCCACAGCCGCCCCCTAAAGGTGATACATCATAGCCAAAAAAAAATACTGAATTAGATATTCGGATGACATTAATATTTGATCATAAACCAAAGTGTTACTCTAATTAACATTGTCATGTAATGATAGCTGTAACTGAAAGCTCAAAGGCAACCAAAGTTGTTGAAATTAGTCTTGAAGAGACCACATTTTTTCCAAAGTACAGACCAACAGCTTATTCTTTAGACAGGAACTTCGGTTTAGGCAAACCGCTAGTGTGGCTAAAGAGCCTTTATCTGATTGTAGCTAAGTCACTTCCTTAACTCTAATTCTTTGTCTTGTCTATAGGCTTTGCTGTCACTTATGTTTGACATACACTGATTAGCCATTACATCAAAAAAACTGTAATAATAATAATAATAATACATTTAATTTATAATGCACTTTACATTTGGATCAAATCTCAAAGTGCTATCTATATATATATATATATACTATATACTGTCACCTTTTTGACACCAAAGCAGCTCTGTGATGCAGTGTGTGTTCAGACACCGACCATAGACAGCATACACTTTTGTGCTAGAGTTGCTCTTCTATGGGATCAGACAGCACATGCTTAACCTAACTCCCTAAACTCATGACCCTGTCTCCAGTTCACCATTTGACCACTAAATTAGGCACTAACCAATGCAGACCTGGAACACCCAACAACTTCTGAGGTTCTGGAGATGCTCAAACCCAGTTGTGCAGCTATCACAATTCAACCCTTGATAAAGTAAGTCAGACCCTTATATTTGTTCATTTTCCCCGGTTCCAACTGCAAAGTTAGTGGCTTCTCTTACCGTGTATAGCTCATTAAGAACTTTCATCAGGTCCTCTTGTAACTGTACGCCAACTTCTTTGCTCTGAGGAGACAGATAGAAAGAGAGATGTGACTAATTATTCATTATCTTAGTGTCATTTCTTGCAGTTCGTACCGTCTGCTCATTTACCTGAGTCATGATGTCGATCAAATGCCCCAGCTTAAATTGAGACTCCATTATCTGGCTTAACAATTGTACGAGTTACTAGTCTGGATAAATTAGCAAGGCTGTAATGGACTGGATGAATGTGCAGTTAAAGGAGGAGGCTGCCGCTACTGATCTGTTCATGTTGACCGTGAGGTAAAAAGAGTCAGATAAAAGAGGAAAGAGTGGAAGACAGGGCATGATGACAAAAAGAGGGAGGACAGAGAGTAATACTGTACAGGCCTTGCCATGCTCCAGTCATACCAGGAGCCGCTCGTGAGGGATGACTTCACACAAGCCCAAAAATAAATAGGCTCCAGATAAACACACACAAACACACTCATGATTTTTGCCAAAACCACTAAAAAAAAGGACACCTTTCAGACTCTTTCTTTAAATAATAACCCAAAGAAAGGATTTAAACTAGCTTCAAAGGAACAAACATTTTTATAAAACTGAAGAGGAGGTAAGAAAAAAGTTTGTAAAAAATCAACTGAGAAAAAAAGGTAAAGGAATGTGGAATGAAAGTAAGAACTGATTTTGCAAGTGCATTTTCATAGTGCATGTTGTCTTTCTCCTGGCGGAGGAACCAGAAGTGGCTGGTCTCACATTCAGAGGGAATTCAGAGTTGAGCGATTGAAAAAAGGTTGAGAGGTGCTAAGGTGAAAGTTTACTCATGCTGACAGACAGAGAGTAGGAGATATGGGAAACAGAAGTCATAATGAAGAATCTCTTTGGGGGAACTACAGAGAACAGAACGTTTAGGGGGGGGGTTATGCTACACAGAGACAGTGACAGTGGAAAGATTTAAGCCAGCTCAGAAGATGAAAAGAGGTAATAGGATAACTAAGGTTCCCTTCCTCCCTTCCTCTTTAAAGTGCTTTAATGGGCTCATATTCTACGACAGGAAACCAGACTACAACCAATCAAGAAGCAGTTTTTAATGGCTTAGCCCTCCTCTCCATCAATTGTGGATTCTTGACCTTTGGACTTGTCATCTTACCTATGGTCATCCATCTGACTCAACAAGACTGAAACGGACAGTGGCGTCTGGCTCGCTTCATTAGCCCTAATGTCTGTGGTTCAGCTTGAAGCTTGAATTGGTGTTGTCACAAATACAGTTTGACTCATTAGTACTTCGTCTCTTTCAGTAACAAGCTCTCAAACACACTCTGACTGTGCTGACAGTAACATTCTGTACTCAATTCCATGCTGGCTCAGAATAACGTGTCGACTCCTCTAATATGGATCGTGATCTTCATCTCAGGGAGTTATTCGGTATTTTCATGAGCGTGAGTGTGTGTGTGTGTGTGTGTGTGTGTGTTTGTGTAATACGTGGACCCTGCCACTGCTGGTTTTCATAGCACTAACAAGAGACACTAGAAATTTACGTATTTCTTATTTAACTATCAGAGCATTCTCTGTGAATATGTGTGCAACCTATCAACGATACAGAAAACCCTGGGCCAAAGAACAACCAGTGTAATTGAAATAGAATCAAAGCTCATGAATGGAGCAAAAGATTTTTTTACTGGTGTATCAGATGAGTAGAGGGTGTGTGCATCTCTTTTCCAATTGCCTGTGATCAGACAGTCCAAAGACTAGTTATCAGGGTTGGAAATCAGAGGGCTCTGCAGCTCATTACCCACACATACATCCATTCATTCATTCATTTTATTTTGCATATCCAGGGTAGGCTGGTGGTGGCAGCAGGCTAAGAAAGGTATTCCAAATGTCTTCCTACCGAGCAACACTTTCCATCTCACACTGGAGATGATTATGTGTTTACAGGCCACATGAAACATTTGGTCCATTCTGTGAGTTCTGGGTCTACCTCGGGTCTCCTCACTGTTGGACGTGCTTGGAAAACCTCAGAAAGCAGCATCCTGGCGGCATTGTGATCGGATGCCTCATCCCACCTTAAATGACTACTTTCGACACAAAGGAGCAGTAGTTCCATTCTGAAAACTTGCCACATACTTTATCTGAGCTCCTCACCCTGTCTTTAAGGCTGAGCCCAGCCACCCTATGAAGGATGTTCATTTAAGCCCCCTGTATCCTTGACCACATTCTTTCAGTCACTACCCAGAGATCATGACCATAGGTGAGGGTTGGAAAGTAGATGGACCCGTAAATTACTTACCTTAGGACTCAGCTCTTCATTCATCACAACAGGCAGATACACCCCAATCACTGCTGATGGCGAACCACACTGCCTGTCCATCTCACAGACCATTTTCACATCACTCATGAACCAGACACCAAGATATTTAAACTCCTTTGGTTGTGGCAACAATTCACATCCGACCCGTTTCCCAGTAAAGGACAGTGGCCTCAGCTATTGAGGTGCCGACTCTCATACCAGCCACTTCAAACGCAGCTGCAAACCGCTCCACTGGTCACTTGAGATCATGAACTGATAAAACCAACACAATCACATCAATGCAAACAGCAGAGCTGCATTTACAATCTCCCTAATCGGAGACTCTCCTCAAATTGACAGCCTCTTAAAATCCTGTCCATGAATATCAAGAACAGAGGCTGTAATTAACCCATTCTGTTCATTACCCCGAGAGACTAACACATTATTTTCTCACATATTATCCTGAAATTTATTTAGCCCTAAATATATTAATCTACATCAAAATTTGATTTCAATCAAGAACAAAGAACTTAACCTCTGATGGGGTACTGATAAGCACAATTTTTAATTTCTACATCTTACGTATTTTTCTTCTGTGTTTATCCGTTGTTGGCGGCTTCCTTTATCTTCCTGTAATTGATCCAAAGTATGAACCATCTTAAAGGTTCTTTCGCCCTGGAAATGATTTATTTTGATGTGGACCAAGACCTCCTCTTTTTGTTGGACCAAAGCCCTGGATGTTAGGTCTGGACCTTTAACCGGTGAGGTTTTACACTTGGAATACTGATGCAGGTCAAACTAAAAAGTCAGAAAGTCCGAACCCCAATGAAGTTAAGTGTGAAAGCACCTTTAATCGATAAGAACAGGGTAATGATGACCAATTATGAGAATAAAAATTTAGAGGAGAATTTGACACAGGAGTAAGATTATGAGTAGACTAAAAATAAGGCTACAAAATTAAAACAACTACCTAATGAAGAGACAACAGAACTTATCCTGTTCTGAAGTTGGGCTGATTTGCTGCCGCTGTCAGTAAATCAGCAGAAAATGTGTTGGAGAGACCAATGGACAGGGTAAAAATAAGACATGTATTCATCATATATATTGCTGAAATGATATAAAAAGGCATATCTATAATTGTAATCTATATGAGCAATGAGTCCAATCATTTTTTTAAAACACAAACTGAATTAATAACTACATTCCAACTATTCTACAGTCTTACCTGATCAGCTGCTTGAAAGTTTTGCATAAGGATTAATCCAGTGTTCATAGTACTGTTGCATCTCAGATTTACCCGTAAAACTACGACTGTCTGAAAGTATGAGTGTTACCTTTTTGAAGAGGCGTCCAGAGTCCTCACTGATCTGTGCGAAGCGGGGAATGATGTTGTTGAGGTAGAGGTCGGACAGAGTGGCACGGTCACGGCTCTCCCTCTTCACCTGCATGAGCAACAGGTTCCAGCAGTTGACTGGGGATAAAATACTATGCTCCTTCCTGCAGTCAGAGAGAGAGAAAGAGTATTAAAAGATGCCTGAGGAAGCATCTTTTTACATAAATGACAAAAATGAGGTCTCTTTCATCTTTTATTTCCCCCTTTTCCACTCTGCTGATAGTGTGCTGACACACACAGTGCTTTCACAAAGACGAGACAAGGCACTGGGAAAAGGAAAGCGAAGAAATTAATGTCCAGACAGATTTGCCATCTCCTCTCGCTCTCTCACACACAGAAATACACAGGGTTGATTATAAGCCCTCACAGGTGATTCATCCAGGATACACAACCCAGCAGGAAGTACTGTGATTTCCCCAAATCATAACTGTAGCAGAAACAAATAAGAAATATAGGGAAGTTATAGGAAGGGAAGTGAAAAAGGGGCATAGAGAGAAGCATGAAACAGTCCAAGGTTTATCGTATTTGCTTAAGTGCCACCAAAGCACCTCTGGAAATACAAAGCTGTCAATACCAAGCAGACAAGCGCACAGACTCCTTCAAAATGCATCTGCACAATACTTGTGACTCAGTTTGTGTGTGTGCGTGTATGTACTGTATGGATGATCCAAGGATCTAGTGGGTAAAATGGATAATGAGTGAGTCCAAGTGGATGAAAGAAGGTCTTTGTGCATTTAAAAGCAGATTTAACCGGATAGAGTGTGCCGCAAGGCATTTACTATCCCAGGCAGGCAGGCGCGCACTCACACACTCGCACGCACGCACGCACGCACGCACGCACACACACACACACACACACACACACACACACACACACACACACACACACACACACACACACACACACACACACACGCACACACACACACACACACACACACACACACACACACACACACACACACACACACACACACACACACACGGACGCTGTTGGGGGTCAGGAAAAGTAAAGCAGTGACCCAAGCATACACAAGGTTCAGACAGACAGAGAAAGTCTTTGAACAAGGGGTATAGAGTAGGGCTTGGTGTCCATCTGTATGTGTTTATGCATGTACAGAGCCTGATGGGATGGCTTACAGACAGTGATGTTACATACTGGTACTGGTATTCACTATGTGCAATGACTTCCAGTAAAATTTAACTTCACATCAATAACTTTACAAAGATCATGTGGACATTTGTTCAAAATTAGTTTCTGTTTCAACTTCCCTATCTGCTGTCTGTTTCTGTTCTGGGGCATCTGCCTTCGCTAGTTGTTTTCTCCGTCAGAACAGGGCCCCACTTCCTCTATTTGTTCAAGTGACCACCCTTTCCTTCTCTATGTGACACGTCACCTTCAACCCACCCAACATCACCATGGTAATGACACTGAGCACTGGTTGAAGAATCACCTAACCTTCTCTAACCCCAGCTCTCACTATGTAAACACTGAAATGTCACTGGTCCTTTGGGTACACAGTCAGCTCTCATGCTCGGTGCTGCAAGTGCGCATGTTTGGGAAAAATGTTAAAAACAGTCAAATACATTCATTATCATGTGTGAAAAAGTGTGTAACCCACCATATGGAGGGTAACACACTTTTTCACGCCGAGGACTCTGAAACCGAAACAAATTGGCAAATGAACCCGCTGCATGATATTTTGTCTATGGCTCATCCATGTGATAAGAATTTGGCTTTTACAGAACACACTTTTTGATATTACAGCAATAAATGGACTGTATTTACAGCACCTTTCTAGTCTCTTAGACCACTATAAGTACGTAATAACAACAAGCCAACATTCACCAACACACATTTATATAGCGGCGGGTGGAGGCTACCATTCAAGGCTGACATGTAGATTTTAGATCCAATAACTCAATGGCTGCTCCACCAGCGCTAAAATCACATTACGTATGGACGGAATAATTGTAAATGAAACCCTTGAACCACTTCAAACACACCTGGGGCTCTCAAGACCCAGCTCTGAAAGCTATTATTCTCATACATACCCAGCTACATCAGGACAGAACATTTTGTCAGTGTTTTAAAGAACCTCTAACAATGGAAACAGACAGAGTGAGAGCAGAAAAAAGTTCAGAACAGAATTACACAAATTCCAAAAAGTTATCTATACGTCCAGGTGTTTTTTGAATGAACCAAACCCCAAATTGAAATAATGTCACTACAGCCATAGGCTGTATGAGGGACTGCAAACTATTAACAGTGAGCCTGGCCAAATATTTAGCTTGAGGATCGGCTCTGTATCAGTGGGCAACTTGTGAGGGCTTCACCATGTGACCAATCAGCCTGTCAGCCTTAGGGAACCCACACACACAGCTCCCTCAACCGACCCCCACCCCTACCAGTTTACGAAGTCGGACAAATAGCAGGAATACCACGGGTCTCCATGGGATGAACACACACACACCTACATTCAGACACACAAGAATACATACATAACCAGAAAATAACTTAAATTCCAGCATGGCACGCAGACTGAGCAGCAGCAGACGCAGGGAAACCGTTAAGTTGGAAAAGAGTAGATAGATAAATTCAAGCAAAGCAAGCAGTAGCTGACCTGCTCAACAGCTTATTTCGTTGTTTCTCCAATGCCATCCCATCACCCTACTCCCCTTCCCTCCCATCACAGAGTTACATTTAGAGACCATATCAATCACTTATAAAAGGACAGGGGTAAACATTAAAGTCAGTTTGTAAGAAGTGATCGTGTCTGGGATATTGCAATGCAACAGGAAAAAGAATGAGAACATTGAAGGCAGCCGTGAAGTGTGTTGAGTCAATTTCAACGGATTAGGTTATTTTGGAAGACGCAGTCTATCAAAATGTCTGTGTTCCGCCTATAGCGAAGGGCTACCAAGGACACCCATAATTCAACTAAAGCAACCTCCCACTACTCAGATTCTGCTGATAGTGGCCCTAAAATGAAAACAAGAACAATGTCACAACGGAAATTATTGTCTTTAAACAATCACAATTATGAATTAAAGACGTAAAAAGCATTGAATTGGCCCTCGTACCTAGGCTACCGTCGGGCCCTCCATCAGCCATGACTCGATCCCCATCACCACCACGTAAACACGAGTCTGACCTCTCATACCTGACATCTACTTCATAAGGAAACCAAAGCATAAATTTCACATTTTTCTTACTTCGTGTTGCCAGCAGGTGGCGCTGTCAGTGTAATAGAATATTGTCATATAGGCGTCTTCAGGGCGGGACTCTTGTCAAACATGGGACGTTTGGAATGGATTGGACAGCAGAAAGTGATGTTATCAGCGCACAGGTTTAATGAAGAGATTCGCGCCAACTTGGCCACACCTTTTAAGTCATGGAAAAAAAAACACTTTTATATCTTTTCAACCTAAATTATTTTTTATGCAAAAGTTGAGTTTTAAGTCATAGCTCCAAGAGGCTTTTTTGTAGATCCTGTTAGGATACACATGTGTAGCAAGTTTCATATTTCTAGGTGAAAGCCACAACGGGGCCACCTTTTTTCAAATATCATACGAGGCACATTGCGCCATTTTGCAACGGTTCTTACTCAAATACATATGTCCCTGTTCAACTCATGACCCTTTACTAAGGTACCAATTATCCTTAACTTTGGAGTATGTCTAAAAACAACTTACTTTTTATGAAATTTACTGAGTCGATATCTCTAAAACATGGCACACATGGCTCATTTTGAAGTCTGTGGGGTCAAAAATCTTGTAACAGTTTGTCAAGATATGAAACAATAGATTTACAGTTATGGAAAAAGTAAATTTTTTTCATTTGGACTTCTTGCAAACAGCATCGTTAACTTTATCAATGATGAGAGTTTTGTTGAAGATCGATCACATACACTGGAGTTATTATGATTTTGTGCTTTGTGACGACATCGATATTCGCTGACCTGCTACACCTATTATTCAAAAACTCATATCGGTCACAATAAAGGGTCTCCAACTATCAATAAGCAGATTTTAAGTTGGTCTGGTTGAAACTCTAGAACGAGACGGTTAACGTACAACGATTGCAAATGGTAAAAAAATCACACTTTCAATTAAATATGGCCGAATTCCTGAAGCTTTATGGAATCACACCAAGCACGGACTGATAAACAGGTGTACCAAATTTCAGACTTCTAGGTGAAACGGGGTTGACGAGATGTTGCTCTAGGTGGTGCTGTGCAGCCGTTTGCCCTACCTCTTGCCGTGACCGAGAACATTTTTCGCCACGACTGATGTGTGTGCAAAGTTTCTTTAGCTTTCAAGCATAATAAAGCCCACAAAAATACAAACAATCTGCTAGAATAATAATCATTAGGGTTTCAGAAAGATAGTGGCAACGTTATTGCTTGGGCCCTGATGAAAATCTTTCAGGCATAAATTTCCACACATGGTAATACTTTAAAGTTCTATTCATGTTTTGTTTAGTGACATTGGCCAACTTCCTGGCTGACACTCTTCCTGGAGTTATAGCAACAGGTGACTGAAATAAATGTTATTTTATATCAACTTATAGATTACACTGGGTTTGAATATTATTGAAACAGGGGTGTCTACGGCTAAACTGAAAATGTACTTTTCCTTCTGCTTCAATTAATTACACAATCTGTGTGTGTGCATGTACGCCTGAGTGTACTTGTTCTACATTTAAATGAGCATATCAGTAAATCCATCTCCCATTCTCCCATCAAAAGCTGCCACATAAATTGTAGATGATCATGAGTCATGAGCATTGATGAGTCAGCAAGCATTCCCTTTTACACCGCCTGACCACTGTGTGCATGATGCACCTTACTTAGGCCCCTCCATTCTGTGAAACACAATGGATGGGTAATGGTGGGTCTGAGTTGTGCCACCTCCGAGACAGTAACAGAGGCAAATTGGATATCTGTATAAACACCAGGCGCAAAGGCAGTACGTTGGTTAGACTAAGAATTATGAGAGCGGTTCACAACCGGGAGGCTTTAAATGCAGCTAGCAGTAGATAGCAGCTAAATCGAAGATGGAAAACTTAAACCAAAATGTTTTCAAATTGGTGAGAAGGGCTAGATTCTTAGACCAAAGGACAAGATCAAGATAGCATAATACGTAAATGATAACTCTTTGCCATGTTTTTCCACGGATTATAAATTGCTGTGCATCACATTTACAAGATGTCACAGCAGACGCCAGCAATGCATTGCAATATGTGACATCATTTTTCTATTCAACCCTGGTTTGTTATTTAAGAATCACACACGCCACAGCACAGCTCCACTGTTGCTTTGTTTGTTAAAAAGAAGGATTTTGATTGAAGTACTGTAGAGCGGCAGCTGTATGGAAAGGGCTAGTGAGTGAACAAAAAAGAGAGTCAGCCTGTTTTGGCAAAGTTACATACACTGCAAGACACTGCTAAACAGCCAGTGCACAAAATCCCCATCTGGCAATTTCTGGCAAAATGTAAAGTATACACTGACATGCAAGCATTCACACATGCAAACACACAGGACCTCACTCCTAACAAATGATCCTGATGGGAAATATAAGTAATAATGCAGTAATGACTGAGTAGACAGTGAGGGACAGAGTGATGCAGGTCAGGATTTTAGGACAAATATTAATTGTGACATCCCTCATTATTCCCTTTAGCAATCATTCTTTTTGATCTCATGTTTACTGCACTGATGTTCCTGTCAATGACAGTTGCTTTAAATAAAATGTAGGAAAAAAAATACATTCACAGCTTCAATAAAGAAAGAGAAATTATTAGCTGTCTATGGATCTGAAGCACACAAATAAACTAATCTATTTGAACCCAATCACCTACTGCCAGTGTGTCAGTGATTTGTGTGTGGGAGTGGTTGTGAGTGTCCTCATACTTCAGTAGATGGTCCTTGGTACTGCGTGTCTTGGTGAGGAACCTCTCAGCCAGCTTCTCAAGGTTGCGGCTGTAGTCCACCTCAATCTCTGCTTTCTTTCTGAAAAAGTCTTGTAGGTCCTGCAGGAGCTGCACCCTCAGCTCACACTGCTGGTCCAGACACTTGAGCTGCTCCACCAGCTGTGCACGGATCTCTGCAATGGTGAAGGGAAAAGGGATAAACACAGTTTAACGTCGAATAACTTCATTATGTTAACCGTAGCCCAGGTTGAATCAACAACCTGAAGCCATGAAGCATGAAAATTAAAGGCCTCTCATCTCGGACAAACATACTATTATTCGTATATCTAGGGAACGAGCTGCACACATTACTGTTGGCAGGGCAGCGCTAACATTAAGATGTGAGCTACAACCGTGTGCAAGATATTCAGGTCTGAAACAGTTTCCTCTTTAATTTTAATGTGGACAGATCTGTGCTTCAGTGAAACACCTGGTGGAGCCCTCACATTTCATCATGGAGTTTTTGGTTCTGTTATGCAGCGATTGCACAATAGTGTTGCCACAAAGACCTCTATTTGGTTTAGCTATACTGAACAAACCAGTGGCAGCATATCACCCCATGGTTCACAGCATGAAACAGGAGTACAAGGCAGCAGCTTTGGTTTCATTGGTGACATTTCACATATGTGTTTCGCAGATATGTACTCTTTTCTGATGTACAACAAATTTGTAGTATTTTAATTCATAACATTATGTGCAGCAAAGCCAACGTCTGTATTTTTCTCCGTCAGTCAATGAGGGCATAGTTTTAGATCACGCGACGTTGAGCAACAGAAACAAAACTGCAGGGCAAGCAAAAGCAGAAAGTCCATAGACAAGAGGGGTAGAAAAGCTGTCCGCCCGTCTGAGAGGAAAAAAGACAGAATGAACCCATAAGAAACATCCAGAAGAATGAGATGAATCCAACCAACTACAATTATATTCTGCCCAAACAAAGGTTCAGATTCAGTTTTTTGGATTCAGAGAGGACAAAAGTCACGGTCAAAAACATATGTATTGCATGCAGTGTATTGCCACAGAGCAGCACTGCAGATGTAGAAATTCAATGTCACAACAAAGTGTTCCGTTGTGTCACATGAGGGAAAAAGCCATGTGTAAATCTTTGCACTCAGTTTCCAGAACTTGGAGGACAGTTTGTGTTCCAGCTTGCTGTTCAAGTTGGGCCTGGCCCTTTAAGAAGGTGGCCTTATGGGTATTGTGTACCTATGATGTGGGGGATTATAAGAATTGTAGTTAATTGCCACACGTATAGCAACAGCCTCATGAGAGCATGCTAGAGAATCTTTTTTCCCGTTAGAAGTTTATTTTGAATGTCAAATTTAAAAGTCGATTAGTCGGTGATGTCACTGGACACTGCCTATAACACCACATAATATGAAGGAAGTAAACGTTAGCACCATGACAACACCAATCGCAACAGAAAACATCCAAAGTGTGGATGTTTACTGTTTACATCCCGGCCGAAAATGTTGTAAACCTGTGACCTGTGTTGTAAGGACAGGTCAGCTTTGCGAGATTTGCAAAGCTGACCTGTCCTGGCGTGGCTTTCATCAATAATGTTGGAGCATTTGAAGCGGAGGAACGTTGGCTCTGTAGACGATGAAGACTTGTCTCTGTAAGCTAGTTAGCTCAATTTTAAAGGACAGGTATTTCACACTTCTTTATTTTCCTCAATCTACATAGATGTTTGCTTTGATTCCAGAAGAAAAACGGTGTATTTTTCATATTTCATATTCATGCATTTTATTTACCTTTTGTATCAGCAGTGATGTGATTCAACATGTAAGGACTAAATTACAGTTCAGCAAATACACTGTTGGTATAGCAACCTGTTTGGTTTTACAAATCAGTTAAGTTTATTAAAAGACATATTGGGCCGAAAAATGTATCTATATTGTTTTTATTGTTAGTTTGCATGTGCCTAAAACAACCTAAAGCTAGATTCAAAAGACTGATCACAAAATAAGAGCCATTAGTTCTTGTGTATTTCTTTCCATTTTTACCTAACCTTTATTTAACCAGGAGAAAAAAATTATTGGATTAATCCATTAATCGGTTGATTATTGAAACGATTAATCAACTATCCAAATAGTCCTTAGTTGCTGTCATACTTGGAGCCAGTCAGGAGTAAGGCTGTGTATTTACTCTGGCCCCTAAAGATAAAGCACCAGTTCTCTACTTCAGAGTTAATACATACTCTGCTTTGATACCAACCACGGGCTACCAAATTAGCATAATATGCCGAAAGTCCCCTTTACCACGGTTCCACGGCTGGGCGGCCGGAGAGCTAACATCAGATGAGTGAAACAAAATTTTAAGAAATGTAGAGAATCTCGATCTCAATTCAAAGCAAAAAAAAGAAAAATCACAATTCTCATCTCAGCAGCCCTACCTAGCTCAGAGGGTTAAGGCTCCCAGACCTCACCTCAACAGAGGACATATTCAGTTGATTGACTTATTCTTTGAATTAGCTATTAGCTGGTATTTTCTGTTTTTTACATCTTCAGGTTGTGAGTCGGGCATATAATACGGCATCAAAAGTTAACAACCATCCCTCAAACACTGGCACACAGCAGCACCATCACCACCAGTCTGTAATCAACTGACCACTATACATGTGTGTACAGCTTCATATTTATGTGTGCAGTCAGCCATCCTCTTCCACACACACACACATAGATCTCCAGAGGCAATCATTTATCCCAGCGTTTCAATTCTAATTTTGCTCCTGCCCCCAGCCCCTCTCCCACCTCCATTCTATGTTCTGCAGTCTGGACTGAAATGAATAGAGTGAACTCATTGCGGACACGCTCATTAACTACACTCAATCACTTGATACAGAAATGTTCTCTGGAGAGTCCTGCCCAATGCAGCTATAGATTATGACAGAGCGCATCCACAGCAACACAGCGAAGGACATGATGATGATAAGCTGGATCAGTGCTGACGGCTGACAGATTAATGCCATGCTTTCATAGCTGCCTGCCGATGCTGAGCAGACTGCACAGGCATCCTTATGAAAGAGTTGAGAAAAATGACAGCTTGTGTTGCTGCATAAAAGTGAGTCCGACACCGCCGTCCTACCTTTACAACGCTGGACGACCAGAAAACGGACTGTTTTGGCCTCCATTCCTGTGCCAGTGCAGGACAGACTCGTCTCACGTACACATGAAATCAGCAACACAAATTCACATGCAGACAGAGAGTCAGCTGTTCGTCGGGCCTGACAGTCAATGTTGATGCTTCCTTTGTGTTTAACAGCTGAGAGTGCAGTTTCTCATCACCACAAGGAGAAGTGTGATATATCTAAATACGTTTGTGATCGCTCCGCAACTCCCCTGACTACCACTTCTTTCTATCTCATAAACACAGACCATAACATTGTGCCACTAAACAGCAGCAATGCCATTCTTTACTGTGTTTTGTGGCATTATGTTACTGTATCATGACTATACTATTGACCTGGTTTGTGTATTTGCTTTGACAACATGTGTCATTCATTTAGACCAACACACTAGTGCATACCATATACAACACACCACACAAATATACATATACAAAACACCACAAATGGAAACAAGCACATCCATTCTTAATGAGCATTAAAAGGTGATAAAAAGCATAAGGTAATCCGAAGGAAAGCAGCCTGAGGGGCGGAGCAGATGTGCATCCAATGTTTAGAGCAGCGGCCCTCGAAGGGTGGCCCGCGGTCCGCATCCAGCCCGCGAGCTGCCTATCTGCGGACCCTGAACTGAACGTGTGACGGTTGGGTTTACAAGGACATCCAAATTCTGATCAGATTCGGAAAAGATGTCTAATCGGAAAGAAAATGCTGCATGTAAACACCCCTTTCCTAATGGAATGAACCTTTCCAAATTAGACTTCATTCCTTTGCAAGTAGGTAGTCTACGTCCTTTCGGAAAGCCTTTCTGATAGCCAGTTGCTGCATGTAAACACTGTATTGGAAAGCTTTCTGTTTGAGTTGTATCTGCGCATGCACAGCATCGTGACGTAATGCTCCCCTAAGTTTTTTCAGCGCCACGCCGCATATTAAATACAGCGACTTCAAAACAGTACCGGTTTGCGTCGGAGATTGATATAGTGCAAGTTTGAAATATATTAACATATTTGACGAAAAGTCACTTCCCCCCAAGCCTTCTTTGTCGTATTCTTCTTCTGGGCGCTTGTTGGCGTTCGGCACCCAACTCAGCGAAGCATTATCGCCACCTTATGAACGGGAGAGTGGATCGTCTGCGCATGTATGAAAGTGTTAAGGCGATTAGGTGAGTCGACACAAGTAAACATCAGGTCGGAAAAGATCACAAGTCATGTAAACAGACGACCAACACTGCAATTCTGAAAGGTTTAATTCGGAAAAGTTTAAATCGGAAAGGAGAAAAGTGTCCCATTGTGGTTCGTTTGGTCAGCGTGTGTAAATGGGCTGTCATCTCCATGCCAACGATATGCTGATAGGCTGTTACTGGGTCACTGACATAACAACAAAAAGCATCAGACTGCTCACTCAGAGTGGCTTGGGTGTTGGGTAGGCACAAGATGCCTTTTCTCTCTTTAAGCAGCAGTGTTTGACACAATGTAAAATAGTTTTTTATTGCACTTTGATTCCTGAGATCTTGATATATTTGTTTACCAAAAGCATTCTATGGAGGGTTTTGTATTTATTTGCATTTATGTCAAAATGGAAATGGCATTTCATTTTATTTTATTTTAGCATGTATTTGGTTGATGATTTGAATGAAAAGGACATTTTGCTTTGAATATAACATAATTATGGCTTATGGCTTGACCGACTATAATAAATGGCTAATAAATGGCCTTTGACTAATTTTTTGTGGACTTTAAGATCTGTATTTGAGTACCACTGTTTTAGAGGTTCAAATTACTTTAATAAGAAATGCGTGTCAAAATATTTAGATAACAAAATATATGGCTGGGTGACTCAGCTTCAGCTAACACTTAGATATCTGCATCAAGCCTCATTGATACTGGCTGCAAAACTGAATTTCTGGGAGGAACTGATCTATGTCAATGCTGTTAATGCCGACAGGAGACAAGCTTTTGCTGAGGGACGGTGGAGCTTTGAACAGGAAGAGGAAAAAATTACATTTGAAAAGGTAGATACAGGTTTACTTTTCGTGTCATCCCTGTCCTGACAGTATACAAGATCCCCTCGAACCAGGAAGATGTGGGGTGTTAGCCGAAATGTGACACCTCCATTGACCTCCAGACAGTCCAGTCACTTTTTCCAGACAGATGAGAGCAGTTCTTATAACTGTGCTCTGGGATTCTACTTAATGGTGATCGCCATTCTTTTTTCCCCTTCTCCTCCTCTGGTTCTACAAATGAGTGGGTTGACAGGGACCATATCTATGCGCTTTTCTTTGCTCACCAGTCAGATGAAAGTCACATCAACAGACAGCTGACACTCTCATTTCTTGTAAGGATAACCATTTGTTCTGATGTTGTTTTTCTTTTTCAAGATTAATTTTCTTTTGCTATTCAACTCTGCCCAGTCTTAACAGAAACTTGTTGGTTGGAGGTTGTTCCGTGTGAATACGAGTGTGAAAGTGCATTATAAATTAAATGTATTATTATTATTATTATTATAATGTGTTAAATCTGCATGAATCAGCAGAAATATGAATAGATGGTCTCTATCTCCTTCAAAACATTTGACCCAAAACCTGCAACTCCTCGCCGTATATTACTGAACCGCTTGCATCTCCTGGAAAAAAGGAGGCAAAAGAAGAGAAAGATGACGGATGGAGACAGTACAACTAGAATTATGTTACCACCATTGTCTATGCATGCTGTTAAATTTGCAGTAAACTGAGGCAGAATGCAGTATCGGACAAATTCCAGACTAATGAGGGGATAAACATTCAGAAATTAATAATATCAGAAGAATATAACTATTGCCAATGGATAACCCAACCGTTCATATATTTCTACTGTCACATCACTTTTATAGCTGAAGTTGGTTTTGCATGAAAAATGTGACCAGCATTATATCAGACAGAAGTGCTCTGGTTTAGATTCAGGAGTGAAGCATCCTGCTTCAAGCAACCATTTTACCTGAAAACACCTGGACTGTTGGTGCAACACAAACACTCTTACACACACCACTGACACTGATGTGACACTGAGGCCAAACTGTCATACTGGGCTAAATGACGATCACGATCACGACGACCAAGATTACTGATCCCCCATGGCAGAAACCTACAAACCCACAAATAATAATAATAATAATAATAATAATACATTTAATTTATAATGCAGGTACACTCTTTCACACACATGGAACTTTTCACAATTAGATGTGACAAAAGTTTAAAACAAGGCTTGAACTACCTGGGGGGGTTGAGGTACAATCAATTTAGGAGCAGCAAACTGGCACCGATGGCGAATGACGTGTTAAAGTTTGATGCTGGTTTTATTGCAACCACTCTTATTCTTGCTCTTCACTGTGCTTACTACGGTACCCTATAGGGATATGGGATACTGACATTTTCTATGCTGATACTGAGCAATAAGAAAAAAAAAACTCCCCTAAATATTAAATATGGATTAACTTGAGGCTTGAGAGTGTTTCAGGACTAACACCACACCATGCTTACACAAATGTTCACGTGGTGCAAAAAAACATAATATTTTAATGATGAGGATGTATTAAATATAGGACAATTATTTCAGATTCTTAATCCGCTTGATCCCACAAATCCATTTTCAAGGATGACATTGATTTTTTCCTTTGCGTTGTTGAAAAATGGAATGTCAAACATTACAGACCAAATCATTTTAGAGCTCTGGCCATTGTGTGCAGTTTTCGTTTCTATGTATTCAAATTTACGGTTTACCATTGTTGTACTCCAACTATGAATTTTGTTTCCAAATAAAGTCTGGTGTAGGTACTAGGCTGATCGATCATGCCAGGAGGCCTAGTTTGATGTGATATGTGACCGGTGGCCTGCTGTGTGTATAAATGCTTTCAATTATGTACGTAGCCCTTGAAGTCCCTGACCAAAGCCGGCGTAAAAGCATGAAATGGACTGGACAAGGCTTAGGAAGTTTTATTTTGCCATACAGTTGGTTTAATAAACCCATCGTGAGGAGAACAGAGCATAGCTTAATTTCAACAAGTCAGAACACATAGTCAATTTGGACCAAACTTACTTCCACTGTGGTCCTTCAAAATAAGAGCACTTAAAATACACTACTCATTATGGTTCTAAAACTTTAAAGAAAAAAATCTGTATCGGTGGATCCGACTTGATAAAAATTAATAATCAGCCAATAAATGTGCAACCGGTGATCCTCTAGTAGAAAACCTGTCTGTGAAATGCAAACATTCCAGTAGTGATGTGGCCATGTTTCCAGCAAATGTTTTGGCGCTTCTATTATTACAAAATACATGCTGAGTAATCATACTGAAGATCAGATAACACATCAGTTTACAAGTTCTAAGAAATACCATCAGGATTCAGGATATCAACTGGCAAGGTACAAGTTTTGTGTTTGCTGTTTTTGAGTGTGCGAGTCTGCATCCACACTGTGTTTATGCAGTAAGGCCTGGGCTTTGTTGCTCCAGGGGCGGATACTGCAGTACAAAACAGTAGAGGAGAGGAAGGGGGTTGTAGTTTGGATTTGTACCACTGTGAGCTCATACTATTGTCCTCAGAAGAATGAAAGAAGCATGAAGAAAATGAGAAAGAATAGATGGCTGTGTAAAGAGTTAGCACTGGGGCTGGTGGGTACTGCGTCACTATGAATAATATGTCCATTCATCCCTGGGCTCACAGGAAGAGAGGACAGAGAGACAGGAAGTCAGTCGGACCGATTCATTGCCAGTAGGGAGCACACGGGAGGGGAGGGCTGTAGTAACACCACCTCAGGAAACGTGTGTGTATGTGTGTGTGTGTGGACACGAGGAGCAGCAGGATGGGGGGGTGTTTGGACCGAGGTGCATGTGAGTGTGTGTTTTTTCAAATGAAAAGACGTGAAGAAAAACAGACAGCTGTGGAGTTTGACAATATAACCTTCTCAACCTGAAACCAGGCAGAAAAGGGGGGATACAGTCTGACAGAGAAAGTAAGTCGGAGGTTTGCAGGTTGAGAAGGTCAAGCAGTGCATATGTGTGGGTAGATGGAAGAGCTATAAAACATGATTTTTAGGAAGTTGATTGAGACAGTAGTCTGAGGCTTCAGGTTGTTGGTAGTATTTCCAGGTTAGATTCTTGAGCAGGGTGGAATCTATTAGTTCCAGACATGCCTGCCTAAGATTGTGCTTCTGTACACACACATCCACTAGTATGCACGAGCGAGTGGGGAGAGGAAAGGATAGAATTACAGTATAGTAAGTGTTGAAGGGAAGTATTGCAGGAATGGAAAGATTCCAGCCAATGTCTTATCCTTGAGTCTGGACTTTCCTCTGGAAAAGACACAAACACACACAGACTTGTGTAGACACTTCCTCTCTCACCCAAAGCTTGAAACCTTCAAGAAAAGCGGTGTCGTCTTAACGAGGCCAGTAAACGATCTTAGTTCCTTTTAGACATGGAAAACCTTGCCAAAGCCAAACCACTGAGGAGGACAGGCAGGCAGAGAGACGGGAGAGAAATAAAAGCTACCATGTGCTGAGTTTGTATTTTAAACAGGTGATTTCAGGGGATACAAGTCATTTGTGACTATTTGGCAATTTTGATTCAGCCTTAAATTGCGGAACCAAGTACTAGTGGATGCATTCATTTTGAAAGATAACAGCCAGCATCTCAACTCTAGTAGGAAGTGTAGCGCAACGCATATGTATGACACACACCAGGCGCTCCTACTGAAGTGACTTCATGCATCTTTTGCTTGTGCTTCCAATTTGTAAATGACACGACAGCCCAGTGCTGCTCAGCAAATGTCTTCTTAAGTGTTAACAAGCCCGTATGATAGAGGTCTT
Organism: Lophius americanus; assembly: GCA_037951165.1. Lineage (NCBI taxonomy): Eukaryota > Metazoa > Chordata > Actinopteri > Lophiiformes > Lophiidae > Lophius > Lophius americanus. The sequence continues at coordinate 8,723,074 of JBBDHG010000047.1, forward strand.
CATCGTGGTGGGACGGCGCAATTTATATATAAATTAATCAATCAATCTGTATTTAAATAGCACTTTTCATCCATGAAAAGTAACACAAAGTGCTTTATGTGATAAAAAACAATTTCCCCATTGCCCCTTAGGCACACACAGGACAAAAATAGATAACAAGAAATGGAGCAAAGTAAGAATTTTAAAAACAAAATATACAATAAAACAATTTAAAACAATTGACCCAAACCCCAAGCCACCCATCACCACCCTAATCAACACAAGCCAAATCAACTGAATAAGGGGACTATAAAAATATGAACTGTAGAAGCAGGATCTTCACTGAGGAAATACTATCCTAAATCTTCCAAAATGCACTGAGGACTACTAAATAGGACTACTAGTTTATTTCAGGTTACATTTTCCTCCCTACCGCTATCTGTGTATTTCTGTCCTCAAAATCCAAGTTAGTACTAGAAAAAATAACCTCTGAGCTTGCACCCGGTACTCCTTTGATTAAGGGATTTTAATATAAGGGATTGCCTCCTCAAGTGCTAAACAGTTCAACCAACACTGGATTGTAGGGACGATGTCACTGCATTCTGGGTTTTGTGCCCCCGCCAGAAAAGGTGGTTTAAAGGAATACAAAGAGGTCTAAGTATTTGTCCCCCTAGCAGAGGGGTTCAGCTGGACACAATGCGCAGCAAGATTATAACTGCAAAATGTCACAATAATTGGAACATGATTTCATAGGCAAATAGACTATTATTGTACCAAATAAAGCATTCTGTTTTTTCTCAATGTATAAAATGAACCGGGAAATATTCTTCTCCCAAAACTACTGCAAATGTGGATAAATCATCACCCATCATGGTAACAGTTGAGCTGAGGAGGCTCAGGGAGAGAGAAGACGAAGGGACAGGGAAGGAAAGGGGGTTGTATTGGGGAAGGAATCAGCAGGGGTAAATTCCTCTGCAGATGGGGAACTCTTTAACCGTTTACTTGCTGGTGGGATGCTCTATCTCCAGCAGCAGAAAGAGGAGAGGACAGTTTCAGAAGATGAGACTAGTGAGTCTGTGAACAATCTGAGCCATGTGGGGTCTTTTGTCAAGGTTCGTTGCACTCCATGAGCTGGGAACACAGGTCAGAGGTCAGGGGTCAGGGGCTGCAAAGCTACCACAGAAAGCCAGTTCCTCACGTCAAGGAACTAGTGCCAAAAAAACCCACACAACAACAACCAGACTATAACTTTGAGGTCTGGCTTAAGCTGTATAATTAAACAAATCAGGCTGCCCTCTGTTAGCTTAAAAGTGATCAACCTTTCCATGAGTATATCTAACTCTCTACCACACTATCGCTCACCCCTCCATGACACCAGCAGCCCAAACCAGCCATCAAATGCTCAATACCTCTCCCACAGAGGCAAAGGGTTTGCAAAGTTAGAGATTGGGGGTTGGGGTCTCTATACATAATGAAAAAGGCTGCTTATCAAAAGTTAACTAGCCCCTCACCCACTTACAGCCCCTGCTCTACTAATCCATTCTGGAAAAGATGCAGAGACACAGTGGGTGTGTTAGGCGAGGCGGAAGGTCTCACACTGATGCAGAGATTGAAGATAGATGTGGGGATATTACATTAAATCATGGCTGCAACCAATACGATTTTAATTATCTGTTTACATGTTGCTTATACTTTGAGTTAGAGCGGAAATGACTGGTTGTGTGAAAAGCAACCCTCTTGATAAGTGTGATGTTTTTCAAACAAGCAATTACCTTTGCCAACTTTTAAATTGTAAGAACTGCTGATATTTATATCAAGAGACAGTAAAATGAAAATCTTTGGGTCGGGAATTGCCGGAGTATGAAAACATCGAACCATCATAGTTTTCTGACAGACCGCCAATAGTTATCAGTAATGATTTATCAAGAAAGTAATAGGCAAGATTCATCAATGATGAAAACCAGTCACTGAAGTCCTCGTTTCTCTTTCTCTCTTTTTTAAGCAATAAGCCTTACTTAAATGCTCATTGTGATATTCCAGAACCAACACAATGTCTTGAAATAGCTTGTTGTTCCAGTGAAATAGGATCTTTGGAACAATAAAGAAGAACAAAGCTGCAAATCCTCACTGTGGCGAAGAGCTTGTGAATGTTTGCAAATTACTTTTCAATTAATCCAGAACAAGAATTGATACTGATTGAAATATCCCTACTAATCTCTTAATGTGCTGTTGGTCTAGCACTACATGAGGCCACATGCCATGTTACGTTACATCAATTCCTATGATTGGAGACTGAGGGAGATTGTTTATGTGTTTCTACGTCATCTTCAAGGGGTCCAGTCCACATGGCCTCACCTCTATTTCCTGTCTCTGACAGATACACCCATCTGGGCTTCAGTCTGTTTCAACATCTCTCTATCTCTCTCTCCATCTCCCTCTCTCTCTCTAAGAGACTTTAATGCGTGCATTTCTGTAAGTGAGTTTGTCACAAACTTTTGTCACAAAGTGTTTCCAAATGATCAGTGCATAACACTGCTCTTAATTATCTTAGCAGTCAGACAGGAGTATTTGAATAATCCACAACGTAAGTATGGGAAGAAGCCCACTGAGAGGGAGTTCGTCTGAGACAGTGCACTTTGTTCCAGACTCATTCAAGACATGGACGTTTCAAATAACGATGGGTGGGTGTGTACTTTTGTCATGCATAGACAGATCCGCAGGTGAGTTAAGACTCAACATGATTCAAATGAAAGAGTGACATGGCACTTGATGACTCCCTCTTTGTAGATAAGAACAGAAATAACTGGTTCAGTCATCCGCTATTATTTCTTTTACAGTTTTCTTTAAACGTTGTCAGATTAAGACATGTCACCACATATGATTCATGACAACCTCGGTGTCTTTGTGTATATGTGTGCCCCTCCTTGCCCCTAAGGGAATCATCAACACCACGAATTGCATGACTACATCTGTCGCACAGCAAACTGTACACAACCACAAAAAAAAACAGAACTGCTGTGGGAAAAAGATGCATGACACTAAAAGAGATGTGCGTGACTTCAATGTATGCCCTTACGCAGCAATCTCTTATCACTGCATTTGAAAAGATTTTAATCCATGCCGAACTGGATGGACTAAAATCCATCCAGTTCCTAAACCTAAAACCTATGGCAAAACGGCCAAGGTTTTGCCAAGTTCTTCTCAGTAACATGATCACGGTACCAAGGTATTCACGATTATTGACACTATAGCAGGAAAGGTTTGACAAAGCTGTGTCCGTTGTTTCATGCGTGTCACTGCTGTCTGTGGCATAATGTCAACTTTTACTTCCAGAGGTAGTAAAAGTTGACATTATGCAACTTTTACTACATTATGGTAGCATAGGATGATTCTTTTTTCTGCATTCAGTGATTTAGGGATGAGGCTTTCCCTGCTTCCACCCGTATGTGCAGTCTTTGAAGAACACGGGGCTGACTGATCCACGGGTATGTTTTCAGCTTCCATTCACTTTTTTCCGCTACAGTGAAGATCCCATTCAGCCAATGTTTAATACCTCAACAATTGTACTTCTCATCGGATCACTTATGCAGCTATATACGATTAAAGATGAGCAAAGTTTTTTTCTTTATAGCACATTTTCTTTGATGCACTGGGCATCAATGTGAAAAGGTTGCCCTCGAATCATGACTTGCCATGAGAAGCACCTGTTGTTGATCGATTAAGTGGTTAATTTGGAGCTTAAGACAGGTCATTACTACAAAGCCTGTAGTTCTGTACTCAACAGAATGGTAAGAAATTATAGAGAAAATGTCTCACTAATAATATTTAATTTCCAAATCGGAATACTTAACGATTTCAGAAGGAAGAAATGCATGCAGTACCAGGCAGGCTGCATTACCCAGTCACTAATACAAGCGTACAACTGACACTATTTGCAGCAGATACATAAATCACCCATAATATTATAACCATCTCCTTAAAAAATGGTTGGCTCCCCCTTTTCCAGCCACACAGCTCATAATGACCTTTTCTTTCCTTAAGCCGGGCATACATTGTACAATTTGAGGCCTTCATACTTGCAGAGGAGCCTCAGGACTGCCGGCCCGTCTGACGGTGTCAGTCCTTCGTTGTTTGTCGCTCAGTGTACGCGGGGTCCGGAGTGCCTATAAGCAGCCGCCCTACAGCGGTAGGATGTCGGAAGGTTTTCTGGCGTGTCAGAAATTTGGGCTGGGTCTCGACTCGATCTGCTGACGTCAGTGCCAAATGTTCTCTATGCCCTTGTCAGAAGTGGCCGAGCGTCTCAGTTACCATGGTGACACGACGAGTTGTCATAAGTTGTCATAAAGTACAAATTGTAGTTTTGGCTAATACGAAATGACAATTAAAAAGGTTCACAGCTGTCAGAGCATTGCTTGCTGAAGTTAACACTCTATACAGGCAAACTTATCTCGCTTACCTCCAAGTCTCTCTCAAAATAGAAATACTGTCCGGGGCGTTATAGACACCTACGAGTCCAGATATGCCGGCAACTTTAAAAAAAAGAAGTACCGGCACACAGGATGGCGAAAATATCAACACAGTTTCTGTTTCTGTTCTTTTGTCAGCATATCTATATATGCTGACAAAAGATATCAAACATAATGTTACTCATAATTTTAAACAACGACTGCTGCGTCACTGACGGGTCGTACAGTGTGAGCACTAAAGTCTTGCGGGAGGATTCTGATCGTACAGTGTCGAGGAGCTTCCGCGAAACGAGGAGCTTCCGCGAATGTTTGATTCGTACATTGTGAGTTGAAATTATACGGCCACGACTCAACAGTCGTACAATATTAAGCCCAGCTTTAGGCGCTCTTTTCCTACACGCCGGTTCATAAATCCTCCCTCCTCAAGACCCAAACTAGCTCTGCATTTTTGGGAAATGCTGACTGATTGGTTTAAAAATCATCCATGTTGAAGCTCAAATTCAGCACATTATACCTTTTTCAGTCTTTCTTACTTTAAATACTAATTCACTTTAATAGAAAAGACTCTTAAGCAGCGAAGATTACTTTTAGTCACTAAGAATGGGATCACAGAAATTCTCAGACAGATGTAATTAATTGGGGAAGTTTCGTAGCTGTATATTTCACTAATATATATACCGCTCTGTATGCTGGAATGTGATAGTTCATTAGGCCCGAAGGAGAAACATGGTTGCTCGCTGAAAAATGGTTATGAATGAGATCCCTGTCAAGTTCACCACACTACTAGCTTAAAAGCTACTTTTTATTCATGTCATCTTTTCATTAGAGATGAGCTCTTAATTAATATTTTGAATTTCTACACAGACCAAGAAAATTAGCTCATAGAAAACACATGATAGGTCATTCATTTCAACAAGATTAATACGAGAAAGGCGACACTTATCGCTGCGGGCATGCTTCTTTGACAAACTCATAATTAACCTGACTATTTTCATCTCAAATTACATAATAAATTCATGCATAACTCTATATTGTAGTTGATAACATTCTGTGGCCATGAAATTGGTGTTTCAAAATGAGTTCGCTTTATTTTCAATAGAGAGCGCATTCATAATAATGCAGCAGCATTCTGAGAATTTGCTTTTAAACTCCATTTATCAGGATTTGCATGGAGACACTATTAAGCATTCGTACATTGTATTAGAGCACTTCATTCAAAATATGAAGCTCAGGCCATGAAACTTTGATAACGATCTGACCTTTTTAAACCCGAGCTACTGATTATTTAATGGACAACTGCATGATTCTGTAAATGGTGTCGGTTTGATGGCGATAACAGTATCCTGGCATGCCCATCTTCCTGTAAGTCAGGTGCATAACAATAATTCATATCAGCGCAGCAGAGCCAAAAAGGATCAATAATAAAGTTGTTACACAAATTAAACAATGTTTTCATATAATTTGACATGCATTAGTAAATAGTTCAGAAACCTGAAAGAAAGCCTGGAGCCTATTATTCAGATACTTGGTGATAATTAGAAAACTAAGTCACAAAGCAGAACTGATGAAATAACTTTTTAGTCTTTTCCAAGATTCTCACAGGCCTGGCCAGACTAACTTTGATAAAGGATCTTTTGGTAAACCACCCCGGGTCAGCCTGATACTCAGACATGATGAACATGTTCTTTGTGCAACTCAAACAAAAACGTTGCTAGTTAGCTCTTCACTATCAGAATTCTACTAAAATGCCACTGGCTAATCTTGGAAGTAGGTATGTTTTGACTGAGACTGTTCCAATTTATGGTCATATTAGTGAGATGGGTTGGAATCTATTTAAATTATATATCAGTAATCGGGCGTCTGTTTGCTTGATTTCTATCTGTTCTCCCTTTGAGTTTTACAAACTACTGAAAAGTGTTTATTGGCATACAATCAGCCCTAAAGTTCATGGCTGTTTTATTTAAACTGGACTTTCTGGTCCGCATTTCATCATCTCACCACTACCTGCATAAACATGCCCATGCAGCCGCTTTCACTTTTTTGCTGCAGTACGGTTGTCGGTTTGAAGAATCAGAATGATTAAGTAGATAATATGAGCTCAGGCAGCCTTCTAATATCCTCAGACAGTGAAAATGTGACAATTGGAATGCTTATGACTTGACCCAGAGCCCTGACCTCCCTAAGAAGAGGGTCAACAAGAGACATACCTCTGGTTCAGGCTATAAGATTAAAAGTCCAGCTCTCCCTTCCCTGTGGTTAAGTCCTACTGTAGTCTGTCCGTCTCACACAGTCTTCCTGCCCCTTTGACACTATGAGGGCTTACGGCTAAATGAGGCTTGGGCACATGATAGGAAAAAACAACAACTATTAAATGTGTTGAAATCTGCACTCTGGAATTCATGGACAGCTGAGACCCAGAAGTCTGAAGGAAATGCCTCTTGAATGAGTGGAGCGTGAAAACTTTGCTCCACATTCTGTCCTATTATGTGATGTTATGGGTGTCAGAGAAAGGAATCATTAAAACATAATACCGTGCAGCAGTGTGGGCGGCCACACCCTTTCCTGCCCCTCAAAACTGCTTTGCAAAGATTTTAAAAGTAAGAGAGAGGGGAGTGGCAAGGAGGGAGTGGACACACCAAGCACGCCAGAAATTAAATCACTGATATACTGTATTTATAAAAGAAAATCAGGAGTGAGAAAGTAATGAAACAAGAGTGAATAGAAAAAAGTGACATTAATAAATGCTAGAAAGAGGGCAGAGAGAAAGACAAAAGGAGCAGAAACGGACTTAAGCTTGCAAGTGTCATTTACCCCTGTCATCACAAAATACATTGTCCCAATCTGGCAGTCTATTTTAAATGCAAACATTTTCCATCTCTCCCTATGCCTGTCAATGACACTGATGCCCAGCAAATGTATTGCTGCCTGGTCTTCCAGATGCAGGCCCACCATCCCAGTATTAATAATAATAATAATAATAATAATAATAATAATACATTTCAATTATAATGCACTTTACAATTAATAATAATAATAATAATAATAATAATAATAATAATAATAATACATTTCATTTATAATGCACTTTACATTTGGATCAAATCTCAAAGTGCCACAAAGTAAAAGTATTCACCTGTAGACTCAAGTTATGGGGGTGTGACATTTTTGCTCATCGCCAATATCTCTCAAATCGAGAGTTACCTGACTGAACTGAGGAGATTTGGGATGGCTTGCGAGAAACTAAGTGGGGCTATAAAAAGGAGACAGAAATAATGAGGTATCTAGAAGGAAGGGATAGGAGACGAATCTCTACTGTGTGCAATATTGTGCTCTGCAATGCCTTGCTGAACTATTGATTATGTCTCAGCGATGAAGGTTGTGAAGAGGGAGTGTTCTCACACACAGCGTAAAAATATATATACACGACAATCATCCCTCTGCGAGTGGCTGTGCAGGGCAGGGGAAAGTTCAGAGGTCAAAGCAGACCGGAGGAAGACATGTGGCTCACACTTGTTCTGAAGTTGCCTCAGTAGTTTCACACAAGCGGATGATGAATAGATGATGAATAGAGGCAAGGTGAGGTGAATAAGACATTAGTTCAACTATTCTCTAATTTGATAGGCGACAAAGAGCTCTTTCTTTCCTTGATTTCTTCAGGACCCATGCTTTTTCCCTCCCATTATATATTTTTTTCTTTATTAACCACGGAGGATACCAAGCAGAGTCCTGCTGTTCTGGCTCACCAGCTCCCACGCATCAAGCAACACCCCTCTGTCTCCATCGGTTAGGAAGAGAGCTCCCTCTCTTTCCCGGTTCTACAAAGAAAGAAAAATATCACACCCCCAATCCCTTAGCTAAGTGCAAGATATCAAACCCATGCACACTGTTCTACCAAAGCCAACACAATAATTCCTGAACACAAAATGGCCTCAGTGCTATTGAAGCTGTGCAAGCGCCAGCTGGGCTGTGTGCATTTGGACCATGAAGAATGTAAGCTATAGCAGCTCTGTCTCACTCAGGGGACAGTGGTCCTCATTGTGGTCCTCGGTGCAAGTGGGGCACAATGGAGGGAGATACAACCAGGGACCTGACTCACACATACTGTAAGCCTTCCTGGCCATTATCTGTAACAAAGACACTGATAACAGCATGCATGAAGCGTCACTGTGTTGTGCTGAGATACAATAGCTGGTTTTATAGGACAGTTACAACAAAAACAGTTTGTTTTTCTTTGCTTGCTGGTATTCTATTTGCTTGGACATGGTAAATGGAAAATGTTAAATTAACTGTACTTTACGCCATCATTCATTCACAAGTCTAGCAGATGCTCAGTTTGGAGCAGCTATTGGGAGCAATTCACGGGTTCAGTATCTTCTCAATGACACTTCGACATATAGACCGAACCACCAACATTCACATAAGTGGACGACCAAGTGAGCCAATGTCGCCCCAGTGCAGCTACATTTACACAGCCTCTCCAATGTGATACAACTTTATTCCACCATTCCATTCTATATAAAATGAGAAGGAGGTGTAATGGGGGACTTAGTTGTACCACCGCAGAGGTGACGGGGGAGGTTATCACACATATAAATTGCTTATCTGTATAAACATGAGGGGAAAAGACAGTATGGGGGGTTGTGATGTTTTCACTAGAACCGGCCATACACTCAGCCCGAGTCACACTTGCAAATGAACCTTAGGACTGCCTGGCCATCTGACAGTGAGAAACCTTTGTCGTTTGTTGCGTAGTTTACGCGGGATCACAGGTGCTGATAAGCAGACCCCTACAGCGGTCGAGTGATTGGTTTTTATTGCGTGTCAGAAATTTTGGCAGGGTCTAGACTTGATCAGCTGATGTCAGCACCTTCGCCGCGCCTGTAAGAAGTGGTGGAGCGTCTGGGATGCGTTTGAGTAATTCCTAGCACTTGGTGGGACAAAACAGATAAAAAATTGCGGGTATGTTAACAGATGATGAAAGACAAGAAGGTGAGAGTGGCTTCTAACTTCTAATCAGGATTTAATTGTTGGGCGACATTCATCGCCTTCTACGAATCCAAAAACATTCACATCTCAGAATATGACTTTTTTTTTCTTCTGGTTTACTGCCGTCTTTTATTTGTGGTTTGTCTCTCACACTGACAGGCAGCTTTTTCTCTCGTGAATCAGCCGGCCTCCATCTCTTACTATCACTGTATCATGCAGTTTGTCCTAAAAGCTCACAATCATACATGGATCAAGGACTGGGAATCCACCACTGCAGAGTGGGAATCTCTTCTCAACATTCCTCAGAGGGGATACCACCAGCAAATGACATAGCATCACTCACATTCAGCCACTTAGCCTTCTGCCTCCCACTGCAGCCTTTGCACACAGAGAGTGCTTATGAAAATGTGCATGTGTGTCATGTAAAGCAACCTCCAACATGCCATAGTGCCCTCAGACAGAAAGAACCCACAGAAAGAAACGGAGTGGGAGTGGCAAGAAATGGGGGGCTGGGGGTAGAAAGGTGATGGGGGGACCAGAAGATGCTTGTGTCAAAAGTCTATGCCACAAATGTGTCAAAGTGATTGATGGTAAGGTTATTTTGTGTTGAAGTGCACAAACCCCTTTTACCCCCATCTTTATAAACTTCTCCAGTACCCAAATAGTCCAAGGTCATTTTTGTTAATTTGCAAGAAAAAAAAAACTTCCTGTTCCTCAAATTTCAGCAGTTCAGTGCAGATCATGTGGACAATGTGAAACACACTGAATATAATCTACGAGAAAAGAAGCCGTCAACTCCACGACAACCCTTTTCCTGTATGGGCCACTGCACAGCAGGAATGAGAATGTGTGTGTGCATGTATAGGGAGAGGGATGTTCCTATTTCCACTCTGTTTGAAGCACATGGACTAGGTCGGAATGTCAGGGGGGCAGCAGGAGGAGGGCGGGGGAGAGAAGCAAAAGCAGTAATCTGAGAGGGTTATCCCACCACTCCGAGCAGCACATGGTCGACTACTGTGGGCCCACTGCACAAGGAGTGGACGCAGACAGAAAATACTTCCCTTTCTATTGCAGGTCTGAATAAACAAAATATTGCCCTACAACAATGTACCAATTGTATTTGATGACATTAATTAAATATGACGGTGTTGAACAAATATGAAATATATAATTACAACCAATCAATAAGCTTCCCATGTGCATTCATGAAAATATTTCTGTTACTTAGTGTCAGATTATTTGGTAATGTATTTGATTCATTAATGTCTGAATGTGTTGCACACACTGGTTCAATTTATTGTTATTGATGACAAACACTAATTGATCCTGGTTCAGGAAGTGAGCGTAAATTATGCTGTCTGGTCAATCAAAATACTTTCACTATGACCACGACAGTTTATGGAATCATTACTCTTGGTGGTCACACCACAAAACAGTATACGACTCTGGTAATGGAATTGCTCAAACAGCTAATAGTTTGAAAGATGGTAAATTTGCACATACTTCATCATAGGGTTTCAGGTTTCCCACACCACAGTATAAAATGTGATGGTAATCATAGCATGAACATGTGCTTATTACAGGTGTTATAAAAAGAGATGGAGGATCTCACGCGCAGGTCCGTGTGACTGCCTGTTAGAAACCAGTAATAGTGCCACACACATCCAGCAGAGAAATAGCAGAGAAGCGAGACAGATATCACTGATCTCTGTCCCCTGAAAATGAAAATTCAGTATAGCATAAGTCAGTATAGCATGACCCTAATGACTAACAAAATTTGCCTGATGGTTGGATAACTCTATCAAACATAAAAATGCAAATTAAGGAAACGCATCCACACCTGTTCATGCATCCTTGTGTTATCATCATACCTCTGTGCAGATCGGGATTTGTGTCCCATTCATGTCTTTATCCCCGACATTGAAGGGCACATACGCTGGACAAACAACATTTATAACCCTCAAGGGAATAAGATAATTGTACCACAACTGAAACTACAGTTTCTGCGATCAGCAGATACCAGTTCAAGTACTAGTACAATATCTATTCATTATCTGAGACTGGAGCCCGATACGTTCTCCAGTGCCATCCTTCAACAATCAACTGCAGAATTCATTTTCATAATTGTCTTAATAGCACAAACTCTGCACTTAACCAGTAAATCACTAATAGATTGTGAACAAACACTGAGCATCTGCTAGACTTAGAAATCATTTATTACAAAGTTCATAATAAACTGGTAACTCTGTAAGCGATAATCCTGTTCATCATAAAGTGCGTTAGACAGATGGCTTGGTAAAATGATCAACGCAGGAACAAAATGAAAAAATATATATCCATATCAGTTGATTGTGTACATGACATGTTCAGAAACCTCTTGAGTACATATTGCACAGCCACAGGTCAGGCTTAAACATGCAAGAATGAAGAGCACATATCAGCATGTTTGACACACAACCAACCGCCCGTAGCCACGCTCAGTGGGGGCAAAACAAGAAGGAGTCTAACAGGCGCCTGCTAAACAGTAAGATAAAGATCAAGCGTCAAGTATGTGTTACTGCATTTAGTACAGTCTGTTGCAGGTAAGTAGCATTTTCAGGGTGAGTTAATCTATGCTAGATCAGAGAAATGTTAGTCCAGTTACACGCAAAAACAATTAAATAATAAATTCACCCATAATTGTAAGCAATCAGATACGCTCATAAAAGCACACCTTTACCTTTCAACGTGGACTTATTTGAGCCGGAAGACAACTTACTAGTTGACTTTTTGTTGCCACCACTCAAATCATTTTTCCTTACACGTCACTGATTAAATAAGAAATTTTCATTCTATGCTACCTGGGTTTATTTACGCTGAACAAACCAACCCAATCATAATGTTACTGCTGTGAGTCATTTTTGATTGCATGCCGGCATTCCGCAAGTCAAATTGATGTGATGTACAACTCATCAGCATCGTCCTCTAGTGCAATTTTTACATATGCATCAAACGCCGCCTAGTAGAGATGATATTGCACCTTTCAGAAGGAATTGACTTTCCTTCTGAAAGGTAGTTGATCTCATCCTCTGACTATAAGGAGATCAAGACCTCAAGTTGTCCCCTCGCTAGATGTTTTTGGTTTGATTCTCACCGTCTAAGTTAGTGGATAACTGTTATATAATTTATAAACCCTTCCTTTTCTGCCGCCTGGCAGTCTCAATCCTTTTATACAGTTGTTGATTCTGCTCGGTTCCCTTGTTTGAACACAGAGGGCTTCCTACAGGAAATGTCCCATGTGGATGAACGAAAGGAAAATAGGGAGGACGTTTTGTACATCCTGCTGCATCATAACAGTCTAACGGTGACAAGGTAAAATCCAGCTGAGTGCAAAATATTAATAGTGGGCACGCCTGTCCATATGGTCAACAAGCTGTTTGAGTTGCTGCTGTGTGGGTAAGTTAGTCCATCTGGCTTGAGGTGAGAAAGTGGCCTGGAGCAGGGGACAAAGGGCAGACTCTCCCCATTTTCTGAATCAGCGGGGATGATGCTCGGCTTTTCAGCTTCCTACTAATAGAAGCATTCCCATATTCAGAGTTTTAAGTGAAACTTATTCCAAAACATTTGGTATGTTTAATGACTAAAATCCTAATCCAACAATTAATAAATCTTTGGGACAAGAGGGCAGAAAAATATTTTTTTTACATGTTCAAACAGATGCGAAAAGAAGAGGTGTCTGAAAAAAATATCTGGAGGGCAGCATATACCCATCAGCCATAGAATTAAAACCATTGGCGTCAGCGATTTGTGCTGTAAGTGCTCTTCAGTGGAAATGGAAAACGCGATACAGCCTTCGCAACTTGCATACAACTTTCATCATTAATGCAGCCACATCTGCAAGTGACCCAGACCATGGACATTACTCTTGAATGATGTGCCATGCGGGATCGGATGATGCAGAACAATGCTTGATGTAATGGCTTTGCTGAACCGCTATCCTGCAGTTGAATGCAGCCCCAACCCCAGGCCATCAACCCCATCATTGTTTGGTAAAGATTGAGGTGCCCCATTCAACATGCGTTGACTTATCTAATTGGAAACGCATTTTGACATGCGCAGATGATCCACACTCCAGTTCATAAGGTGGTGATAATGCTACGATGAGCTCGGTGCCAACCAATAACAAGCGCACAGAAGAAGAGTACGAAGAGTATGCATGGAAGGGACTTTTCATCCATCTAACCGTCCAACTATATTTAAATCTTTCAACGTTTCAATGAAAAAGCGACTCTCTGATATAGCCCGGTCTCAGACAGAAGACACCATGTTGCACACTCATATAGAGCATCCTTGTATCCTACAGCATCCTCCAGTAATCCAGTCTGTTCTCTGCACATCCATCACTGTTTGGTTGACAAGAACACTGACAGTTTCTACCCACAGGCCATCAACCTGACGAACAATCAAACCAGTGTCAGTGTTGTACAATAACCACGTTCACCTCATCATAAAATAACTACCTCCAACTTTCATTGCTCTGACATCTTTGCACTGTCATATTTATTTATGTATATATATTAATACATATATATTTAAATGTATATAGCCTGTAAACAAGTTCATTTCCATTTGTTTATAGTTTGTATATTTGTTTATTGCCTTATCCATTTAATTTAAAATTATTTATATGACGTTCGTACTGGGTTAATCCAAATCAACATACTGGTGTGCATATACACATGGCCAATAAAGCTGATTCTGATATAAAGAAAAGGAGAGAGAGAGAGAGAGAGAGAGAGAGAGAGAGAGAGAGAGAGAGAGAGAGAGAGAGAGAGAGAGAGACTAAATCAACTAAGACGAGATGATGAATGGCTTCATTAAAACAGCATTAGCAGAGTTATGAAAACTAACACCGAATACCCGCGAGCAGCGATTGCCCGGGCACAGACACACACACACACACACACACACACACACGCACACACGCGCGCACACACACTTGTCAGATCAGAAATTTTTTATGTCATAGCAGTGCAACCTGTCCCCTCCTTTTGCAGCTCATTACAGTTTGTGATGCTAAACATCAAAAAGCTACATCAAACAAACAGCTATGTAACATCAGGTTTTCACTAATACCATGTCTAAAAACCTCCTTGATAAGCCAATTTATTTTCGAGAAACAATGCAATTATTTTCCATTTCTTTCAATTATATCCTTCATCATGTGCACATAAACACACACACACTCACACAGCCTGAACGGGTGAGGAAACAGCAGTGACACTAAGGATAAAGACAGTGATGACAAGAAAGAATAAAGGTGGAGGAGAGCAAATAAGTTGAACAGGACTTAGAGGCAAAGAAAATTTTCAAAGGATCCAGGGTCTAAGAGTTTCAACATGCAATCGAGGCATGTGTGTTTGGGTGTGGGTGTACATTGGTAACCTGATTAGCCAGACCCTACAGGGGATATAAATCTACATTATTCTTTCTCATTTCCTCTTTGCTCTTCACAAACCCAGAAAAATGGGGGCAATTCAGTTACCCTAGCAACCGACTGTGCCTACGTGCAGGGAGAAGCTGCTGATGGAGGGGGAAGCAGAATTGAGAAGGGAGAGAGATGAAGATGAGGAGTAAAAAGGCTGATACTTTACTCCCTCACACTGAAGTGAGCAGATTGACCTAACAGCCTAGCAGAAGTGGTGTATGGGCCCACCTTTATGCCGCTCCAAAACTCGATTCTATTCAGGCCTCCTCCTGAACATTTCCCAGATCCCTCCTCTTCCTCCTCATCTCCTCTTTCTGGACCAGACCCCCCCACGTTCCTCCTTTGGCACTCCTTTACTTTTTTTTCTCCCCTCTGGCCACGTATGTAGACTATTCAAACACAACCCGTTTCCTCTGGCATCCCCCGGGAGCAGTATCCCACCTCTCTACTGGTGAGCTTTCTCACCCTCCCTTCTGTTTCACTCTTTCCTACTTATTCACAATTCAATGTCTGTTCTTCTATTGATTCTTTTACAGTGGAAATGATTGGGCTTTGTCTCAGCGATAGGTGGGTTTACATGGGACACATTTCTCCTATTCAAATTCAACTTTTCCGAATAGCAATGCCATTCCCCTATTTGCATTAACTGGGATCTTTTCCGACCCGCAGCTTACCTGCATCGTCTCATCTATTCAGAAATAGCTTTCTGACATGCACGGATGATCCACACTCCAGTTCATAAGGCGGCGATAATGCTAAAATGAGCTGAGTGCCAACCACCAACATGCACCCAGAAAAAGAATACAACAAAGAGGGCATGTGCTGAAGTGACTTTTCATCAATGTTAACCTCTTTCAAGCTTGCCATGAGTAAAGTACTCTGGTGTACACCAGTACTGCTTCAAAGTTACCATATTTAAAATGTATTGCGGCCCCGTGAGTGGGCTGAAAAGCTCAGCCAGAGCATAACGTCAAGACGCTGGGCATGCGCAGATACAACTGAAACAGTAATCTTTCCGAAACAGTGTTTACACGCATCGACTGGCTATCGGAAAAGCTTTCCAAAAGGACTTAGACTTCCTCCTCGCAAAAGAATAACACTTCATTCGGAAAGGGACTTCCGTGTTAGATCCGTGATATATCCCATTTAAAGATGTTCTCACCAGCACATACAGTCAAACAAACATTCCTTGTCCCAACTGGTTGTGAATTGGTGTGCGGAGCAGAGAATCATTCATGTGAAGACAACATGTTGGGTCAAATTAACAGCTGTCACAATCAATAAGCTTGTAGACAATATATTGCCAGGCAAATAATTGCAATTGACGGTTGTGTTCGCCTTATCTTACCATCATGGTACAAGAAGTTTCAGAGCTTAGCAGTACAAATAGAAGCAGAGCCAGGCACTAGCTGGGTTTACATGGACACTCTTCTCCTTTCAGAATGAAATCATTCAAATGGGAATTCCTGTAGTGACTGTTTACATGAGCAGTGGTCTAATCGGAAAGGGTGTTTAGTTGCACCGACACATCAATTAGACGAGCTGTCAACAGCTGAGTGGCAAGCAGTAAAGCGACCAATAGATGAGAGTTCCATCAGAGGGTGGGGGTGTACCGTGTGATCGGGGCTGTTTTTGCTGTGACTGTGATGCTTTAATGAAGAAAACAGCTGATAATAAACTGTGTTTACTCCTATACTGGAGACACCAAGGAGAGAGAGAAGGAGGTGGGAAAAGGCGTTGCCTTACCTATGAGTAATTAATCTGACTAACGTTACAACATTACGACTTCATCAAATATTATGTTATTACCGTGGCCATGTTGTGTGATAAACTCACCAGAAATGTTACCTTAATCACTCAACCGACGTCCCTGATATGTAAAATGTATTAGGGAGTTCCACAATTGCCAAAGCCTAACTGGACGACCTTTTGTTTGGTCCGTGGTCAAAATAAAACGGACCAAACAACAATAATTAATGACTGTACAATAAGAAGCCTTAATTCAGCGCAGCATTTTTCCCTTTTTTTCATATTTTCACACTCATTTATTATCCTATCATGGTTCCTTATATATGCCAAATATTGAGTTTGAAACAAAGATGAATTTTACCGTTTTCTCACAGCTGTTTTTGCTTCCATAAAGAAATTCCATTTTGAAATTTTTGCTTCCACAAAGAAATTCCAACGTAAAAGGACCGAAACTCTTCACGCGCTTTTTATTCTGAAAAACCCAGATCCACCGATGGTCAGAAACTTTCATGGCTGTCTCCCCTTTAATTACTACATTTATTGTTGCAGAAAACGTGAAGTTAGTCACTATAAATGTTAAGATCAACATCATCCGCAACGTTTAAAGCAGAAACTCCTCATCCCGCGCTACATCCTCATAACCCGGACCCAAGTCATGACAGCGCTTTGATTCATTCATTCTCATGTTGAAAGGCTGGAGCCTATCCCAGCTCTTTAAGTACTTGATTCATGCTCAATAAAAGCCGAAGTCGGTGGGTCTGATCCACTTGATTGTCGTTTGATTTATGCATACGTTGCCGATCATCAAATCTGCTTCTTTAAAGTTTTTCAGCACTTTTGAAATTGTTCGCAGCATTGGTCTCAGTGTTTTCTTGGACATGTTTGGATGTTATTATTTTTTACCTTCCCACATCCTTTTTTGAGAGTTTGCATAACAAACTAACTCTGCTGTGGTCTAGATCATTAAATTCCGGCATTGTGCACGTGAGTAGTGCCGAAATCTCATTCAGAAGGGGCCTTTTCTTTCGGAAAGGGGTGTTTACTTGCAGCATTTCTGATTAGGCGTCTTTTCCTAATCTATTCGGAATTAGGCTGTCCATGTAAACCCACCTAGTGTCGCAATCATACTTAGACAAAGCCAAATTTGGCTGCAGCCAAAAAACCAAGAGTCGACATTGGGCAATTATGAGATGGGTTCGTACAATTGTAATAATACATTTTTAGCGCATCCAATATGCAGCATATTTGAAAAATAGCCAATCGTCTTTATATATTTAGTTTAAAACCAATATGTTCCCAAAGCAATATTCTGGGGTTTGGCTTCACCACTGAATGATGCATGATGATCAGGTCAGTAGATGCACATCAAACTATCTGACTCTCTTTATCCAAAATAATGGAAGGAATTTTAAGGCTTTTACAAAAAAGAACAGCATTTATCTCAAATAATCATGATCAAGCAATTGTGTAAGAGTTGTGACAAGGCCTGTCACAATTCTTACACAATTGCTTGATGCAATTGTGTAAGAATTTATGCAGCCTTAGTTGACATGTATGAAATTACATTATTTATTTCATCATAATGGACAAATATTAGGATAGAATGTGCAGGCAGAAAAAAGATGAGGTGAGAAAAATTTTACTTAAAGACTAGCAGCTCTATTCACAATGGTCTGATGTTCATCAGATGTAGGCTGCCAGGAGGAAAAATTTAAGAAAGAATGGAGAATGGGATTCAAACACAGAAAGATACCAAAAATCATGATTCTTATGTAGAAAAAATGTATCCGATTAACTGATTACAACTGTTTTAGGTTTGTCAATGTGGATTCAGGGAAACTAAAAAATTGCAAGGTTAATACACTGAGAGATTATGGAGATCTGTGACTAAGAAAACTGTGCCTCTCATATTTATGTATGTAAGATTCAGTAGAATGCATTCAATTCGCTAGAATTTCAATTCATTGGAGAACTCCAGATGTCTGTCTCTCTACTAAAGTACAACAAGTGTTAGGTATGATTTTTTGATAGGGCTCGGTTAGCAATAGGATCACGGCTGCCAGGAGTCAACCATTGTAGCAGATGCCCCACGTAGTGGGCACAATATACAAAGGTTTATCACAGTAAGGGAGTCGGACATGTCAAACTCAGGCTTGCAAACAAAGCCTGGAATTTGACCCTGTATCGCATCAAAAACAGGAATCCAGGATATAACCACACGATGAAATTCAACTCTTGAAATAATAAAGTGGGTCCAGCTGAATTATAACAGGCTTGTAAAATAAGATATGCTGCTGGAGCCACGTAAGCCCGCTCTTATCCAATCCTCTGACGGATACCGTTCATGTCATATTCAGTCTATGACAATCACTACCTGATACTTTACTGAGCCAATTTGACTCCTCCCAAAAGCAGAATTGGGTCAATATGAACAGCTTAATCAATCACAATAAGAAAATTCAGATCGTGCAAAATAGCTATAATATCAAATATAATTTTAACTAAAAGAGTTGGAGGTGTAAAGGGCATTATGCAAATAAATATTGGATGAATTGGATTGAATTAAAAGACTGCTAAGCCAGTTTGAGAACGGTTGTGTTAAGCAGGAATAATAATCAAATCAGCTTTATGTTGTTTCAGATTGTCAGTGCAAGAGGCTACATACTGACAGGATAAATGATTAAATGATCAGATTAACATGGGAGCACCCATCTACACAAAAAGACACACAGACACATATACACACAACATGAAACACCTGAAAAGAGTGAGGGGACATTTTAACCAATCCCAACATGCCTAAGTGCTAAAGTTCTAAAGGGGTGGCTGCCAGAGCGTTAGCTAACCAGGGCAGACGGAACATCTGTAGTCCAATCAGAGCTACTTGAACATCTGGCACCCGTGAACAGCAGACATCTAGCAGCTTATCTCTAACCTTACCCACTTTGCTCCACCAACTGGCTTTTTTCCCCTTGCAAGTTCATTTCTTTTGTTTTACTTTAATCTGATATACTTTTCTGTGCCTGGAGCAGTTCATTCACATATCATGGAGATGTTTTAGCTCTAGGATATCGACACCATCCACAATGCAGGCAGATGCATGGATGGATTACAAGCTTCAAACTTAATCACTAACTTGAACGAGCGCTGTATTTGTGCATACTGACGGAGGCCAACTCAGCACTGCACTGGTGTGTTTTAAGTCGCAGTGCAGTAGCAAATTGTGCCTGGTCATGATGTGTCTGGTGACTGTTAGACATTATGGATCACATATTATAAGTGTTGACAGCCCTACTTTAACTTTTCTGTTACATTTTTTACTCTGAAAAACAAGATTGCTGACTACAGTGATCCACAGCCCTGTGTGTGTGTGTGTGTGTGTGTGTGTGTGTGTGTGTGTGTGTGGGGGGGGGGGGGGCTTTGTGAAAAGCAAGTTGATTCCATTGCCCAGGCTCAAAGTGGTGGGCCCAAACAGGATGCTTCACACACCGGCTGTGAGATCTGTGTGTGTTCCAACATGTCATCTGAACCTCAGATGCACACAGACATCCTTCCTAGTAGATTATTTTAAGCTCTGTAGGCAATTTTATATCAGCCCCCTTCCCCGCATACACATTTGTACAATCTGACCAGTAAACAACACCGGTAAACAACAATGACTGACATGTGGTTGGTAAATTGACCACAGGACTCCGTCAATACAACCCAGTCTCAATTGGCAAAGTGTTGTTAAAAGATTACGGACAGAAGTACCACTAATTGATTTACTCAAAGATGTCTGCTCACATCCTTTCACACCTGTGTGATGTCTGCCGATGTGAGGGTAATGGCAGCAAAGGTTCAGCGTAACAATATAAATCGAACCATATCTAATTTAACTCTGTTTTGAAATCTTGTTTTATATTTTTCAAATAAATGAGAGACAGGAACTCCCTGCGATTTATTTCAGAGGGCCCCCGCTGCCAAATCCCAGCTCCTCCTGATCAAATATACATCAATCCGTTGTAGCGCACACATTGAAGAAGTATTTTGACCACGCGTAAACTCTCAAATGCACACACAGACATCGACCAACGTCTGCTTGCAGACAAACCTCTTGCAGTGTCACCAAATTTCAATTGTGTGTTGGTGAAAGCAGCCATTTATCCGTAATCATATGTCTGCCTTGTAAACAGAAAGCTTAGTAACGTACGCACAACCAGACACACAGTTTCAGTTTATGGCAACAGGCACGCATCCCTCTCCAGCGGAAATGGATCAATGTTATATCTTCAGAGATGAATATGTTTACAGGCCACTGTGGAAAATTATAATGGTCCACATCTGTTTGGAGATGGAGCCTGTACATAACTCTTAGTATCACTTTCAGATCAATGAAAGTTATTCAGCAGCAAATTACCAGATTGTGTGGTCATACATACTCTAATAACACAATCAATGTGTTTTATAAGCAGCAGCATCTGAAATTATTTACAAAAGCAGATACTTATTCAGATTCCCTGATTAGTACAACATTGGTAGATACTGAAACAGCTATTCAAATTGTACTTGATAAATTAAACATCTTTCATAAGTATTTGAAGACTCAGCACTGCCTAGTTTTCCCTCTAAAACATTTGCTGTTGTCTGATTGAAGCTAAATGTCTTTTAAAAAATATCAGAAAACCTGCTGACTTGTACACAAGAGACGGTGGTGGCTGATAGATAACATTAAATGGATAAATCTGGCACAACCTGTTTCACGAAAAAGCTCTGCAAAGTCAAAGTCACTCTATGAATCTGTCAAGTATGGATGGTCAGCAATAATCATCTTAATTTTACAAGAATTTTGCAGTCAGACATACCCTCTTCCTGAGCAGCAGGAACATTACTCACATCAGCCGGAATCCTATATTAGAGTATCAGCTTCCTGCCTGAGAGAACTGACACAGGCTTATGAAACAATGACATTATTCAACCGCTGATATGTATGTGGGGCTGAGTGTGTTTGGAAAAACAAAAATCTTCAGCTCGCTTTTCAACAGGTGAGTCGAAAGTGTGCATGACATCCAAATATCCATTATTAGTAATCGCCAAACCACAGCCTGACCGCTTCACTCCTTCAAAATGTCTAAATCCTCATAAATGACAGGTGACATTAGGTTAGGTACAAAATATTAAAATTTGTGTTTGAATTTAAGCAGAATTTCTGAGTGTGTGGTTTTATGATGTGACTGTTAACTGCATGGGACCATATATGTAATGAGAGGTTTGTATGTCAAACTACAGTTGCAATGGCCGAAGAAAATACTTAAATAGGAATATATATGGGGCTGAGGAGGGTCTTGCAAATTGAAATAAATGCATTCTTGAAGTACTTGGGTCTGTGTCAATCCCATCTCTGCATCACTATGTGCATGTTTGCACTGAAACTTTCACTGGAGAGATTTATTTATTCCAGCAAAGCCATTTATTTACCTCATGACGCTGTAGTATGCTACAACCAAAGCTGTTGCAGGACTAAAGCTGAGGCATACAGATTTGATCCCTGTGATCACAGGACTGTAATTAGATCAATTAAAGATTTGGGGAAACAAGACAGACGTGTGTGAGCAAATTAGACAGGCAGATATTGGATGCCTGGAATCTTCATGTATTGCTGCTTGATACCCTCCATTAGACAATCTCTACCCGCAGTGTTCACGGTAATGACAGGCTGTCAGTGTATTCCACTAGACAAAGGAGACACGCAGCACCTGGAGACGCCTTTAAACAGATGGAAAAAAACCCAGAGCAAACAAAATGTGGATGCAAAGGTTTATCCTTTCATCTATTAGACGATAAATAGGGAAGACGGTTTAAGAAAAAATGTTTGGACACGGTGAGGAGAGGAGTGACGGCTTAACACAGCTGTTCACTGGGGAGCAATTAGGTAGCGAACACGAGGAATCGATGCAGGGTGACCATGAACAAACATTATGTCAATAAGCTGACAAACACAGCAGACAAGTCCCACAATACAGCCCTGACTGAAAGTCTTTACACAGGGTGTCAAGCTTCAACAGGGGATCGGCTGGGAGATTGAGACAACCGCCTCAATGTGACTGTGGAGAGAGCTAAAGGTGTTTGTAGATGGGCAGGTAAACAAGAGGAAGTGGTTAATAAGAGGTGCTAAATAGGGAGTTAAGCTTAGCTCTATCTTGGATTCTGCCTGGTTCAGACTGCAAAAATGTTTTGTCTTCAGGGATGGTCTTACAAGATTCACCCTGTCAGATCAGGCGATCATAGTATCATGACCTCATGCCTTGTCTTGGTCAGACGTTTGGCAAAACTACAATTGGCCTGGTCAATCGTGGCTATGGAAGCACTGTGTTCTCACTAATATCATTCTTTTGATAGTCTGTCGTGGTATTCTTTCTATGATATATAAAAAAAAGGAGGGGGGGGGGGGGGGGGGGGGGTATTGATACTACATGTCAACAAACCTTTCTTCTTTATCATTGTTCCACCTAGCACAGTAACAACTCGGATTCTACTCAGCCCAATTTTCGTGTCTGCTCTGTCAGCCTATCGGTCAACTTCAGAACAAAGCGATGTGATAAAAAATTCTAACATGCTAGACTCTCCTCAACAGGTGCTGTGGACAGTCCGAGGCACCACATTGCTACTTACTGAATATGTCATACAGCAAGACCTGATCATTAATCATACAGCATCCACGGTCGCCCCCAACAGAAGGAATTTCTCGGCAATTACCAGATTGTTTAAAATTCAGTCTACAATTACCTGTTCTTGGCCAAATTATGGACCCAAGTCCAGATATTGTAGACTTAAAATCATACAAAAAATCGGAAGTAAAACCTGAATGGATTGCGGGGAAAAGAAATCTTCAATGCATTTAACAAGGGGATCTTTGAAAGGTCTTTATGGATAAAATTGGTCGTAATTGAATGGTGGGGTTTACTCAAGTTCAAAGTTCAAGTTTTAAACAACTTAATTAATCCCACGGATTCAAAGCAGCCCATATACAAAACACAGACAGACAATACAAGATACAGGTAATAATAAATACAAATTCAAAATGTACATAGGAGCGGACTTAAATCAAGAGATGGATAGATAAGAGAAAGGTCAACGGTGAAAAGGCAAAAAGGCATAAAATGCTCTGCAAAGTAACAAGTTATTTAGGTCAAACAATTAAAAAGGATCTATGTAGGGTCCCATTTAAAAGACGGATTGTAGAGGGAATGAATTACTTAGCATAGTAGTTGATTTTATATTGAGATAAACATAATGACGCAGTGACAGCAACAAGGAAAATTCACTTGAGACAGCGGAAGAACTGTGCCCATCAATCCAGTGACGTTCCAGAAACTAGCTGAGGCTATTCAATGGTGCACTGAGGCCTTATTGGTTTCTACACACCATAGGCCACAAATCAGTAATGGTGGTTTCCTCATAACATGCCATAAGGTATCTGTTCTGGAGCTGGGGCTGGGAAGAGGAGATGACAAGAGTGTGAGATGAGAGAAGTGGTTGCTCATTTCATATGGTGATTTGGTACTGCAGGGGATGGTGGAAACACGGTGTTGAGGAGGATGATATCCCGTCTCCTCCTTCAGTCTTCTACATACTTCTCCTACCTTCCCGTCACCTGTGAGTTCCATCTTATCCTCCCCAGCCCATATTCTACCCAAGTGACACAAAACCTACAGTTCTGGTGAGCGATCACTCTGACTGACCCGTCCCAGCTGAACACAGTGAGTCGGCCTCACGATAGAAAGATCCACTCACACACACCAATCAGACAGGAACCAGTTAACATATGCTTTCTCGGGCTGTTGCTCAGAAACGAGCGTCAGCGATGATCTGTAATAAATGGACATGCCTTAACACCAGTGATCATTTCATTGTAAAGCATTTTAGAAGACACAGCTATACGTTTGCAGCATGGACGGACAGCGGTGCACACCACAGGCAGCAGCTCACACACGCAGGAGAAGGAGAGAAAACGCCCTGCCTTGTTCCATGTTGAAACCACAACCCTTTGAGTAGCCGACACAAAACACACATACACACCGCTTTCGCATGAGCTTTCCTTTAAATATCAAATAGAAGCCACATCTGGACAAAAACTCTTATTTCTCCGCGCGTATTTTTCTGCCTTTGTTGACCATCTGTGTGTTGCGTTCACGGACTGAGATCACACACTTGAGGACACGTTCCTGATGTTCCATTCAGGATTGGATTCCTTAATAGATTATTGATCAACATCGTCCTCGTAATGACAGTAAACCTCCACAAATAATTGGGGAAATGCAAAACCAGGCGTGCCATTTGCGCCTGAGGTGAGGGGACCGAAGAGCATGCAGGGAAACACACTATAGATAACTGATTTCACCGTATGATGCGATCGATATAGCTTACTCACAAGATTAAGAGATTTTCAAAAGTTTTACCTTTAACTTGAGTTTCATATTCGGCCACTATCTCCTTGTCCTTTCGGAATTTCGCCGGAGACGTCATGGCTGAGTTTGGAGATGAACCCACTCAACCTCGTCTCGAAGTCAGTTTTGTCTGGATCAGTAAGTCGCAGTGAACCGGGGAACTGTCACTCGGGAACGCTTTAGAAAAGAGTAAAAATGTGGGAGCAGGTGAGAGATCGCAAACCCTCAATGTGGCCGTGGATCCGTATTGTCTCTCTGAACGCTCCAGACTCGTAGTGAGTTTGGCGCTGCTGCTGCTATTTTCTCTGTGTGTCCCAGTCCGCCGAGCCTCACCGCCTCCAAAAAACCGGTTATGGTGCAAACAACTCCAAGTGAAAGGAGAATCATCCCCGTCTTCAAAGGAAAACGACCATAGCCTGACAGCTTCCAAAAGTTGTTAGCTAGTGAGTGGGTATCGGCCACGAAGCAGTCTGTCCGCCTGAATAAACTAAAACTGCTCCCCCCTCCCCCTGAAGCCAGAGAGAGGAGGAACCCAAAGGAGAAAGAAGCCAGTGCGCAGAGCAGGCATGGACGTACACATGTTTAGTAATAATTAATGTAGAAGCACGGAGGTTGTCAAACATCCTTTTACTTATCTATCAACATGGAGTGTATTCTTCAGATCAGTGCAAAATGTTGTTTTTTTTAAAGAGAAAGTACAATACAAGGCATATCATCATGTAATAAGACAATTATATTGTAATTTAACCGAGCAACTTCATGGTATTTTGTTTGTTGGGTGCTCTTTTTTACTTATTTATCTGTTTTCAGCTTTATTCCTGCTTGGCATATTTGGCATATAATTAATCATCAAGACTAACATCGAGTTGTAGAATTTAAAATGGCTGTTTGAAAGATAATCCGTTCCATTGGTATATCAACATTTTAAAGGCAACCCTATAAACTTCTAGCAGTAGAGCTGTTGGGGTGTAATTTGAATGGCATTCAGACGAGCCAATTGGCTTCCAGAGTGTTCAAACGTGTAGCTTTTCAATTCGTAATTCCAGCCAATCATGTTTAAAGTAACAAAAGTGTCCAATGGCGTCCCTTCTCGTGGAATTTATCCAATCAGAGTTAGCTGTGGGGTCTTTTAAAGATAGTTTCAGGAAGTACCCTTAAATACCAGGAAGTTGTAAACAAAGCTGACAGCTATTGAGTTAACTGTTAACAACATCTACATGGATGGGCAGGCGGTCGCGTAAGACATTTATTCGGTGCTATCGTTTTTTTATTTATAATACAGTAAACTTTTTGGGTACACTTCGATATTCTTTTCGCATTAACAGTTATTCTATCGTGTATCAATCAAACGTTAGTTGTATTCCGATCGCTCGCCAGGGAACAGCTAATGTTTGTACAAGGACATTGAAGCGACTTTTCACGTCAAATCCACTATTAGCATCTTGATCTGTACAAGTAGTGATCTGTATCACTCAGCTCGATTGTTGTCTTTCTGCTGCATACGCTGTCAGGGGACAGAACGAGCGAGAGGGTTCGTCGGTTATTGCAGGACAACGATGTCTACATCCAACGCTAATTTCAAAAACAAATGTGTGGCTCAGGTGAACTGCATATTCTGTGACAGTCTGCTCTGCACGAGAGGCATGAAAGCAGTTCTTCTTGCAGACACTGAGGTTGAGCTGTATTCGACGGATATACCTCCTAATCGGTAAGTGCTAATGTAGTTAGCAACATAGCCTGTATATCCTTTGTGTATGTCTTCTTTTGTTGCCAAGTAAAGATGTACAGGAAAAAACAAGTGTTCGCCCTAGCGGCATTACGGTTTAGTTGACCGAGGGCCACATTCTTTACACCAATGTTTTGATTCTCACGGTTGATTACACGAAAATTGGAAATTGTTGTTGGATTTAGACAATTAATACCTTTGTTTGGATCTGATTACATGCACCCTTTCCCAAGGACTGTTGACTTTGTTGCCAGCTGCTACTCTACTGAAAGCTGCAAGTGCAAACTGAGGGATATTGCATGTCTCAAGTGGTATGTAAACCTCTTCTATAACCTGTGGGTCTTTAGAATTGCCATCAGCTGTTTTAGATTTAAATGAAACTACAGGTTGCACAGCATACCAGTAGCTCTTAGTCATGTAGCTGATCTTTATGGTGCACATCTGGAGAACAGCAATTAACTATTATTTTCAGGGTATATTATTGGTGATCCTGAAAACTTAAGTAAATAGTGAAAAGTATCCATATTGTTTCCCAGAGCCCAAGGTGTAATTTCCGCATGGCTTTTTTTGTGACAAATAGTACAACAATATTGGATTGCATAATTCTTGGACTCAGTTTATGATGATATAAACAAATCAAAGCTGTCATAACATTTTAACCACTCACCAAGGTGAAGTAAAATTAAAAATACCAACATTGATTATCTTGTTACAGTGACAGGTGTTGGTGGGCGGTATAAATTAGGTAATTGGGGAGTGAACATTTAGTCCTCAAAGTTGATGTGGTGGAATCAGGAAAAATAGGAAAGCCTAAAGACCAGAGTGACTATGGCGATGGCCAAATTTTGGTTGATTTGATGATCTCCAGAACTGGAGGTCTTGTTGGGTCTTCCTCGTCGGCCGTGGTAAGTAAGGGCTGAGATCTACGTAAGGACAACTGGAGCACTGGTGACAGGGTCCATGTTGCCCAAGGCTCATAGATGCGGGTTGGGAGTGAACACTAGACCATTTTGTCCGATCCAACAGAAGAGCTACTCTAGCACCAATGCTGAAGTTAGTACTGATCAGTTTATATTTCCGCAGAACCTAAAGGAGTTTGGTTCTACAATTAGGGTATTATGGAGCCTCTTTTGTATTCCTAGGCCATTGTTGTTGTACATAGGCAAAACACAAACATCTGTTAGATAATAGACACCCAATAGTCGTGTTAGCACTTTTCAGAAGAGCTGACAGACATTTTTCTTCTTTATTCTCTCTCCCTCCCTCCTCCCTCTCAGTGGCAATGTTGTGGGCTATCATGTTGTGGCCCCATGTAAACCCTGCCTTCTCTCCTGTAACAACGGCCATTTCTGGATGTTCAACAGTGACGCTGTATCAACTCTGAACAGACTGGATGCAACAGGTCAGCGTAACCCTCCGGGTTAATATAGCAATCCTTTTCTGAAAGTTTGCTCAATTAACCATTTGTTAATGTCGTATGTGTCTGCAGGTCTTAATCTGCTCCTGTGGGGAGATCTTCCTGAGTTGGATGGCAGTGAAAATGAAGAGTCGGAAAGCCCATCAGAGGAGGAGTGTATTAGGTAGATAGAGAAACGCACAATGACACTGACCTGGAATGCCAACATTTTGAGAGTGGGTGCTGTAAGAGTGTACAAAGATCCTAGATATAAGAGTGAAAAGATAATCATTAAAAGGTAATTTCACACTGTAGGAAATGGGACAGAAAAATGCAGTTTTTTCTCCTCTCCAAGGGTTGACTTCTTAAACCTTAGTGCGACTCTTGCATCACCCCAATCAGTGATGTTAGAGCAGGTGTTGTGCTTAAGAAAGGTGATAGGTAACACCTGCTGTAGAATCACTGGGTGAGATCTGGCCGGAAACACAATCATTGCAACTCGATTCATGTACTGCATCCTTCTTTTAAAAGCTATATTTAAAGGCTGAGTGCATCACAGTGTTAGCCAAATATAGCCTTTTTTCTTGGGTCATAAAGGATGCATGCATAGTATCCTTTGAGGCCCACCCAATCCTTAAGTTTCATTGAGAGCCAGTGATCAATATTTTTTTTCAAAACAGGTCACTAGCATAATTTATACACCCTCAGCAGATGGGGAGTGAAGGTGAAGCATTTAATGTCTTGTAATGACAGGCTAGATACAGGCCCCATTTTGGCTATTATGACAACTGCTAGCACTACAACAGTTTTGATGGTAACGTATATACCATACCATTATTCCTTCAATGGACACAGCTATATCTCACTTCATTGGCAGCATCGTGCCTTTCTATGTAGTCATGCCTTTGTCAAAACAGTGAAGGTTTTGGCTGTTGTGGTGGCAATGTTTGTTATAATTAAAACTGTTGAGGTTGTGGAAGAATAATTAACAGACAAAATGTTACAAGAAAAACATTTTTTGTTTGTATTGCACGTAATTACAAGAAATTAAATATTTCGCCACAACTCCTCCGTTGCGTGTGGCGTTGGTTCATTATTATGCATGCTGTTTTGGGTGTGGAAAAATATATTAATATCTTAAGTATGCAATGAATTTTGCAATAGGGTAGACATCATGGGAAAGAAGTTTTGGCCGGCATTTGAAGGAGCCTTCGAGATGGGAGAGCCTCATCACACCACAGTGACTCATTCAGTCTCCAAATACAGCATCTGAAGGATGTAGTCTCTGAATTGAGACACGGCTAATACACTCCAGATTTGAGACTCAGAGATAAAAAGCGGTGCATCACAAGTTTTTGGCCCTATGTCATTTATCTGTTTGATTTACCCTTTAACCTGTGATCATCTCTTTCACCGTCACCGTTTGCTGTTAAGCACAGACGCACACACATTCACATGTTCACTTCTCTCTTTTTTCTACATGGGCTGTGTGGGCTATTTTCCATCACATGGCTGTGGACTGAAAGTAACAGACAACTAGACTCCTTAATATAGTTGAGTCGATATGTCAGCAGTGTCTCAGATGAGGTCATATGCTTTGATCAACCTCGTGAAAAGTTGGAAGTGAGGTGTGATAAATCAGTGGGACTTAACCAGTGAATGCTTCGCTTTTTCACACTGTTCACCCGAAGGCCATTTTCCAATAGGACGACCGCAATTCCCATATATTATTTTAATATATGTATTGGATATGCTGTCGTAAGCATATAAGACCCTGTGTTATACTCTTGTCTTAAAGGCTTGTGTACTCCTGTGTGGTTGGGTACTGAGTGAAAGCTGAAGAAATAGCACAACTATTGAATGGCATATGTATCAATGAGTTTTATGTTTTTAAGGACACATTTTTGATTTCGGTTAACTTAAGATCTAACAATGTATCGGTGGTATACATTCTGATATACATATACGATGTTTGACACGCATCTGACAGCAGCAGTATATGTTTAAATGCCAGATTATCTGTAGTAGTATCTGATACTAACATACTAATCTATGCATTGGCTGTGGTTGCAAATGGGTCTGGAACACATGCATTCAATGATTAGTTTCTGCTGGTACTCAAGAAGACAGAATTGGGACTAACAGATGGAGTACTTTGCTCCTTTAATGTGTATTATCAAGTAAATTTGTAAAAACATGAGTTCTCAGGTGGATTTCAGTGTCCATCATCTGCTTTTAGAACATCCCTATTCAATTTTATATAGCAGTATTGTAGCGCCCAAAGAGAGGAAAAGGTCAACCCCAAAGAATCCTGGAACATATTAATGTTGAATGTGGACCGGTTACCCCTCATGAAAAGGTTATGGACTTTAGTATGCTTTATTAAATTTCACATTTAAAGTCAGAAGAGCTTACCTTAAAACTCTGGTATTCCATTGGCCTCATTGATGGTGCAATTGCTGACAATTAAGCTTTTGTTGAGCTCTGAGAGGTTGATGCTGTATGTTAGTTGGTCATCACCAATGGAACAACCCATCTCCTCTGCCTGTTGAGCCAGACAAAAGCTTCGGCAGCTTCCAGTCACAAGGAACTTAACTCAAGTCAATCATTTTTTGGCAGTGCCATCTTTCTAGTCTTGTGACTGTTTCGCTGCTCTGCCCTGCTGATAATAAGGCCACGTTCACACTTCAGCTGAAAGTGATAGAATTCTCCTTCCTAATGTTCACGTAGCCTTTGATTCTGATGAACAGGAGTTCAGTGAGTTGATGAGGTTTGCCTGTGTAAAAGGATGAACTTTGTTGGTAGAAGCTGACGGAATGTAAAGGACGAGGAAAGTTGTTTTCTTTTTTTTTTAAACTTGCATTGGTCTCCATGTTTATTGTTGTTTATGGTATTTTCTTGTGAAGAAAAACTTATCCAGATTTTCCCATCAGAACTGACTCAGTCTGCTACTCTTGCACACCAAACAATGTCAACATGGTAAACTGACAGGCTTGAGTTCATCAGCTAGGTATAAACTCATAAACCAAATCTCTATATGACCACATACTTCCTGTTTGTTTACAATGTTTGTTTACAGATACATTTTGTTTATACTGTGTTGAGCCATATTACTTATGTTTTTGTTTATGTATTTAATACTTCATTTTTGACGTTTTGTTTGCTGAAGGCTGAATGTGTACAGTTTTACCTGAAGACGGTACTACTCGCAAGCTTCCTCTGGTTAGGACAATGGAGAAAATGATAATCGAATGAATTATTTAATTGATTGTTTCTGATGTGAATAACTTTGATTAACATGCCCTGCTGAAAAATGTATATTTTGAAATTGCACTGAAACTGCATTGGTAGTTTGAAAGATGATTGTTGTTTTGTATGCTTGTTAAATTAATAAACTTTTTTTCTTTTTCAAAATATCTTAAAACCCCTGTTGTGTTAATATGACTTATTAACTTATGTCAACATCAGCTTCTACTCCCAGAAGATTTATGGACAAATTTGACATTGCCTGAGGTTTCCATCATTTTATCTTTTAAATAATTACATTTTTTCCTTTAATCACTCTCATCACGCACTGGGAAACACAAAATTTGTTTGTGTGTTAGAAAAAGGCATTATGGTTGTGAGCCATATATTGTACGGACTTCTCCAACATCGACAGAGGTCTCAGATTTCTCTGTGTGCAGATGTCTGTCGATATAATAATGGATTTATTTCACAGTCAAGTAGGATTTATTTAAGAGGTGCACCGATCGATCGTTGCACCTCTCGGGAGGCCTAGTTGGATTAAATCGGCAATCAGCCGAGCAGCGTCACTTTTGGGGCAGATTGGGTTCAGGTTACAGGCATGTGTTGTACATGCACAACAAGCATGAGTTACCACAGCTCCTTAACATGTAGCAAGTAAAACTGGAAGCTCGCAATTTGTAACACCGGTTAGGACAACGTAAGATGTGAAGGTAGAACCCCAAAAGACAGGAAGATGATGATGCTAACAATGGATGTGCGCCACTGGCTGATATCAACTGAATAATAGCAGGAAATTAAACATATGTGAAAAGTGTGAGGAATGTGGCTGTGGCCTGAGTTTGAAGAGGAAGAGCTCTCCTGACTGATGTTTGCCTTGAACATTTTCTGGAAGTAATTTAGATTGATCAGAATGTCATCAGCCTATTAGTGACTAAAATATGAACATCAGCGTCAGTGTTTTGATCCCAGGAGTCGGATGACGACGCTAGGAAAACACTGTACATACTACTGTCAAGTTTTTATTCATTCACACATTATACAGACGGTAATATTCACAAACATGTTAGGAGGCATGTTAGCTTGAATAGTCTCCTTCGCTTACCTAACGGTTAGGAGAAAAAGTTGCTTTGGAGCACAACAGATCCTCTATGTGAGGGCAGCATTTCTGTGGATGCACAGAAACTTCATGAGATTCATTTTGGCTTCTTAAGATGGAGACTGAGATAAAAAACAAAACAAAAAAATTTTTTTTTTTTTTTTTAGAAATGCATGTTTGGTTTTTAACCGGAACAAGAGCATTAACAGAAGTAGAAATGTTTGGAAGTGTAATGGCTTTTTTGCCGTTCCCTTTCAAGCCCCCTGTGCAGCAGCTACAACGAGCACATGGCAGTGATGGCAAGTCAGATGTTAAGCAAATATCCGAGGCTTACTCATTTAAAAAATGTTTTTGTTAAAGCATCCTCCCAAATTGCAAATCATGGCCACACTCCATGCACTCTGCCTTTCATTTTACTCAACCTCATTAGCTCTGTTGTAGTTCAATAACTTCACTAGATGTCCTCAGAGGTCCATAGATCAGGGGCTGGGAGAAACGAGAAAAATCATGGTTTTAATATTCTTTCATTTGATGTCTCTCTGCTTCAATGTGGGTTTTTCCTATGAAGGGAATAAGTTTTAAGAGAATTACATGGAAAATTGTGCCTTCTTGTTAAAGTCCTCGACATCCTCTACCAGGTGTGTGTTTCACAGAACAGTTCTTGGTTGCCTTTTCTAGACAAGTGAATGATCCTCATACATCCTCACTGCCACAGTGAAAGCCATGCTGACTCATCAGACCGACACTGCTTGACGACAACATGATAAGTCTAACTGATCATAAATGCTGGCAAAGCATCAACCCTGAGGGTTGTGGTCATATGTTCGGAATGTATGAATGAATGAATGTATTTTTTTTTTTGAAGAGCTCAACATCATGTCAACATCCACGGACTTAAATTTGTCAGCACTCATCATACTATAAGTCCAGTATAGAAAACTACAGGTGTAGGTCGAGAGCCTCACATCCATTTCTTTCACTTTAGGGTTTGCTTGATCATCTTGCTTCTACTCTGTATCTTCCTCTGTCACACCAACCAAATACAAGCCATATCTCACCATGTCCACAAACCCCCTCTATGGTCTTCCCCTTTTCCTCCTTCCTTGCAGCTTCCTCTCCAGAATCCCTGTAAATCCCAAATCCCTCTTTTGCACATCTGTAGATGGGTCGAATAAAGAGAATTAATTCCACAATGTTATCCTATATGTGTTGGAACACCGTTATCATAAAGAGAATTATAAAGAATTATTATCACAAAATAAATCACAGAAAAGTTCATCATCTGCATGCAGCATGTTATTCCCGCACAGATAGGCCTAAAGAGTTAAGCAGAATGTTTATCATTTTCGGGTACTTAAAAGAACTGCTCGTCTAACAGACACGCACACACACACGCAAACACACATACACAGAAGGTGGACCTACTGTTTGAAGAAAAAATAATGCCATTGCATAAGTATTACAAAATATTAGTAGGGACCTGGATGTGCAAGCACCTAAACTCCAGCGCTCAGACGTTCGGTAGACCTGTGGACACCTGAGCAGAAACTCAGAGAGAAGCATGCCCTCTGCTGGAAAAGAGGTGCATTACACTCTACAAAAAAAACGAAAAACAGGGAGTGTCCATTTTTGATTGCAAAGAAATTTTAATCTCTATGAGGATTTTAAAATAATTTTATAAAAATAATTTTCCCCCCAAATTAAATAATATTAAATACAGACGTTATCGTGGTCTCATATGCCCAAAAACCTTGGTTTGCTGTTCAAGTACTGACATTTTCGAATGTGCGTGAATTGCATTTTCATGATCATCGATAGAAAAAAAACATGATGCTTAAATATCTTACATTTCTATAATATGTATATGCGTGTGGCGTGTTTTTATGTATGTATATATAAGTATCTATGTATGTATATATGTATCTATGTATATATATATATCTATGTATATGTATCTATGTATATATATACATACATGTCTTTAATGTTTTTTTATCTATAGTATGTATGTGCATCTTTGTATATTCGGTTCACTCATACCCTTACTTTCATTACCACTATCACTATGCTTATGCTTTAGGAGCTGTTGTCAATCTAAACCCTGAATTAAAACAGATTAAAATAATTGTTTAGCTATATTTTAAACATTCAAGCATTTCAATTCTCATCAAGCAAAACAAAAACAGCAACTCTTCTTGTTTTGGGAGCTGGTTTCCCTTACAGAAATGTAACTAATGTGTTTTCTTAAAATCATACGAACTCAGTGACTGAGCACGACCCAAGTGACTTTACGTCCTGACACTAGATGGTGCAGATGTACTATTAATGCAGCCCGCCATTAGCTGATGTGCATAGAGTGGCTGTTATTGGACACACCACACAGCAGTGTAAAAACACAGATAGGGGTAAATTCATTTACTATGGAACAAATATATATCTATATTTTCCAAGTCATGCTTACTTCATATCTGGGATGAAAGAAAGGCCTAATGTTCCAATTCCTTTCTTCTTATGGATTAAAATCCCAAATCCAATTCAAATCTAGTTATTGAAGAAGCCAGGTTACGTGATCTGTACATTTATTAAAGTCTTAAGTCAGCACAAACAGAACAATTATTCTTTTTCACATGGAATAAATAATTTTTGATTCTAATACTCAAAATAAATGTCATAATTATACTTGCTGGGACAAATGAGGAGGATTGCCATGAATATAGCGGTCACCTTCCTCATCAGAGTGAACAGAATATCTTATATGAAATATAAAGAGGTTCATAAAAGCTCTGTAGTCTGTCATGGTCATAGCCTGATAATAGTCCTAAGAGGCTAGGCTAAAGTCCTGCGTTGCCTGATTATGCATATTAATGACACCTCAAGAATTCATCACAGGAATCTTTTTTTTTAGTGGGTGAGGAGGGCAAATGGTAATAAATTGTTGAATTTATTCACTTTAGGAATAATCCCTCTAATCAGGAGATGGAATTGTCACGAGATTGGTATTTGAAGCTGCTTGGATTCTTAAATAATGACGCAAAATCTATTTTATTGCTACCGTGATCACATGCCAATGAAAAACAACAAATCCTTTAGGAGCTAATGAGTCCATAAGCTTGAGAACATTAACTTCATAATTAAGAGAAAATAAAATAACTACTTTTCCATGCTTCAAGGGGGGAAACAGAGGTGCAGGTAAAATACAGTATGCACCAGTGCAGGATCTTCTAAACTGGGCTGCCTACTGGCCTGGCATTATACTCTAAGGCAGGCTGCACTGGGATTTTGTTGAAGTGCTGAAGATAACACAAAGAAAACTTCAAACAGGCTTCTTATTGTGCTCTATTCTTCTGGGCAATCTGATTACAGTTAAGGATAAAAGTTGTTCCTATTCTGTAAACTAATGCAGAGAATCAGAGAGCACTAATTAAGTCATAGGGGATCCAAAGCGGTCGACATGGATGTGTTCCCCAACACCCAGACCGTGGGGGTTTAATGGAAACTTTACAGCCCAACAGCATTCAGCATCAAACGTGTTTATTGTCAGCGGATTGTCCGGCTAAGGCTGAACCGCTGGATCTGCAGAGCCACTTGGGGAAAAAAAGTAGGAGCTGCAGCTTCTTAGCTGGGGTTCTTATAAGAGGGTCTATCCATGCTTTATTTCTTCCCTTCAACTCAGCGCCCCCAGCAGAATGAAGATGGTTGCTCCAAAAGCCATTGTTTTCTGATTCGAACACAGCCGCTGAGCCCAGATAGTCCCACTTCTTTATTTTGTCCCATATTTACATAGGGGATGTGACTAATATCTTTCAAGATGTAAGATAAAATGAAAAACTAAATCTGATTTAGCTGCTTTTTATTTTCAGTGCAAAAAAACAAAACAATCCACTGTTAATCAGATATCTGACCAAACTTGTCTTCTTGGGCAGTTACAGTTTTAATGTTACAATAATACAATAATCATTAACAGATATGACAGACACTACTGCTATGAGTAGCCAATGCTGAGGTATCGTCACTGTTCTTGTTCTACGAACCCGACAGTTAGCAGACTTTACTTGTGAAATGTTCTATGTGTGGAAAACCAATGCAATGTAGTTTACTGACTGTGGCAGTGCATCATCCACCACAAAAACCTGAGTCTTTGCCTCTCTATGCCTTTCTTCTCATTGTCCTGGTTCTGTAGTTTGTCATTCTGTGAGTATGGCCATTATCTTCTCTGATACTTCCTGGATCATTTCTTTGTATTTCAATAATACTGCACTGATGTCTGCCTCCTGATACTCTCCGGTCACAGTTCACATTTTTAACGGATATAACCCCTCATGTCATCAAACATCAACTCTTTTTGGAGAAAAGCTGATATTACCATCTAGTCTTTGTTATATAAATT